>WHYT01017064.1:656719-689388 GCA_009806455.1 Tetrax tetrax | reverse complement strand
TTTTTGTATATTTCAACCTGGATTTTGAAAGGCACCTTTTTCTACATAAATTACAAGGATTTCTCAGGGAAGAGGTGAGTATTTGTGTGTAGAAATGAGGAATTATGAGATTTCACTATAGTAAGCATAAAGGGAATGCATTTTTTCTTAAAGGTCATTGAAAACAAGGTTAGTAGAACTTCTTGTTGAATAATCAAAAAGCAATATATGATACATCCATGTAAATCTTGTCTGATTCAATATTTGCTTTAATTAGGCTTGCTGCAGCGCTTACAAGGGCTAGTGATCCCTTTAGAGAACCAGCATTTAAGATTAGGCTTCCGCTGAAAGACTTACTGTACTTGTCAATTAAAAAAAAAATCCCCCTCCTCCACCTTCTTCTCCTGTCCTTGCAAGTGAAAAAACATGAAATAAATTTAAACTATTTAAACTATTAAAACTATTTAAACTATTAAAATAATATTTTAATCATTGAGTACTAATGAAAAATAAAAGTATGGTATTCCATACTTTTTCAGAAGGTTAACCAAAGATATAGAGAAGTTACACAATTTAATCCAGATAATGTGACATTAAAGGAAGGGTCAGGAGTAGACTATAGGAAGTTTTATTTTTTTTTATCCTGGGAATATACATAACTATAATCTCACATGAGAACAATATGCTGCTGCTAATTTTTTTCTTATCATTCCGAATGGGTGGTTTAGACAAAGGATAAACTAAGGATAGTTTAGACAAAAGGCAATGTTCACAATTTGTGGAAAAATCCTTATTCTTTTGAAAAAGACTGAATCGGTCTGAAAATGTTTTATGCCAGAATTTTCTGCGGAGTAGAAGCTATTAGGAGGCATTGAAGTTGGCAGTCTGACTACATGTATTTCTACAAGGATATCAGGTTTACAGGACTGCAGCAGGGATTTCATAAGCTCTCTGGTTTTAGGGCAAATCACCCAGGAAGCCTACCCCAGAAGTGAGGACCTCATATCTCCACGGTGTCTGGCTTTAAGTGCTATTCTGCCTCACAGCTAAACCAGCATTGGAGGTGTTTCACAGAGGGCTGCATCTGGACTAAGACATCTAATTTCTTTTTGTTAACTTTGTCCAAAATTTCCAACCACTACTAGCATAAAACATACTAAAAAACCTCTTTCTCGTCTTGTTTTTAAGAGAACAACTGAACAAGCATTGAAAACATCTATTAAACTACCTTGCAAAGATTTTTGTTCCATCAGAGCGTAATAAAATAGGCTTCAGATGTTAGAGCTTTAAGTGAGACAATAAACCTCACCATGTTGGGGTTTTTTTTAGGCTGTTTTCAGATCATTGCTAGGACAAGACTTTTAACATTCATAATTTCAATACTAGGCAGCAAAGAGTAAAATCGATGGATATGAGTTTCTAATGTCTCCAAAGCATTCCCCAGGAAATATATATATACTGCTATATACTGCTAGGTAATTATTTATGCTTCTTTTTGGGTGAGTAAATATTCTGCTTTGGAATTAAAATCCTCGCCCCTCTAGATATGCAGATGTTTACAGGTCTGACATCAAAAAATATCCTTCAGGTACACTGCTCTTTGCATTCTACTTTCTAAGCACACTGTGTCAGAAATAACGAGGGACCAAAGATTCTCCTGGTGGTCTTAGGCGAAGAAAATACCATAGACATTGTTGGTCCATTCTTTGTCACTGTTGATGCAGAGCAGAAATCAGGCAAAGCAATGGAGCTAGAAAACAGTAGGAAAGACATGAAAAAGAAAAAGTAAAATAAAGCCTGGATGAAAGCCAAAGGTGTAGAAAATCACTGACAATCAAAAAAAAAAGTTAAATAAGTTAATAGAAACAAATAGAGATAAAGCTCAAAATGAGAAAAGAAAGAAGGAGGCTGCTTATTTTCAGTGTATTAAAGGAATAGTAAACCTAAAGTGGAAAAGTTCGGTAAAAAATCATGAAAGCAGATAAAGAAACCATAAAATGGTGAAGAAAAAATAAAACCAAGAAATGCTGTAATAATTCCAAGCATCTTATTTACAGGAAAGTGTTTGTAAATATGCCTTCCATATGCTTATAAATATTAATGTTACATATTGAACATATAATAAAAAGGCAAGCAAAGAAAAGAATCTAGCTTTAATGTGATTGTGATTTTCTAAGCTGTCACACTTTTTAACATTGACATAATACACTAGGAACCTAACTGAGCATGAAACTTAGGCATATGCTGAAATTTAAGCATTTAAATAATCTCACTCACTGCTGTAGCTGATTAAAGCAAGTATATTTTTAAATGTATAGCTAGATTAGGGCTTCTAGGGGGAGGTTAACTTGCAATGCCTGTTAAAGAAGATCATATTTTAAATAACATCAATTTCATTCAAAGTCTTTCTATGACAGCATAGGTTTCTGTACAAATATTTGGGATGTCTTTTCAGTTGAATCTCTTCCCATATTAGTTGATTTTAACTGAAAATGAAAGCCAGCTTTTCAGGACGGACTGTTTTTTTAAATGGGAGACATCCTAAGGTCCCACTGCCATCCTGTTTGCAAAATTGTTAATTAAGAAAATAAATTTACAAGACAAAGGTGCTGTAAGAAAGGAACATTTTCAGCATCACACACTTAAAATTAATGAGGATGGGAGGTTGAATTGAAGGGATGGGGCTTGGAAAATGTAGAGCAAAATTGCACATGCACAGGATTATTATTCCAGTACATCCACTAATTAATCATAAAAAAACCCCAAGGTGATGGCAAATACCAGATTTCCTAGTCTATGTTCTTGTTTGCTAGCAGGTATCTTCTTAAATCCTGCTTTTATTATGACTTCTTTGACACAGCACTCAGATAGGGATATATCAGCAGCATCAGTGCTAAATTGCACAATTAATCTAAGGTGACCTGAGTAATTCAGCTAAATGAGGCATGATCTGAATATGACAATGCAGAAGACGTACAGAAAAAGGGAGCAGAGCAGGAAAGGAGAAGATCTTAGTTCAAAACAGAACACAGATATTCTGGTTCACTATTTCCCTGCACTTTTTGTATTTATTTGCATCTGTGTACAAAGTGGATGCTACATGATATGAAGGAACAAGTAAATGAAAATGCATCTCAGTGGTGCTGTTCAATGGTAAAATAGGACAGGGCTGTAATTTAACACATGGGACAAGGCTATGCTAAAAACCAGTCAAAATCCTTGTATTTTAGCAGTACTGTCTGCTCTCTCAGACCTCTTCACTACAACTTCAAGCCTGACTCTCACAGATTTGTATAAAGATGACAGTCAATTGAATTTCCTTTTCAACAGCCCTAATAGCTCATCATCTTTTTTTTTCTGTCTGATTCATTTGTGTCATTCCATGCTACATTTTCTCCAGCTGAAAAACCTGTATAAGATTTTCTTAGCCCATCATGCCCCAGGCACCTCCAGCCCGTGTCTCACTGGAATAATTCAATATCTCGTTCTACCAGTGCTGCTTTTGCAGAGCTTCACCGTAACTCAGATTTCTGAAATGAGCTGGGTTTAAAAAAAAAAAAAGAACCACACAACAGTTCCACAGTTGCGTGGAGAGAAATGTGACACGTGGGTAGGAATAAGGAACTTGGAGCATGGAATTTGGTGGAAACTAGGAGAAAAAAAACCAAGAAAATCTTCAAGCTCTTCTGAAACCACAGCCAAAGAGGGTAATGTACAAACCAAACAGCGAAAGAAAAAGCAGCGTTTAATGAAAACTAACTTTACTTGATTATAGGTAGAGTTTAGTGAGCTGAATAAAATCTGTTAAAAATCGAAATGGAAGAGTCTGAATGCCCCAATAAGTTACAGTCCTCTAATAAAAAGATCGTCATTTCTCCTTCTACTGATGTAGTGTTCAGAGGAATTAATAATTCCTCGGGTTTTTCTGCAACGGAAGTGAGTGTGTGCTAAATCAGTAACGTTATTTACCTTTGATGATGCTGGGACATCTTTCAGACAATAGCAACAACCGTTACTATTGGGATCATAGTTTAGTTCATTTTACATGGATCCTTATCTCTTTCTTACATATCTCCAAAAAAAATCTTGTCTCCTGGCTTTGTGCAGGAGGAGGCAATGTAAAAGATCATTGTAAGAGCTGTTTGCTTTATGAGCCAAGGTAAAATTTACAAATTACAGTCCATCCAGCTGCTGGAAACGTGCCTTTTTTCACATGCAATTCAGTAAGTCTTCTTTACAATTTTTTTTTATTTTATTATTTTATGAAGAGAGCTCTTGCAGTCCATTATAAGCTACTACCAGAATCAATTAAACATGGCACAGTAAAACTGCAGAACAAAGGACAGAAGCTTTGCAGGATACAGTATGTTCAATTAATTATTCCATTGAGAATTAGAGGCAATTAAGATTGAAATCTTTTTCATTGATTTGTGCTAGTTTATCTGTGATTGAGCCAGTAGATGAATTGTATAAAATAACAGAAAGAAGGAGGAATGAAACAACTTCTAAGAAACATTTTCCTTATTTGGATTTGTTTAAGGTCAGAAACCATACCAGACATTTCTCAGACTGGAGAATTGAAGCAGAAGTTGGGAATGACTGGGGTGAAGAAGATGACTAGCTCTTAAAGACACTTGGTGTATAGGACAGGAATATCTCGGGCCAAATATCGTGTGGTTCCGGTGGAGTTTTGCGCTGTGTTCTGTGGACCATGAGAGTCATAACCATCTCCTGCAAATACTCAGGGGGAATATTTCAGCTTTTAAAGTGCACTTTTCTATGTGGTATTTAAATGCCTTCAAGATAGCTCTGATGGAAGCATCTCAACTGCAATTTGAATCTAGGAATTTTTGCTTTCAAAGTGAAAATCAGATGCCTGAATCACTGAGCTGGAAGGAAAGAGACCATAAAAACATACCTTAGAAAAAGTTTCTAATACTCCAGAAGTGTAGCTAATACTCTCTAACTTGTTTTCCTGCCAGTAACACACTATTTCTGAGCTTAATTATCTCTGACCAGTTCACAGATCTCGCAGTCACACAGCTCCTGAAGAGACTTTTTTTTCACCTTATACTTTCCTTTTGGTGGACTATAGTTCATTCAACTATCCTGATCCAGCTCCCAAGCTGGAACTAGAAAGCAAGGTCATGACGCTGTACTTGGCAAAAATACATGTACAAAGGCAGTCCTCAAGACATTTATTGTACAATGCATAATAAAATGACATTATGGTATATATTAGGCTTTTTGTGGTCTGCGAAATGCTTTGAACGGGAAGAGAATTGCTACATTTCCAAACCCTAGAATATTCACAGCTTTGCTCTCTCTGAAAAGACACTAATGTCAGATAAAGAAAAAAAAAAGATGTTTAAAGTATGTTTTGGTCACTTGTAAGATACCATATTTATGAATGCATGAGGAACCAGGCTACTCAATAAGTTGATACCTGGATTTCAACAGCTATGAATCAGTCAGAAGTTGTTACTGTCTGGTGGCTATTTAAGAAAGTCAACATCCCTGTAGGCAAAAAAACATCCTAGTAACCATGATATACGCACTGCTGTTATTCCTGTTGCCATTCTCAACACTCACAGATGGAAATGACCTTAACTTTCTCCCACTGAGGCCATGTCTTCATAGTAAGGCTGAGTTGCCTTGACATACTAGTGTGGGTAACTCTGCACTTGCCGAAATATAGGTGTCCTGCAAAGTATGGCAAGGATTTGAGTCTCCAAAGGTTAACAGTGTGCCCGCTTCTGCCGTCAATAATATCAGACACAAATGCACAACAGAATCCTGTCTTTCTGGACGTAAAGTGCATTTACGTACAGCTATAGATGCATCAAAGACATTCCACATGGAAGGAGATTAATTAATCTCTTCAGCAGGTTTTACACAAACTTGTTTTCCCTTCTCTGTTTTCTAACATGAGGCTTCTAACAAGAGGCTCCACCTCTCTGAAAGTACCGGGTGTGGGTATAACAGGCGCAACGGTAGGAAAGCACAGATGGATCCATTAGAGCTTGAATGCACAGTCCCACACGGAGCTGCTGAGTTACATAACTACTTCTCTGCACACACGTTTTTGGACCACAGCTGTAGTAAAAGCATTGTTCCCTCGTTAACATTTTAAGTGCAAAGAGCAGTGCTGTCTTGCTGAAAAACCAACGTGTGAGCATAATGAATTGTGCTAAGCTGATTTATTAGTGCTCCATTATGCTTCTGTAGAGAAGCTTTTTTTATACTTTAGTTTTCCACAACACATAACAATTTTTACACGTAGTTATACCTTCTGCATGGCACATGCACCTAACTCTCTTTTTAAATACGTAGCCATATATCTGTATATTCATATATAGGTGTACATAGAGATACATACAAGAAATAAGTAGTATGGCACCCAAGACGACAATAAATTCTTGTACAGTCAATAAGAAACACTCATTTTGATATACTTACTTTATGTATTTATATATATTTTTAGTAAATAGCACTGCAATTGCAGAATATTTTTAGCATTAGTAATGTGTAATTTCATAGGTCCATTATAACACCCAAACTCAGAGTAAACGGTAGGTTTTAGGACATTTTCAGCATAGATCTCTCAATGCACTGCATATTGATACCTGCTCCCGGGGTTACAACTTGCACCAGGTAAATGCCAGGCTCCTACCAGACCTACCGTAGCCAAACAGATGAGCCTGAAATCTTCCTCCAAATAACGATTTAAAACATACAGGGAAGTATGTCAGTTCATTTGGGATTCCAGAGCTCAGATCCTTCACAACCCTGAGAAGGCACATCGGATCCAGCTCAGATCAAGACACCTAAATGTTGAGATCTACAAGTATCCATGTGTAAGCTAGGTGCCTAAATTTCCACTATAGTCATCAGAGATGTGGGATTCAATTTAAGTGCCAACAAACAGGCATCCAGTGCTGTTCAGGATGGAGTCGGGCATCCAGCCCGTCCTCCAGACGCTTCTCTAGAATGCTCTCGGGGTGGTATATTTTCTTGTATATGAGCCAGTCTCCTGGTGCTTATAGTTTTGTGTCATTTTCATTTAAAAAATTACTAGAAAGCAATTATTTCCCTAAATTTTGCTTTTAGAATTTTGTGGCAAAATAGTTCCAGAAAATTATTACGTTTCTTAAATCTGCTCCAGTACAATGGCTACAGATCTACCTCTCAATGACAGCCCTGTGTCTTCAGTTAATCCTCTGCTTAAACAGGGTGTACTTGGGTCTTGTTTCATTTCTCTGGAGGGAGCTAATAATTCTGCAGCAGGAAAAGCAGTCTACCAATTTCAAGTGTTCTCACTATACATCCCAAAGATCTTATTCTAAAGTATCTTAGGGTCATTTTAATTGCAGTCACTCATTCCCTAACACAAGAGCCCCAGAGAGTGTATGTGTTTTATTAGATCATTTTTTCAAGCTCTGACTTGAGCTCCCAAAAACTGCTTGAAGTTGGAAAAGTGACAGTAAAAATGACATTGTAGGTTCCTATATGTCTTCTCCAATGGATTCCAGATCCAATTTTCTCACTTCATGAGTGAAAAGATGCTTATTTTCTCTTCTCCCACTTGCAAACACAGCCTGTGATCTGAAAACCAAGCGGGGTTCTTCTTACCTCTTGCCTCATTACCAGTAATAAAGTTTCTGCAAGCAGAGTTTTACCTTTGTAATGATGAGAATACAGTCTAATTTGGTCTTCACTTCCGGCTTTATTCCTCTAATTGTATCCTGTCAATGGGATAAACATAGTAAGGACCAATATCTGAATAAGAAGAGGTCACTTTTATGAAGTCATCTGTCATAGTATAACAGCATTTCACAGAGATTTGTTAATGTGTCAAGAGAAAATTGGCATGTGGAAGATATCAACGTTTGCTTCTGTATAACTTGGCTTGAAAGATCAGTTTGAAATAGCATCAGAACTGGACTGTAATGCCAGCAGGGAGTCCACCTACTTTGTAAGATTATAAGGAAAGAAAAATCTAGAAGAAAAAAATATATATATATATTTTTTAGAACACAGGAGAGTACAACATTTGGCTTTGGACCATTGACAATGTCATTTTTATTGAACCTGTCATCATTTTTCCCCCTATTTTTCGATGAACTACTGTGGAGACTGAGTGTTTCCTTTAAGACAGTGTGGGGTAGCCAACCAGAATCACTCTAATGGGATTACAAGTGACATTTCACTGGCCCTCATTCCAGGTAGACGTTTCTGCATCAGCAGACTCTTTTCAGTCCCCCTCTTGTCTCTCAGAAAGCCAAGCAGCTATTTCCAACAATTACCTTGACCGTATCTAAGCAGACCAGACCGTAGTCAGTTCATATTATTCTGCCAGCTTGAAACTACAGGAGAGTGAAAGTCGGATTTCACAGCAGTAGAGGAGAGAATGTAAAAATTAATATATCATATTATTATTAACAATAAAACATCAGCTAAATACAGTGATAATAAAACAGGCACAAACAAAAATCAAGGGATGTGAAACAAATCCTTTAATCTTCTTGCTTCACATCACACTGTTGTATTTTACGGTAGATTGCGCAGAATGCTCTTTGTGCTCCTGCAGTTGCAGGACTTTTTTATTTTTAATGTGTGTTTTGCTGTTAACCTCACCATCTCTACAAAATCTCATAGTTCATTGCAAAATGTATTGTAATGCACTTCACCATTCAGATTAGGTAGGGGTGATTATAACACAATAATCGTGTGCATGTGCTATACATCTATACAATCAAGCCATTCTTTTTTAAATATTAAATGGCCTCTTGGGGCAAAAAGTAGGTTAATCAAAATAATACTGTCAAGTAGAGAGTACAGACCTTTTTATATAAGAAAATTAAGTAGAACTGGTAATTATAACTAGTGTACAACCTTTCAATGTAGTCAATAAGAAAGTCAATTTGCTTAAAATAATGAGGTATTCTGGCATGAACAATCTGTTCATACTTTGTTCCCAAGAGCCTCCAGAGGGAATCAGAGCCCTAGCTGACATTTGATACTTTCTGTCAATTTATCAGCTCCATGTCAGTCTGAGTTTGTAAGATGGTGGTAGGAGGATGCTAGGGGACTGATATGAAAACTGGGAAAACACAGTTGGTTTCTAGTGTCTGAGCTTATCCTTATTAAAAATAAATAAACCCCTCACATTTCCATCCACAGTCCCTCCAAAATTGACTTGGGATGTTTAGATATGGTATTCAACTAACAAGAACAACAAAAGTAATAATAATAATAAATGCTAGCAATATTTAGGAGAGGTGAGGAGATCTTAAGCTTCAGGCTTCGCTAATGGAGATCTGTTTACAAACCAACGAGTATGGGAGGAAGCAGATTACCTCCCATTTGCCATTTCACTCTGAGGTTGTTCTTGTGCTGCCAGGGGAGCTGTCAAATGCCACTCTCGGTAAGACTCATCCAAGTCTTACCAAGGATGAGGCCAATTTGGTGGCCACTTCAGAAAAACACTTTCTGCATCCAGAAAATTTAGGTCCAAACTGTGAAGGCTTGTGTTCCCTTCTGCTGCCTTGCCTTCAAACACTTTTGCTTTAGGAATCTTTTCTTGGAGCGTAGAAACAAATAGCCAAGTAATTGGGGAACACTCAGGGATGCAAAAAGTTGAGGTTATGACGAGTTATCCTTCTGGTTTTGATATACCGTTCACACTCAGTGTGGAGAGATATGGATACCCCCACAAATCAATGGCGCTCATTTGGAAAACAGTATTATTAGGAGAGCGATCTGGAAAAGAGATATCGGTACGTATGCCACATTGAGGTCACAGCTAATTAATAGTTTGTGGTTAATAAGAATTCATAATGATTCATGGTAATACTTACTGGTTCATTAAGATGTGTTGCCTGTTCGACTGGTTTGCGGAATCGTCAACATCTGAATGGGGTCTTCAGATCACCAAAATCAGCCTTTTGGCTGGTGAGAGGCAGCTCCAGATTTGCAGAGATTGTTAAAACAGCCCTCCAGGATAATTGACATTACTGCATTTCTTCACTAATGTCAATGTTGCAAGAAAAAGGGGGCTTCAGTATCAGTGATCCTTTTGACTTTGACAGAGAGTAGCAAAAAGCAGACAGATCTCACTGAGGGCAAAAAGAGCGCTGAAGGAAGAGAGGAGCAGAAAATCCTAAAAACTGAGGGGACAGCAAGGTCATCTACTCATTTCAAAGGCTGTCTTGTTAACTGATGTATTGAAGTGTTCTTTAAAAAAAGGCTTGTGCGCATTTGTAAACAGTTCAGGGAAAAGCCACCAATCGCAGGTTCTCAGGAGCAAGCGATACAGGTTTTGGGCTTCTTGTGCACAGCCTGGCACAGGCATCCCAAGCATTATCAGCTCGCACAGAGCTCAGTGCAGGACCTGGAACCCACGGAACCAGCACAATCCTTGCCCTCCCTAGTGCTCTGCTGTAATTGTAACAAAAATCTGCCCAATTTCCTTCAGTCTCTGAAGAGCTCCATGTAGTAGGTTTGTTTATCCTGCAAGGAGAGAAGGTAAAAGAATTTATTTTCCCAGACCTCCCCACAAGCAAAGAGGGACATGCCAAGCATTCCTGGGAACATGCAGAGCCATGCAAAGCCTCGCTGCTTTTGACCTTCTCTGCATGGATGCTGAAATCCTCTATGAGACACCCCTCCATGAGATCACAGCCTTCCCCAACAACATTTCTATGTGTCTCCTGGGCACATATGTGGATGCAATGTGTTCGTTAAAATGGAAGTGCTCTGCAAAGTCACAGCACCCAAAAAACTTCCCTCAGGGAAGCTTTAAAAACACCTGATCCCTAGTGCTGTCTAGGCAATTTTGAAGATAAGCAGTCTTCAGAAGGTTTTTTAATGTCTCCCAGGGGTGAGTGTCATCCCTGCCAAGGCCAGTGGCACTGCCTTTGGTGTGGCTAAAAAACAGATATATTACAAGTTCTTTCCAAGAACACTCATCATTGGAGCTGGTCTAGTGAGTGGCAATAGCTATGGGATGAACAACTTGCTTTAGAGGAAGGAGCCAAAAAGTTAAAGAATAGTTAAAGGATGGAAACCTTTGTTACTCTCTAATGTAAAGCAGGGACAAGAATTTTCCTAACTGAGGTTCTACTTAAAAAAAAAAAAAACTTGACTCCTTTTGCAAATAAAGGAACACTTAGCTAAACCGTGTACTTTTCCAAAATAAAGAAAAAAATGCTCACTTTAAAGTGTTACATTTTGTCCTGTCAGCATTCTCACATTTTTTCTGGAGTGACCAAACACAGAAGGGAACAATCAGCAACTTCTTACCTTTCTACAAATATGAAAATGTGAAAAAAAAAAATTATTTCAGTATAATGTTCCTTTTAAAACTTTCCATATGAAAGTACTAGCTAATATAAAATGTTAAGTGAGTTACAATGACGAACAAAAATACCTGATGCTGAAAACAGTGCACATCATTGCTTCCACTAGACTACATGAGTGGTCCAGATACCTCCCTCTGTCACTTTGTCCCATCAACAACAGATGTCTGACCATCTCCTCTGAAAGCGTGTTATCAAGATAGGGCAAATTATATACCCATTCCTAATTAATTCCAGGGAGAGGCTGAAGCTTGACAGCAATTGAGGTGATAGTGGGAAATATTTCCTACGTTTGGTACCACTGGGGGGGCCTAAGGTGGCAGCTTCTGTAGGAAACTGCTAGAAGTCGCTCCCCTTTGTTCAGTGGACTCGACAGGGCCTAGGGCGGACCCGCTGCTGGCCAAGCCCAAACCGATTGGTGGCAGAATGTTCCGTGATAGCGCCTCTGCGATCACGTACTTAAGAACGGGAAAACAGGAAAAAAGAGAGAAGAGGTGAAGCAGCTGAGTGGGAGCAGAGAGAGGGAGGTGGGAGCCTTGTGGGCCTTGCAGGCCTCACCCTCTGGCCTCCCGCTGGGCAGCCAACTGGGCCCAACTCAGCCTGGACCGGCTGCAAGAAGCAGAGAGGAGATGAGAAGTGAATGACATGCAAAAAGGATCCTGTGAGGCATCTGCCAGCCTGTTGTGAGGAACGGCTGCAGATGCCAAGGTCAGTGAAGAAGGAGGAGGAGGGGTAATGCAGCTCCTGGCCAAGATTCCTCTGCAGCCTGTGGTGATGACCATGGTGGAGCAGGTTGTCCCCCTGCAGCCCATGGAGGTCCACGGAGGGGCAGAGATCCACCTGCAGCCCATGGAGGACCCCACACCAGGGCAGGTGGAGGCCTGAAGGAGGCTGTGGCCTGTGGAGGGCCTGCTGGGGCAGCTGTTCTCGTGGAACTGCACCCCATGGAAGAGATAACCTACGCCGGAGCAGTTTAATGAAGGACTGTGGCCTGTGGGAGGGACCCCACGATGGAGCAGGGGAAGAATGCGAGGAGTTCTTCCCCCGACAACGAAGTAGTGGTGTAAAACAACGCGTGATGAACTGACTGTGACCCCCATTCTCTCTTCCCCCACTGTACCACTCGGGGCGGGGGGAAAGTAGTAGAGATAATGTTAAGCCTGGGAAGTGGGAGGGGTGGAGGAGGTTATCTTTTTTTTCTGTCTCATTCTCCCGCAAGTTTTACAAACAAATGAATAGTTTTCCCCAAGTCGAGTCTGTTTTGCCTGTGACGGTAACTTTAAGGATTTCTCCCTGTCCTTATCTCAAACCTCAAGCCGTTTTTCTTATACTATCTCCCCCTATTCTCTCAGAGGGTGGGGGGAGTGAGAAAGAGACTGCATAGTCTGGTCCCAATCGGGGCTGAACTACGACAGAGAGAAAAGGTTAAACCTTCTCACTATCCCCACATGTCCAACAAAGACCTTGGGTCCTTAAAAATGCATAGCAAGTGATGGGGTTATTTTCTATGAACACTTGTTCAGCTATTTTTGAGATTAAACCAATCTCTTGCTGTGAAATTTCAAATAGAAAGAAGTTTTTTTAGTTATGTGAAACTGAAATTACAGGGGAAATTTTCACACAGTAAGTAGCTGCACAAACCCGTTAGTAGTTTCAGACTCCAGAAACTCATTCAATGATCTATTTATGCTCTTAAATGGATTTATGTGCAAATCTACAAAGCACTTCAAGAATTTTGGAGTTTTCATCTATATTGTCAAATTGGCTGCTGATTTTGGTTCTTTGATTTTGGAATACTTCCTGAAAATGCCTTAAATGGGCTTGGTTTTCAACAAATGGGTCTCCACCCACAGATGACTGGGCCCCATTGAAGTAGCTCAGGTTGAGAACAGTAAATACTAATGGAAAAGCACAAGCTACTCTTGAAAATGTTTCCAGGGCTGTCTTTAGGACAAAAGAGGTGGAAAACTTTTTTTTTTTACTATGTATATACTGCACAGAGTGGAATTTATCTGATCACACATGGGTTTCTGGATGTACACAGGCACATGTGAAATATTGGCTTTTCGCATTTCACCAAGTAACTCCACACTCACTTTGTAGAGAGACAGTCAATACATCCAAGAGTCTCATCCTATTTTAGACAGCTACATTTCATTAGATAAGTCTTCCCCCTAATCTCCACTGACTCTCGTGGAGCCTAGATTCTCATCGCTCCAAAGCCTGAGCTCAGACATACACTCACCTTCTGTCAGATGAATCCCAGTTTGTGTTTCAGACTCTCCAATTTAATGGTTTTTTAAGCTTTAAGATAAAAAAAAAAAAAAAAAAAGTATTCTTTTTTCTCCTCTTGCAGAAGTTAGAATTTATGCTATTTCCCCAAAGTTAGGGTTCTCCAGTCCTAAGGAAAAACAGTTTAGCCTGTCCACCTTACCTGGGAATTCTTCACGTGCCATATGTACCTGTTTATGGATATACCAGTCCTCATGTGTTTTCAGGTCTCATCCACCCAATGTGCTTGGGTTTCATCCACACAGTAAAATTGCCCCTATCCCTCAGTATCAAGTAGACTGATTTCAGCCTTCTTTCCTCTCCCCTCTTTTTCTAGTCCCGATATGTAGATTTATATGCAATTCCCTGTATTAAATTGTTACACTAACTTACAAAACTTCAATGGCCGTTCATACAGATTTGTGTTTAACATCCTTCCTGTGCTTCTGACAGCCACGGAACTCTCGCTTGTCATGGCATGATGAACATAGGCAGTGAGCACTAAGAATCACTAACTGCAGCCACAATCCAGTCCATGAATGTCTTTCATTCTGCTAGATCTCATTGCTCAATTATAACCTAGTCACTTATATTTTGCTACTCATCATCAGAGGCTTCTTATCACATGTGGCATTTGCTCGTTAAGGCTGAGATGTCATTCCCAGGATTCAGGCAAGGGTTAACATCAGTAGGAGTTGCATCCTCATTCTGTAAAAATGTCATTCTGAAGCATGACTGAATGATGATCACCTCCTGTTAGAAATTTACTTCTTGAAGAAATGAAAGGCGTTGTAAATAAAATGAAAACTTCATAAGTTCTCAGTTAAACTAACAAACCAGACATACATTAAACCAATTAGCTGTAAAGCCAACTAAATCAAACTACCTTGCTTTTATTTTTTTTAAATAGAGCACAGACTCACCTTTGCATTTGCTATGCTGCCTGAATATTTAGTGCAAAGTGCTGAAATAACCTGACGACCTATTTCTGAAACTGAAGATAACATGCAAAAAAACATGAGCATGTTTTTTGTATGTTGTCTTGAAAAGTCTTTTATAGATTTGTCAGTCATCATTGCTTAAAAAACACATTCACATTTACCGTATTTCTTGTGGGACTTAACACCATGCCGCGTGGAGGAACTTTGACTTGTGTTGGACCACTGTAAAAATCAATATCAAAGCACGGAATGTACGGCAATAGGGAATGCTTATTAATGTGCAGTTGAAGGGGGTAGTGAAAATGACCCATCTTAATGCTGTTGACAGCACATTTGTCTTGGTGTCTTATTGGTTTTAATTTGTCATTTGATAAATGTCCATTTATGTAAAGGGGAGTTAAGTGCTCATTAGTTTACATTTAGCTTTGTATCTAGAGTCAGGTCAGGCTGCGGAAACTGATGCTACATGAAAGCTATTAATAGTCACAAAAGGTTATTTCATTAAAAACAACTGAAAGGAAATACTATATTTGTAACTGTTCGAATAAATTTTGGCTGCTTGATTGACTCTAATATCAACATAATAGTTTTCCTTGGTGTTTTTGGAAGATGTGGAATATCACACCGCTTAATATATAAGAGCTTTTGTATAAAATGGTTATCAAATAAAATTTTTAAAATATGAAAATAAATCTATAACTTTTATTACTGGTGAGCGAAGTTGGTGCTATAGAACACATTTACAATTACTAATCTATGTGGTGTCATATGGTCTGTAGTGCAAAGTCACTTATCTTCTGTATCTCAGTTTTTATTTGTGTTTACTCAGTCTTACAGTGAGTTATCAATGCTACTTATAATGAAGATGTTACAATAGAAATAATTACTTCTAGGGCTTTCATCTGAGACCTGCCATATCTGACGAACAGCAAGGAAGGCATAAATGATGGCATAACTCAAATTCATTTTGTAGAGCTGAGCAGGATTTTCCCTCTGAAATTGGTGTAATAGCAAATATTTTACAATCTTTCCCTAAATATCTTAATTAAAAAAACCTCAGCTGGTCTGGTCATGTTTTAGCATGGGATGACAATGGGCATAAGGTCAAGTTATAGACTGAACTGTAGCCTGGACCACAGAGTAGAAACAGAATCCAAACCAAGGTAGTTTTAAACCAGCCTTGCCAAGTATGTCTGCTCTTTGTTCACCTATTAAAGCCACTGAATCTGTTAAGATCCAGGAAAATCTCATTGCCTGTGTCTGCCTGTAAACGTTGGCTTCTTCCAGCTTGCAACAAGTTATTACTTCGCTGTACATGTGAACTCTGACTTCTGCAGCTGGAGTTAAAATATCTTTAGTCTCAAATCCTTTTAAACACAGGAGGATAGGGGAGAGCTTAGTGTGTGATGCACAATTACTGACACCTTAAAACAATACATGTTATGCTTTAAAAGCAATCTAGGCCAAGCTACACACAGACTTCGAATCCATTCTGCAGCTGTGTTAATCATATTGCAAAAGCCAGGATGCTTTTGTACAGCTTTGAAAGGTGAAAAATGAACAAAGAGGGCAACGAACTACAGGGAGAATTATTTACTGTGTATTTTTGAAAATCTAAGCAATGGGTTTCATTCAAATGACCACTTCAGTTAGTACCATATGGCTGAAGTCCTAACCTCAGCTCTCCCATCAATTGAATATGGTTGACCTCCTTCATAAGGTACCCTGGTTTTCACTGATGAAAAACAGTGTAATACCTGCCTGGTGGTGTTTTATATCCCGCGGGTCAGTGAGTGCAAGTTGTGCCTTGTGCAACTAAGCCATGCTTAATGAGTATCTGTATTAGCTTTCAAATCTGGCCCTTTGACTTGATTTCTCTACTCGGGTGGATTTACAGCCCAGTTCCAAGCAAAAGCAGAACTGCAGATGTTAAAATTCCAGTGCCTCCAGATGCCAAGTTTTCTGAAGTGCCACAGGTATCTTTCCTTAGGTGACTCCTGTATTTTCCAGGCAAATATAGTTCCTGAGAAGAAGAATTGAGCAACAGAGAGCTGAGAAGTCTGGGCTGACAGAGTAAGAGATGAAAGAGTCCGTTTCCTTCCAGAGACCAGAGAAGCACAAGAATACCTGAGTTCGGATATGGGATGGCTTTGAAACAGTTTTGTGTTGTCAATCTCACTTCTTCCAGACAATACCTGGACAGTTAGGCTGAGATAGTCTGAGGTGCAGCCATGGCATTTTGGGAAGGTAATAGAGTTCACCTGTATGGACATGAGCCGTGTAGTGCTATCTGGTTTCAGGACATCTTGAGTTACCAGTAGAGAAGCTATCAGAGAGGCATTAGGGACAGGGAAAATATCGGTAATCAATAATCACTCCTAATGTTTCAGCGCTAAGCAGAATTACTGTGATCGGTATTCCAAGGTTGAAATATGGCTTGATGTTTTATCTTTCAAAAGGTATCTCTCACACTTTTCTTTCAGCTCTACATTCCTATGGACCTCAGTGGTCTTACTACATTTCACAAGCTTAATTTTGTTTTTTTAAAATTGTACTTATTGGTTTTCAAACACTTCAATACATTCTTAATCACTCCTCTTAAAACTGAAAAGGGTGCAATTGAAAATAATTGTAATTTTTATTACAGTCTTAACCATCAAGGTTTAGCTGTTTCCTGCAGCCTGTTTGGAAAAGAAATATTCTTACTACTACTTTTGAGACAGGAATGGAAAAAAATTTTCAGAAGTCTGAAGAACTGAGATTTGGAGACAAAACTTCTGGCTATTTTTGAGAGCAGTCCTCATCTTACACACATCCTGAGCTGAATCTCTAAGTACACAACATTCCTCAGACAAACAATCCATGCCCCCACCCCCTACACCTTATCAAATTTCAATCCTTCAATAATACTCAAGTTTTATGAAAAGTCAGGACTTCTTCAGAGAAAGTGGAGGGATTAGGTGGGGTTATTTTGTTTGCTGAAGTCAAACTGTGAAGCCAAACCTTTCCATGAACTAAATCCCTTTCTACTTCTTTATAGCCAAAGTATTTAGGATCTATTCTTTGTTATAAATTTCCCTCTGATAGGTATACGATATCATAAATTTAGCACAGAGGAGATGAGATTTTTATAATTTTAAGCTTGTATGGTTTACAATGCAATCCTGTTATATTTCTGTCTTTGTGTCCATAGTCATTTAAAGTATCCTCATCACTCTTAAAAACTGTGAAAATTTCATCTGGGTAGTCTTGACCTGTCCATAATTATATGGAAAACTAGAAAACAAAAAGTAAACTGTACTATTTAGAAGCGTCTTAACTTTAATTTTTTGATTTCAGAGATCTAGTGATTAACAAGCCTCACCCTTTCCATTAATTATATATTGGCAAAATAAATTTAGCTCTGCCTCTCAAATTCTCCTGACACATATCACAAACCAAACACTTGTTACACAACCTGCAACATCAAATATTGAGTTTTTCTAGCATAGTTTCCTGTATTATATAACATATGAACTGGGCAATTCACTGGAAGCAAGTACTCTTTATCATTTGCCATGAAGTTGCAAACTGAGTGGTATCGCTTAAAACATCAAGTATTTTTAAGGAAAAGTTTATAACAAAGAAAGTGTCTCTAACAGGGAACATGCTCTTGGTAAAGAATTGCTCTCAGGCTAAAATGTTGTCTGCATAAGTGCTAACAACAAAATCCAGATTATATATAAATTTCACATGATTTAATTAAGATAATCAATCAAATAAAGGATTTGAGATAGAGCCATATTTAGTACCTATGGAGTAGAAAGTGGTAGTAAACTGTGAGGACTGTTAAAGTAACAACATATCGACTGCTACAAAATGGAAAATAATCTTGTGTAAAATGGAGAACTGGTAGCACAAAGGCAAGGCTAGACAAAGAAAGCAATTATGTTCTTATCTACTGACAATTGCAAAATGAGAAGTCAAGAGTAATATCATGTATTAAGAGGCAAAGTACCAAACATGAGGCCACAGCCATAATTTTTATTTCAGATGTGTAATTACATGAAGTCGTAAGACAACACAAAAAAAGAAACCTTTTTTTTTTTTTCTCAAGTCTGTGATTAGTTCTTGTTAAATCACTGGCTTTCTTTGGGTTCAATTCTGAATGGAAATAAAATTTAATCAACAGCTACATTGCTTAGTTTTGCTCTGTAAAGTTTTGATGGATTGACTCAGCTTTTCCCTTATCCATGCAACAAATCAAAGAAATGCAGAGAGCAATCCAAGTAAGAAGGATTCGGTCACTCTGAATAGGATATAAGTTGCTTCATTTTGAACGAGAACTCCAGTGATCTTTTGAGCATTTTAGCTAAACAGATTGCATATCTAGTTATTAATTTAGTGAAGGCTTGTTATAGATTTTAATGTTCTTTATTCTTTTCTCTTTGTTGAATAAGAAAGCTCCAAGCATCATAAAATTGTCTGAGACCTGTTTACCTTAAATTGGCCTGATATAATGTCAAATCAGTCCATTATTGGCTAGCTGGCAGCAATTAACACTTTTGTATATTGTGATAGTTATTATTGCCATATATATTATATAAGTTATATATATTGAGTTTTTACCTTTGCTTTAGTAATAACAGGTCAGGGTAAACACTCGAACCAAATCAACATGGAAGAAAATGAAAGACAGGGTTTTGTAGGGAGCTGGCACAGGGTGGTGACTATAAATACTTAACGTCACCGAGAAATAACAGGATGATTGCATCAGTTCAGAAAAAAAATTGGTATTCAGGCTCCCATCTGTGGCTACAAGTGGCACCAGTAAGAAAAATGGTTTCTTAATGGCACAGTATTGTATTCCAAGTCACTGTTGAACATATTGAGAACATACAATGCCACTGCATTAAAAAAAAAAAAAAACCCCAAAACAAAAAACACCAAGGCCTTCAATTCTATAAAACAGAAAGGAAGAGATTTTTATTTGTGTTACTGTATTACACAAGAAGGCAGTGACAAGGACGGGACCCCATAGTATTAGTCTCAGTACAAACACAGAACAAAGACACTGCCCAGGTCAGGAGTTTGCAATCTAAATATAGCTCTTGATTTGTAGAGGGCAAGGTAAAAATTGTCTGTTCTGTCTGGCCAGCACTGGTTTAGCATGTGCATTACATTGGTTTTTTCCATTCTGCTTTTCAAGACCAATCAGGAGGGATCAACTAAGAAGCACAGTTCAGGCAGAATAGACTTACTATTTTCATTTTCTTCTACATAAATAATGCAATGTTATTATGGAAAGAAATAGAAAAAGATTATCCTCTTTTTGGTTCCAGTCCCTGGATGAAGGTTGAAAAATATATTATTGTAGTTCACAATGTTACACTTGCAAAGAGAATTTGAATATCAATAAGCAAAGAGATTTTTAAATGGATATTTACATATAATATCACTGTATGTTTACATTTAATATCATATTGGATTTAATTTTATTATGTTCAAGAAAGCAATTGGAGGAAGAACAAACACTGTGGAATGTTATCTCATTGATATGTAGAACCCATATGATAATCAAGTTGCTGATATAAACTCATAAGAAAAAACTTCTGACTTTTCATCTAGGATCCCTAATTTCATATTTATAATCTGGTGCGAAACTATATACTGCAGTCTTACTGTTTAATTAGGAAAATCAGTCTTGTATCTTTTTTTTTCTAACTACTTTTACTCTCCTTTTGAATGATGGAAGACTAACACCAGTTTCTACCAAAAAGTCATGAAGACTTTTTTTTTCTTTTAAAAAAAAGTTTAATTAACAAATACAAGGTCAATATATAAAACAAAATATCATCCTAAACCTATGCTATAATCCTTGTGAGAAGTATGTTTGCCTTTATGAGTTGGAGTGGTCAGCATGTACTTCCAAAATCCTAAACGAGTGTGAGCTTGTGAAATAAATTGGACTGGCTATACCTTGTATTCTCAGCAAAAATATAGTCAGGCGTGATGACTAGTAGGTATATGCTTGATGCTGTGTTTTAGGGAAGTAATTTCTTTTCCCTATTTTCATTATAATTTGATTAGTTTATTTAACAAGTGGAATTATTCTTTTCCTTGCATTTGACAAGTAAGCCTCCGACACCTTTGAGGGGTGGCACATTACACGTTTACTAACAGGTTGTCTGCAATACATTCTTAGCTGCTCCTTGGATGAAAAAAGACAAAAAAAACAACGCACTTTCCTAAAATTCTCAGACAGCATCGATAGGGTGGATTTATTGCATGACCTCTCTAAGAGTTTAGCAACCTTGGACATCCAGAGGCAATGGCAGTAGTGCCTGGTGCAGGGAACGCACCAGAGCTGGGGCCTTGCTGCAGTTTTGGGGCAGGGCATCAGCATGCTGTGCAGCTGGAGAATAGTCTGCTTTGGCTGGAGATGTTTTATATCCTTAAAGGTCTAGGCAATGGAAGGACAATGAAACAAATGTTCCATCTATTCATACCTGCCTTTAAATGTTGTTAGCAAATAGTTCTCTCTGCCTCTGGATCATCCCTCAGGGCGGTATCACACACGGGGCGGATGAGTTACCCCTGCAATGGATTAAGCAAAGATGACAGTGACAAACTGTCTTTCACACATGTCTTCAGTGATGTGAGAACACCTCATGAAATATGTTTCTCTGTCTGAATTAAATAAGCTTATCCTTTTGCAAACTGTTCTATAAAAAGTTATGAGAGCCAAATGTCTCTGAAACTGATATATCATTAGAGCTTCTACAACATTCCAGGCATTGCCACGAGTAATTTTGTGAGTTAGGATTGATTGGGTCTCTATTCAAGAATAAAAAACGAGTGGTGTGCCAAGAATGTTGACAAGGAGAGATATGAATCCAGTCTTATCTCAGTGTTATTGCTCTTGCCAGTCACTATCTTACTATTAAGATAAAGCAAGTTACCCTGGTGTGTAAGCTGCTGATTGAAGGCTGGATAATGATTTCTGGATTTCTCACTGCAGCTGCAATATTGGAGAGAGTCTGGAAGACGATGGATTGACAAATTGCAAATTTACGTTATAGAATGTGCACATAAAAAGCAATTTAATGAATTTATATACCTGTTGATATATGTACTTCTCCCTGTCTCTCATTGGCATAAACAAATGACACCTACTCTTCATAAACAGGTGTACATAAACATGTCATCTCTGCCTGTTGGTATGGCATTTTAGGTGTGCAGAGATATTCAAACATAAAAAAGACTTTAGATGTTTTTTTCTGAATAGATCCATTAGAATGATATATATCTCAGTATTTGGGAAACATCGGTGTAGTTTACATATTGTATATCTATAAGTACCGTATGCATATATATGAAATTTATATATGGACAGTCCAATCCCGTAAAATGTTTCATGTTTTTAAGTGGCTTTTGGATCAGTCCCAGTATATATTTCTTGTCTAGATGCATCAGAATTTAATACTTTTTTTTTTTTTCTTGTTGGCTGTCTGATAAGTTATGGTTACAACAAGCAGGAGCTGTGCTGTGGGAAGTTATGAGATTCCAGAAATTTATGTGTTCCAAACAGGAATTAAACCAAGACTGTAAATTTTTACAAAGAGGTAGAGACAGACCTCATAGGTCACTAATAGGGCATTCCAGTAGGGTGCTAAAATGAAATTCCTCCCATACATAATTCAGATCAGGTTCACTCCCTAACCACCATACCAAGTTATTACCAGTTTTGAAGTGACATTTGCTTTTACTTCTTTTGTGCCAATTTATTTCCTATCGAAAGTGTTCTGTGTTTCAGAAATTCTGTGTTTTATCAGGAAAATGTATTTTACTGGAAAATCCTTGACCAACTCTGCAAGACAGCTTTCAGTTTCAAAACTGAATGTCTTCCAGTTCACTCTGGCTTCATCCTCTATGCTATCTGGTAGAGCAAGGATGTGCTCAATGTCCTGAATGTCTTTATAAAACACCTAACACAACAGAGCACTGGCTGAGTTAGGCTTTCAGGTGTTAATATAATATTTTAAAACTTACAGAACTTATTACTGTAGGACTCCCATTGAATTTAATGGACATCAATAAGCACCTGAACAAAGTAACTCATTTAAACTCTTATATTGGGACAGGATTAATCTTCTTTTAGGGATACCTTTTTGAGGATGACAGGACCATAGGAACAATCTTCCCTGGCACTATCCTACAGTTCTTGCAGGATTCTTAACCCATCATAGCTATTTCTCTTGTTTTTTCTCATTGTTCCAACCATTTATATTTGGGCATATCTTTTAAACTTTACCAACAGTACAATTATGACATGTTCACTTGGAGAAAAAGCCTACATGTGAACATCTTCAACATTAAGTTTATACTGAGTTAAAGGGCTAACAACAAATGTGCATGATTTATATCTTCATTAGATATTTGCATCACATCATTCTCTGTACAACTGACAAAAAAAAACAGAAACACAGATGTTTTCCCTCCTACCATACTGTTTCAGGTACAAACTGTTGCTCTTATTTTATGGTAAACAGACAAGTTGCTATGATTTCCTTCTTCATTGCACTATTTTCATGAGCTCAAAGCCCTGAATTCCACAAAAATTGATGGGTTGAGGGGTTTTTTTAGTATTAGCTCATAGCTATGAGATCAACAGTGATCTACTTCTTACTGTCCTAGGTAGCTGACAAGATTGTCCTTCAGACATATCCAACTTGCCCACAATAGGCTTTAATGTCAGTGTCCACTTCTTAAAATAGATAAAAAAAGTTATGATACTGTATGGTATGAAACCAGAAATAGCTAATGGATTGCTGCTCGACTTGATCATTATGATCATTACTTATTTTAGTAATTGATTACATTAAAGGATTGTTCGATCTAAGCCTTTTCCAGTTTTTAATTAGTGTTTAATGGATTTGAGGCGAAACAATATTTTAATCTGCGCTGCCACAAATTATACAGTTTGGTGTGAAATAGAAAAAAAAGGAAATTAAGACACTGTCTACCTACCCTGTGTAGATCTAAGTGTCCTAGATAAGCTCTGTTTACATTACATATATCATACTTATATAAGCTGGCATCCTCTACAGACCTAAAAATCCCTTGTAGACTATAAGCAAGCAGTATTATCTCAATTTTTTACACTTGGAAATATAGGCATAGAGGCTAATCTGAAGTTCTTTTTAGCATAAAAGCGTTTCATCCAGGGCTTTATATTAGCCGCTTCTCTCTAGTGTGTTGGTATTTCTAAAGAATAATACTTATATTATACACACAACACTTGCAAGAATGAAGTTTTTCCTTCAGTGTATACACAGAAGCTAAGGAATAAGAAAGAAAAGTGACTTTCCCAAATCTGGGCAGACAATGTGTGGGAGAATACACATCCAGCCCCTTATAAGTCTCCTTCTCATCTAGGGTGCAATCCTGGATTTATTCTTACCCTCCTATTTTAACCAAGAGCTTTCTATTTCCTTGTTAAATGCTGACAGATGTTTCAGATCACTCTTGTTGTGAGGAGCTTACTGTCTAAGTAGACAGTGTGAAATGGAATGCCTAAATCCCTGTTCCACCTAAATTGGGACTAAGGCTTCAAAAAACTAAATCCCACTCAAAGATACAGTCTGCCTCATATCCAGAGGAGTTTACCAGTAAAGATACACACACTCATTAGGCATCCCCTAACTCAATATCTAACTTTAATTGCCTAAATCTGCTCAGAAATGCTTGTTGTGCAGAGTTGGAAAACATGTCTTGATATAGTTTCTGATTTAGTCAATCATGCACACTACGCTGGTGTGCCCAGAGGTGCCTCAAGGCTGGAACCGGACAGGACCACAACAGTGTCAGTGATGCACAGCCTTGTATAATATTAAGATATGAAGCATTTTGGATGAGAATGCTTTCCATTTCTCCACTACATTACTGTCAGAGCAAAAAAAAAAACAAGAGCAAAGATTCCCAAGGCAAGGTTGAAATTCTTTGGCTACTGGTTTTCAGCTGGCTTTCCTCAATAGCATAAACAGATTTCTGGCCCATCATTTGCATTTGTGGGCACACAGTGGTATATCTTCAAGATATTTTCACTCAGAGCACTCCAAAACCTCAAAATAGGGCATTTGAGATTGGACTGAACTCTGCATTTTGAGAGGCAATGATCTCTCCTTGTTAACCATACACATTGGGTACAAACTAAGGTGGACTCATTTTCTTCTCTTCTCCCCTTCCTTTTCTGCCCAGGTTTACATTCTCAAAAGTTTAGTAAGACAATGCTAATATTTGGTATTGAAATCTTCCCATAGAGTATCCATCATGAGACTCTCAAGTCTCATGTTCCATCATTTGTTATTCTTTTATGTTTTTAACACTTCTTAATTTAATTATTTGGAATAGCTGTTTTTAAAGATGAGCCTTGGGTAGAAATTATGAAGGTAAGAATGTGGTTAAATGTCCTCAACCTGAAGGAGTTCAAAACTATATGTCCTGGTTTTGGCTAGGATAGAGTTAATTGTCTTCCTAGTAGCTGGTATAATGCTGTATTTTGGATTTAGGACGAGAATAATGTTGATAACACACTGACACTGATGGTTTAGTTGTTGCTAAGCAGTGCTTACACTAAGTCAAGGACTTTTCAGCTTCCCATGTCCTGCTAGTGAGAAGGCTGAAAGTGCATGAGAAGCTGGGAGGGGGTATAGCCAGGACAGTTGACCCAAACTGGGCAAATGGATATTTCATACCATATGGCATCATGCTCAGCATATATACTCGGAGGAGTTTGCCAGAGGGCAGCCATTGCTGCTTGGGTATCGGCTGGACATTGGTAAGTGGTGAACAGTTGCATCACTTGTTTTTCTTGAGTTTTGTTTCCCTCTCTTTTTGTTGTTTTCCTTTTCATTACAATATTTTTATTGGTATTCTTAATTATTATTATTTTATTAATTTTATTTTATTTCAGTCATTTAACTGTTCTTATGTACCTGTGAGTTTTCCTACTTTTACTCTTCCGATTCTCTCCCCCATCCAATGGAGGTGGTGGGGAGGGTGAGTGAGCAGCTGTGTGGTACTTAGTTGCCGACTGGGGTTAAATCACAACACTACACCACAGAATGCCCTAATTATTCAGGTCTGGAGTATTCTAAGGAACGAAATATCAGACTGGGAAGTGATGAGAAAGCAAGGTCTTTTAGGCAGAGCAAGTAAATGCTAATAAGAAAGGACAACAGAGACACAAACAGATCAGAATTTGAAAGGGAAGACCCCAAATTTGAAGGAAAGGGAGACTTTGAAATGAGGAAGCTACCTGTTATCCAATCTAGAACTCACTGATGTTTTATTTTTTTTTTTACAGCTGAAGTCATGATAGACTAATATTTTACAGTGCTGCTAGTTTTCTGCTCAAGCTGCAGCCTTCTCTTTACAAACATGCTGTAAAAAAACTTGTAAACTACTGGTTATGAAACTGTGCTAAATAACATGTTCATTAAAAAATTTACCTGTCTATATCAATTTTTATTAATATGGCATACACATGTGCCTATGCCAAATTATAAAATATGTCAGTTGTTTCATTGATTTAGAGCATGAATTACAGACTGTTACAACTTAAGTTACTTCAGGGTGTGAAGTAACTGTGCAGCAGTGCTTGAACTCACAGTTTCATCATTCAGGATTAGTCATTAAGATACTGAGATGCTAAAATTTCAATCCCCCATATGTGATGAGCAACTTCTATAGGGCAATATGTGGTGTAAATAAGGTAAAACCAGAGCAAGGGCTGTAAATCTTAAGGAATTTAGTATGCTGTTAGTAGCATGTAGATCTGTGAATGTGATTAACAGTCTCATGCAAGTAATGCAGCTTCTCTAGCTGTCAAGATCTTCACAAAGCAAAACCCAATTACACATAAACAGATCTTGAATTCTCCCTCTGGACTTGTGTTTCTCTTAGCTATAGATTTTCATTCTTACTTTTTTTTTCCAAATGTAATATTTAATACTTCTAAAGGTTGCCATTTTATTGAGGAATTCAGACAGTGTAATCCCCTGGGTGGCTTTCTTTGATCATACGTGGTACATTTTAAATTGAATATATTGACAGCCTATTATAACATGCTTTGTCTTGTAAATTAATTTTCAGTTAGTTTTTAATGTATGTCAAATATGGATTTTAATCAGTTCTGTTTATGTTTTAATATCATGACCACTTTTTTCATGAAAGAACAAAAACCTTCTATAATTGGGTTAGGACTACTTTCAAGTAAAGCATGTCATATAATCACAAAGGGCACAAGTGAAAGTCACTTGGGACAGGGTTCATGTGCCTTAACTTAGGCATCTAAATATTGCTTCTCTAAATCTGAACTACACATGTTCACTGCATAGTCTACTGAAATAAATGATTACTTCTTCAGGATTATTAATTGTCTCCAAATCAATTTTACTAGGTCAAATGAATTATCCTCTGAAGGTGCCTAATTCTCTCTAGTAACTCCAGAGAGAGCTTATATTGTCTAGCTCAGACCCCAACAAATCACTTTTTAGATACATAGAGTAGGATTCAATTGCTTAAAAGAGATGCCCGGAGTTATCTGAGATTACCTCTAGTGTCCAAGACATGCACATGGGGTGGCAGATATGATGCAGAGCCTACAGCGAGCCTAAGGTCTTGTAAACCAGCAGCTAGAAACCAGGCAGGATAATCCACATCACATAATGAACACTAGATGTCTATTTGAGGCAACTGAATTCTATCCCTGATTTTAGGTGACATATATGTCACCCCAAGTGACTCCAGCAAATGGATGAGGGGTAAAGGATTATATTTGCTCCCTAGAGCACTGGTTTAAGGTTAAACAACTCACATTCAGTAGGTTTGAGGTTAAGATGCTGAGATTTATATGCTAACATACAGTTGTGTATCTGTGAGCTGAGTAGCTGAGCTCCCATGCAACCACCAGTTGCATATGAATCTTCTGCAATGTGTCCTGCTCAGGTGTATCTTGGGCATTCACACATACTGGTGGCTATAATACCGAATTTATGAGAGACCAATGGCTATCTGGACTGGTAGCTGAAGAACAAATAAGCAGCTGTGGCATCTCTAGTAACCTCCATGCCAATATGTGGGCAGATGGATCAAGTCCCTCTTGATACAGTCATTGGTATCTAGACAATCATACAGTAAATCCTACAATAACTACTTGCATGTCGCCAGACGAATCACATCTTAGAAAAATGATTTTAGTAACTATAGCTCCATTAACTGTTGTGAAGACTCTGGTAACTAGTACACGTGTAAATGCTCAGTCTGCAACTGAATCAAACCAGTATCAAAACCAGACTGAACTTTGGTTTCCATGACATGAGCTACTTCCCATCTCGTTCTCTTTATACAAGGTCCACATCACTAAATGTATTTTCTTCTTACTCATTAACAGTGTTAGAAGGGAGATAAGACAACATAGGGATTCCTCTTTTGGTTGGCTGTGACTATGATACTTCTGTTGAAAGCTGCAGGACTAATCTGGCTGTCTGAAAAGTTTGATAAATGGGGCAGTATGCTGTCCCCTAAACCAGTATTTTGTCTGCAAAATGCCTCAGAAAAATCACTTATCTCCATAGCACCAAAGAAACCAGCTCAATCCTGGCAGCAACTTTAAAGGAATTCTCTGTTTAGCTGCTCAAATGAACAGATTTAAAAGTAACTCAAATCATAGTCTCTATTTGCACAAGTACTTATGTTGAGTCTGGAGGGCCTTTAATCTAACAGAGAGAGGCAGGATAAGGTCTAATAATTTCATACTGAAATAAAAAAAAAAAATCAAACTAGAATTAAAAGGAAACTCATTTATTTTTTAACTATATAATGAGCTAACTTACTGGGGAAAATTACTAAGTGTCATTGTAGTCCTTAAATCAAGATCAGATATGCTTATAAAACATACATCTTAGTTTAACAACGTATAGCTGGGCTTGAGTCAGAAATCCCTGGATGAAGTATGGCCTGTGTTATGTAGGAACTCAGACTTGACAGAGGTCGAACTAGTTAATCATAATAGTCCTCTACGGCTTTAAAATCCACAGGCCTATTAGTTTCAAGTGATAGGCAAGATATCTTCATGTAAAACTTGATTTTCTCAGGGTCTTTAACCCCATCTTCTCCCTGTATACTAGTTTCTGCCCCCATGTGGGACCTGAGCATGTTGCTGCTTTGTGACAGACTGAGGTACTTCAACAAACAAAAAATAGGGTTTAACTTATCTCTCACTTAAGTACCAGGATTACATTTAGCTGAAATACTAGCTAAGTGGAAGAGTAAACACTTTCACATTTGCTTTCTCTAATATTTCATGGTCCAAATCTGAGTTGCTGTATTTAGTGAGACATCTTCTGGTGGACGAGATGCTCAACATGAGCCGGCAATGCGCTCTTGCGTCCCAGAAGGCCAGCCGCATCCTGGGCTGCATCAAGAGGAGCGTGGCCAGCAGGTCAAGGGAGGTGATTCTCCCCCTCTACTCCACTCTGGTGAGACCCCACCTGGAGTACTGCATCCACTTCTGGAGCCCCCAACATAAGAAGGACATGCACTAGTTGGAGAAGGTCCAGAGGAGGGCCATGAAGATGATAAGAGGGCTGGAGCACCTCTTCTATGAGGACAGGCTGAAAGAGTTGGGGCTGTTCAGCCTGGAGAAGAGGAGGCTCTGGGGAGACCTTAGAGCGGCCTTCCAGTACCTCAAGGGGGCCTACAGGAAAGATGGGGACAGGCTGTTCAGTAGGGCCTGTTGTGACAGGACAAGGGGTAATGTTTTTAAAATAGAGGGAGGTAGATTTAGACTAGATTCTAGGAAAAAGTTTTTTACTCTGAGGATGGTAGAACACTGGAACTGGTTGCCCAGAGAGGTGGTGGATGCCCCATCCCTGGAAACGTTCAAGGCCAGGTTGGATGAGGCTCTGGCTACCTGATCCGGTTGGAGATGTCCCTGCTTCTTGCAGGGGAGTTGGACTGGATGGCCTTGAAAGGTCCCTTCCAACTCCGACCATTCTATGATTCTGTTTCAATCTAGCGATACCACAGCAACATCTTAGCAAGAAACCCTGTTTCAGATCATCAATAGGGTCCTGCTTCTAGAGGTTTAGGTTAACATAAGACAGTCCTGAAGATTTATAAATCCTCTTCCCTCTCCTTACAGAGAAGTACTATATGCATGGGATAAAAATACCAAAGACTCAACTAACCATACAAGAATTACACATTAAATGAGATGCCGTTTAAAATGCAAGTGGTGAGGCATCTTAGCAGTTCCCGCCCCTCTAGTTGTTTTTCTGTCTGAAAGAGTGAATTAGCCTTTCAACGGGAGCAACCTAGTGCCAGTGATCTAATGGACACCTGGAAAATCGTATTTAAAAGCATCTGGAAAACAATGAGCTTTGCTAGTCCTTGTTTTCTAAAGAAGTTCATCAGCAACCAGCTTCAACACTGACTCAACAGTGTCTTGTGATGTATGATGGAGAAAAATCACATGAAAAGAGCAGTAAACCTGGATAGGAGCCTATATGTTTATTTTAATGTGAACTCTACCTTGGGAAAGAGAGAATTATGTGGAAAATACAGAGGCATTGCCATTACCAATGTGAAAACCTCTTACCAATGTATCAATAGGGATAAGTTCTGCTCAGAAAGACCAAAATCATCAAATGTTGCTGTCATCAGGCACGCTACAGCCTGGTCCATTTCTATATGTGTAGTATTTTCTGTCAGCATCAGTAGACTGTATTTTGGAGTGTGGATGCACTGTGAAATCCCTATGCATTATATTCATGGGTTTTGGATACAGTAGTTATGAATTTTGTGACTCTTATGCTGCAGAACAGTCAAGAATGATGCTTTTCTGTAATGGAAATGGGAAAGCAAAAAGAGATCTTTTTCACTGCATGCCTTTGATCTTAAAAACATGTACGTGCAGGAGTGGGAGAGTGCATTTGTCACTGTAACCACTTCTTATTTTCTGGTGGGAATGGGGATGCAAAGACAGCACTTCATTTCCTGTTAATGTCAGTGGTCTTCCTAAGCATGGAAGAATGTGGCATTTCGCTTTTCACTGTGAATAGGACTAGATTGGGAAGACAGCAATTATAATAACTTCATTTTTAATATTTGATTTCTTACAAATCACAAAGTCTCCAAAAATAAAACTCTTGACCCCAACATTTTTACTTTTTTTTTTTTTTTTTTTTTTTTTTTTTTGTAATTTCTGCCAGAAGTGTTTATTTTTGTGCCTCATTGGATTTGATTCATAGATTTCCTACTGAGTTTAGGACAATTGGTAACAAGCTTATACAAATAGAAATAGGCAGCATATAGGACTTTTGGGGCCAGTACCAAAACTGAACCTTTCTTTGGGAAAAAGAAAGGGCTGAACCTTTCTTTGCATATCTCAACTTCTTCTGTTAAGTAACTCTTTGGTTCTGTTTGACTGGCGGAGAATTTTTATTGTTTTTGTTCATCACAGGCACAACACAATCACCATTCTGTCACTTTGCTAATTTCCCAAACCCACTTCTGGTCACCTAGGTTGCTCCATGGTGGATGTTCAGGCAGAGATGAATTTGATCATATGCAGCAGGTCTAAAATGAGATAAGTCTAATTTATCTGCATCGGATTCATTTTTGCTGGCTGACTTCTTTATGTTCTGTTGTTCACTGGATTTTTTCGCATTATAAGGGTCCGTTGTTAATAAACTAAAAGCAGATTACAGACAAGTGATATTTAACATACAGTATTTTCACATTAGTTCCTTTGGGTTCATTGAAATACGTATACAAAAATATCCTGGAAGAATAGATAGGTACATTTAACCTTTCCTTTTGCAATTCTGTCCTTTGCATAATTCATCACGTTATGGCATGGGTTTCAAAGAGCTGGTAACTTAATGCTCAATCTCCCTTAAGGGTCAATGGGAATTAGTCTCCAAAATCCCATAAGTATAGATTAAAATTTCAGTTCTAACCAGCATATTTGTAATCTCAGATCTAGCAAAGCCTTCGAGTTGGGATCCATAGAGGTGTTTGGAATCATAAGTTCCATGGATACCAAAGGGACGTAGTTGTATAAATTCCTCATGTGTTTCCTGAGTGTAGCTTTCAGCTTGTTGGATTTTCATTGACCTTGATAGACTTTATTTTTGTCCTTATAGGATTACATTCTTTGCCCTAGATCAGTATTTTTTTCTGTCCATTGCTTTTAATTGCTTCTGAATAGTTCCCTGCTAGTTATTGCTATCCCTGACTGAAATATGGGTTCAAAAATATTTATAAATAACTCCATTCATCATCAGAAAGACAATTTCTAAAGGTAAATCCACATGGTTTGCTGTGATACAAACCTAGTAACTGGCTTTTCAACCTGCAATAAATATTCTTTTCCCTGTCCTCTCCTGATTGTTCCATAATTAACACTAAGGAGACACAGATTTAACTATCTGACAGATATTTATGTAAAATACCTTCTGTTGCATATATTAACATTTCTGTATCTACTTTTTTAAAGCAGCTTTGAGTTTTGCAATAAAATCAGATCCAGAGTTTGGTTATGTTAATAGCCTTGCATGGCAGTGGTGTAGATCAATTTGGAAAAAGAAATGAATCAGTCATCTGCAATATAATTGTATATGTTTACACTGTAGAAATATTTTTAGCATAAAAACACAATGGAAACATATGAGTCACATCAATATCACTTAAGCTGCATAAATTGTGAAAGCGAGTCTGGTGAAAAGAAGGGTTTAATGCTCTCCACATACATGTACTGATAGCATACATTTACACATTAACTAGGTCTTTCTCTTCAGTCTCTGCAAAAAAAAGAACTGCAAATAACTGCTACCTATTCAACGTCCTGGTCAGTGAACACAGTCAGGCCACTCAAAAACGAGGCCTAAGTGCACATCCATGATTTTAGTTTTATCACTAGCTTTATCTATCCAATGCATCTGTCTGTTAAAATCCAAGAAATTAGCTGATAGAATAGGATTTCCAGTCTCTACCTTGCCCTCCTCCTTCCCTTCCCTTCCCTTCCCTTCCCTTCCCTTCCCTTCCCTTCCCTTCCCTTCCCTTCCCTTCC
>WHYT01017064.1:643934-656669 GCA_009806455.1 Tetrax tetrax | reverse complement strand
CACCTTCAGGGATGGCCACTGAGGTTGGCACCCTCTGCATGCCCAGAGCTCAGGAAATAAAGGAAATGTGTAAATACTTGTGCTGCTGACAGGCCCAATGCAACGTAAACCCACTGAGTCACCACAGGCTAATGCTGCCCAAAATCTTTTGCTCCTGGGCAGCAAATGGTATCAAGACAATGATCCTGTTCTTTATTTCATATCTGCCACATGGTGAGTGTGGCTGTAGGAGCCAAAATCACTTTGGAACGTTGATGAAAGAGAGATAATACAAATTACTGATCTGGATGCACAAAACCCAGTCCTGCTGATCCCGGTCATTTTGCTGTCTGTAATGCAGTTCACTGGAAACTTAGCAATGGGATTTAACTGCTGCATCAAGAGGAGCGTGGCCAGCAGGTCAAGGGAGGTGATTCTCCCCCTCTACTCCACTCTGGTGAGACCCCACCTGGAGTACTGCGTCCACTTCTGGAGCCCCCAACATAAGAAGGACATGCACTAGTTGGAGAGGGTCCAGAGGAGGCCACAGAGATGGTAAGAGGGCTGGAGCACCTCTTCTATGAGGACAGGCTGAGAGAGTTGGGGCTGTTCAGCCTGGAGAAGAGGAGGCTCCGGGGAGACCTGAGAGCGGTCTTCCAGTACCTCAAGGGGGCCTACAGGAAAGATGGGGACAGGCTGTTCAGTAGCGCCTGTTGTGATAGGACAAGGGGTAATGTTTTTAAAATAGAGGGAGGTAGATTTAGACTAGATTCTAGGAAAAAGTTTTTTACTCTGAGGATGGTAGAACACTGGCACAGGTTGCCCAGAGAGGTGGTGGATGCCCCATCCCTGGAAACATTCAAGGCCAGGTTGGATGGGGGTCTGAGCAACCTGATCTGGTTGGAGATGTCCCTGCTTCTTGCAGGGGAGTTGGACTAGATGACCTTTGAAGGTCCCTTCCAACCCTAACCGTTCTATGATTCTATGATTCTAACTGTTCTTCACCACAAAATCTTCCTGAGCAGACGAGTCAGACAGATGTCATGGGTTAGAGACTTCTTTTGCTAGAAAAGTCTTTGTGTATGTTCTTTGTGCATGTACACATGGAGATGCACCTAGAATGGAAGAATCTATTACAGACCTGTTCTAATGCCATTGTATTCACAGCAATATCTGAGCACTTTCATATCAGGCCTTAAGATCCATGATTAATACCTGCAATTTATAGCTCAGCTTCTCCGAGGGAAGAATCGAGTGTGAAATACAGTGTGTTTTCTTGAGAGGGCTTTATTTTGTTTGGGGTTTATTTTCAATGTATATGCCGAGGTCTGACAAGATGAACACTGTTTTCAAAAATAGCAAAGTTGCAGATGGAGGAAATGATTTGTTTATGGTATTCACTATCAAAGAAATGTCACAGATAGATGGGTTTTACTCAAATATTAGAGTTTGCAACCAGTTCTCTGATTTAGCTGGGTAATAAGTATATACTCAGGCAGCAAGACAGCTTGGATACATGTATCATGCTCAAAAGTACAGAGGAATCCCAACAAAGCCACTTGTAATTTGCACTCACTAAATTGGATACAGATCCACCTTTTTTTTCCAACAGTAGCCTAGAAATAACAAAGGTTTTGGGAAAAATGCCTGGTTTTGGTCGAACGTTTCTTCTCATTGGCTATCTGCCACCACAAACACAGAGGGGATATAATAACAGTCATTTGGAGTTCTGTAAACCTTGTCATCTGAGGACCTCAGAACGCTTTCCAAGTGTTAATTAAATCCTCACAACATCCATGTACCCATGCATAGCAGATTTCAGGTTGTTCGGCTCTCCCTGTGACCACAGCAGCTCGCTGACTCTATCGCTCCTGGGAGACTCCAAACCCTTTCAGACCGGAGACAGGAGCTGTATCTCAGCCGCTGCACTGCCAACCCAAACACCGGCACTGCGGTTTCCACCTAACTCTTTCAAAACAAAATTAGGATAATTTTTCAGAGAAACTGAACCCTGGGACTTTAATTACAGTGGAGCTTTAAAACATGTTAACCTGGTTTTGGGGGATAATGCTTCAGAGACAGCAGCTTAAAAAAACAGTCAGGTCAGTACGGAAAGAAATTGTTCCTTAGATCTGAAAAGCACACAATACCTCCCCATGTTGCTGACTCCAAGCAATAAAAAATCATGAGTTCACACCAAAAAGTTTGTTTAATAGCCTTTTTGTCTGCAGGACTTTTGCTCCCTGCCCAGTCTTTGAGACATTAAAGTTCTTTTGGGTGGGAAAGATTTTTTTCTACAACAATAAAGAAATGAAAACAGATATTCATTTCAAGTCACATGAGCCATTAAGCTAGGAAAAAAATATTGCAAGATCTGATATAAAAGCATGAGAGTTAGCAGTGTCATTTATTTACCTCTTTAACATGGCATTATTTTCTTTTAATAGTCAGTTCTGAAAAGACACTCAATCTCTAACTCTGTGTAGAAAGAGCTTTTTTTCTTATTGCACTCTAATAAGCATCTTGCAATATGTCTCTGAATATATCTGGTGAGATGATCTCAAACAAAATTCCATCTGAATGCCGTTTTCATTTTTTTTCCCCTCCTATGCATATTTGTTTAATTTACTGAGTGCATGCAAATAAATCCTGCGTTAAGCTCTAGGGAGAGGCAAGAGCGAGGATGTGGTAGTGCACACACAGAGCTTTGCCTAGTTACCTCCTGTCGGCGCCGTTCTGATCACCCTAGGTTCAAATCCCAGTAAGTCACCCACCAGGACAAGTATCACATGCAGATAACAGTAAATATTCTCCAGGCAGCCTTCTAGAAGTGTTTCGCTACTGTGAAATATCAACATACAGTGCTTTATGTCATCAGCTGCACTCTGGAAGGCCATTAACTCCCATCTACATTGTGATCAGAGAGGAAACTAGAAATGCTCCTAGTAACTACTGTATAGTACAGACACACAAGACGTAGCTTTAAAATGGGACATTTGGATGCCATAATAACCCCACTGTGGTACCCTGGAGCTCATTTACGCCACCAAGAGACCTCTTCAGGCCCATTGCACATGCAAATTGTACTGATATTTCTTCTGCGTTCAGCAGAAGTCTGTGCAGAGTAAAAGTGATCTGAAATGGTTAGCTAGTTCACTTTATAACTCAAGACATACCAAATAACAAACTAGATTTCCAGAAATCGCTTCCTCTGGCATTGTTATTATGAATATACTTCAACAGCGTTATGTACAGCACCTTTCTTGGTTTATAATTAGTCATAAACCACTAAAAAAATGTATTGTCTAGGAGCAAATATTACTTTCTTTGTATTGTCTCTTGGTGATTGGCATGAAAGTTATGAAAGTCTCACTGGGTAACAAAATATAAAACCTAAGTGTCTTGATTTGTTTTTCAAGGCTAATATAATTTTCAATTCATGACATCCTGTATATTTAATTATGACAGGGAGAAGGCCTTCCAAACTGTCTTAGATAAAGCTGCAAAGAATTTTGTTGTGAATTTTTTTCACAGGGAAGTTTTATCTGGAGATGAAATGTAAACAGCACTCCTATTCCATACATCTAATACACCATATCTAACACAGTATTTGAGAGCCTCTCAGCCCTATATGCAATAATATTACTAAATTTTTGTGTATTTTTTGTGTTCAGCCCTCCCTCTGAATTAAAGATATATACAGTAGAGTGCTTTGCACTGTGACTGTACAGAAAATATTATCTATGTGGTATATTTGTTACAGGAGGCAAGTTCAAAGAAAAATACACTGCACACAAAATGGTCCTTGCTCTTGTGAGATTCTGATTCAGATATCAGAGAGTAACTGAAGCTTCATCTACTTCATGTAGCCATGCTCTAGCTTTTCAAACTTACTATGTTGGTGGTAATCAGTCTTTCTCTTAGCATATTTGATGTTAGTCAGTATCTTTCAAATAATGCTCTTCAGGAAAACTAAGTAACTCCTAATTTCTTCTCCTAAAGCAGCACCAGATGGGTTTCCATCATCCTTTTCCCTAGTTGACTTATGACAGGCCAAATGGTAAATCCTGTTTTTTCCTGTCACTCTGCAGTGCTCTGACCTCGACCTTCCTATTTCTGTTTCTCCTCCTGAACAGTCTTAAAGCACTCCAAGACCCAGCTGCCAAAGACAACACCTACAATATTTCACACATCATTATTCTCTACGAGCTGTTTAATGCAAACACACTTATCTAGGTACTTACAAATGTCAGGATAAATTCACCAAGCAGAAATTATGTCAAAACAATCCAGATGCCACCCACTGGAATGGGAAGGTTTGGGGACAGAGGGGAAGTAGTTGAAAGCAGATCATTTGACTTTTTAGTATGGTTTTTGACATTGCCTTATGTGATGTTCTCACAAGGAAAATTAGGAGAGAAAAGGTGAAAAATCATTTGAGTAATCCGTCAAGAGTATCTTGTTATCAAATTAGAGGGAGATATCAAGCAGAGTTTCCAGGGAGTTCTGCTCTGCTTTAGACTGTACTGAGAGTCTCCATTAAAACCTCAACAAGGGAGTAAAGACTACATTCACTAAAACTACAGATGACACAAATCCCAGAAGGACAGAAACCACTCTGAAGGACAATATAATACTCATAAAAATCTCAATTGCAGTTCTTTGGCCGGTTTTAGATCTTCTGGAAAGATCCCAAAGGACAGCGATGGTAATGTCTACATTTATTAGGGTTTATTTAACCTAAAGCCAAGAATTCTAAAGGGGATATGACAAGTGTAAAGATATGAAAGGCTATTAGAAGAAGGACAGAACAAGGTATCACAGGCTTACACTATGACAAAAAGAAAGGTTCAGATTATACATTAGAAGCAGTTTCTAACAATGAAGACAGTAAAGCTCTGGAATGAATTGAGAAGGAAGGGGATAGAGTCTCCATCAGATTAGATAAGTATCTACTGGAAATTACATAAGGTGAATCTGGTCCCAACACAGACAAAATACATCTCCCACTCACTTTTACATGTCATTGTCTCCAGCACCAGAGAATTTGAGTGCCTGCAAAACCAGTACTGCATTTGTCTTCACAGCAAGGCCGTTAGGTAGGGAAGTAAATATTATTGTTTAATTTTTGAAATTAAGTGAATGAAAATAAATGAAATATGCCTTTAGTAAAGTCACAAAGGCTCAGATCTAAAAGGTACTCAGGAATCTCATGCCCATTGATGGGCTGGTGATCCCCTGTAAGTCTAGATCAGTACTAGGAACCTACTTAAGTCTCTTCTGTTCATTGTAGCATCTGAACTGCATCGTTGTCCTTTGTTCCATCTCATGGCCCAAGAGAAAAAAAAGAGACAATTCCTCTTCTCCTAACCTATCACACAAGCACTCAAGGTAGAAACACTATGTATGAAAAACTGGATCTAGTAACTACAGTCTGTAAAACAATATATAGGTCTCTTGGCAACTTTACAGCTCATTTCAACTTTGATCATAATTTAAAAGGTGACACTTATCTGTATCATGACTGCTCTCCTTTCAAAGTCCTGTTTCTCATGAAAAGCGGGATAAGATGTCTTTGAAGCTAACAGCCATCAGGATATTACATTTATGCCATATTCATCCTTCCAAGGTGTATAAATTGAGTTCCATGCAGGCAAGTATGTGATGAGACTTTTCAAACGAGATATCTGTGTGCCTATTATCATCTCTGTTACTCCATGTGTCCTAGAAAGGCATCATTGTGGGACACAGCAAGTAAAATACAGAAACGTGGGACATGGAGGATCAGACTGATGTTCCTGTCATGACCTTGGACATGTAATTTTCTCTTCCTGTGCCTCAGTTTCTGCTTTTGTACATGGAAATAATGATACTTTGCAGACTACATTAATACCTGCAATTGAAAGGCATTGTCTGAGAGACAGCTGTTGCTATTATCTTTATCAGTGTTTTACTTGCCCAAAATATTTTCTACCCCTAACTGCCAAGAGCTTGCGGCTTAAAACAGGTAAGAGAGTAGAGGTAGGAAACGGAAAGGTTTATCCTCATTCTAGAGAAACAGAGACACACAAATCAAGCACTTTTGGCCACAATGGAAAGTTGTAGCTAAATCGGAGATCCAATTTGCAAGTCAGTGCCTTAAGCACAGGCTTTTCCAGGTGTTCTCCCTGGACATTAAAGATTTAGTGGGAGTTTTCATGACAGAGTGTATTCGTGCCAATATCCATGGTGAGGATTTTTCCCTTCCTCTCAAGCTATGTAGAAAACTGCTTGCTGATAGTTTGCTGGCCTGTTTGGCACCCCAGAGATGATATATAGCAGTAAAGCTGCACAGATTGTAAATTATACAGATCCTTTCATCCTATGAAATAGCAATCAAAATCTTGCATAGTTTTTTCCAGCCATTTATTTGAATGGAAGATGCACCAGAAGGAAAATCAGTGCTTGCTGCAAGGTGCCAGGGGCTTGGATAAGTCCCAGGGCCAAAGCATGCCCATTCAGAGGAGAAGGATGAATCAAATTTTGAAACTGGGTCAATGGACTGGAGCATAAATCCTCCCTGCTCTGCACATCAGCTTCCTTTCATTGTCATTCTCTGCACAGGGATCAAGGGGCAAATCTGGTATAACGTAGTAATTGAACATTTAACTGCTGTTACATTACACACCAGGTGGAACCTTTCTTCTTGGTTAATCTTTCTTCTCACCATCCCTTACTCTCAATCTCACTTGTTTCTGGATTTCTTCTCAACATTTTTTTTTTTAAATAGACCTAAAGGACATGTATTTATACTGGATGTCCACACAACATTTAACAGTAAAATGACAATATGTGTTTCAGTCAAGTAGCCTGAAAACTAGTCCCATCCGCCCCAAGAAGAGTATTGCATCTAGACCTTTTCTCAGCTCCCCAGCTTCCTTTATTTTACACAATACTGCTAATACAAACCTTTCACATGTCTTTCACCTTCCCCCCATGTTCCAGCCACACCATATATGGAGGTCCATTTAGGAAAAAAAAAAAAGAAAAAAAAAAAACAAAAAACCACCACAGAAACTAAAACTCAAAAATTTAGTTTTGCACAGTTAAAAAAATAACAGAAAGGAATAAAGAGTATTTTCAGGCTGTTAATAACACACTGTTGCAATTTAGGTTTTCTTTACAAAATAGGGCCCAGTATCTACTATCTCATGATAAATAGAAGCTGTATCGCATGACACTTGTGAACAATGGGTGAAATGGATATTAGAAAAATCTCATTTATCTTCTGCTTTATTTCTTGATAGAGGTCCTTGTCACCATGGCTATTATGTGACTAGCCCCAGAAAGGCCACCTCATTAGTTTTCTTTATCAAGATAGCAAGGTCTCCTTTAAAGGGACAGCGCTTGGACTTTAGATTCAAACAGAAAACAGACTGCATTGTATGAATGTGCTGCTACCACTGTTTTCACTGCTTAAATACGTAGGTTGTTTCCACAGCTGTCAAGTAGATGAAATTAACACTCCTGTGATAAGGAAGGTGTCCCTGGAACATCAATATAAAAATGGAATTTTATGAGCAGACTGCTTGTATTTGCCTCATGCATTTCTTTAAAGCATATGGCATTTCTTTAATAAAAAAAAACACACACTGAGGGGAAAAAAAAAATGAAAGCAACTTTCTGTAAATTCTGTAAATCTATTTTCCCCTTTGTCTCTTCCACTCAAAAATACATCTTCCTCTTGTCTGACAACCACTTTGAAAATTTTCCTCTGTTGCCACCAAAGCAACCATGTGACTGTCAACAAATCAGTAATGATTTAGAATATGTCAAAGGAAATTCAACATTTTTGTCTCTTTTCAAAAATCTTAATGACAGGTAGATAAAGCTGGACAACACCATCTCTGTTGGCTTTCTCTAAGTTTTGATGGGTATTTTTCATAGAATGAATGAGTTTGCTTCCCTTCTGCAACAGGCAAAGCAAGCAAAGAGTAATTGCAAAATCTGATAGTTGTACTAGCCACGTCTAGCTTTCTGCATATTTAAGAATGTTTTGGATTTGGGAGATATAGAAGACCTATGATTATAAAATATTATTGGGTATTTTTCTCTGTTCTGAATTATAATATAGTAATTAACTCTCAGAATACACTGCTAGCTTTAAATAGGTGATTAAAACTACCCTCTCATTCGATAACTCACTAAAGAAGAGCCTTAGAGGTAAAAGGACACAGAACGTATCTGACAATACTATTGGATTACTGTATAAATCATAGTGACCTATTTAACTGTATTTTAAATGAAGATAAAATATTTAAGTGCAAAAAAATTTGCATTATTGCAACATTAAGATTAGAAATTTCAAGTCACAATATCAGGAAATGAAAAAGCTAAGGTTCTTTTAGTAGCAATCCATATCAGGTGTGTGTTTTCAACAAGTAACCTGAGTGATAAATGTTGTATCTGAATACACTGAAAATATTCCAAAAATGATAGACCAACTACATTTGCTAGGAATAGATTAGGCACATGGAGTTTGAAGTTCCTATTTGTCTTGTATTTACAGTTTTGAATATGGAAGAATAGAAATGCCAGTATGAGTTTTTCCTCCAAATTATTGCATGTCGTGCTGCAAGCTTTCTGGGAATAGTTCCTCCATGTGTCATGTCCACTAAAGAAATGGATCAGTCATATTCCAGAAGCTTGCTATGAAAGTACAGGAACAGTTTGCACTTCAAAGAATTTGATGCAGAAAGAGTTCAGAGAAAGAAGATGAAATAGATCACAATGGTGGATCAATGGTCATTGACACTATGAGTCTGTCCTGCTTGGATAAAAAACCCTTAGGCAACGTAGCTGCAGATTCATTGATTAAACCACCAATGTGGAGTTCCTTGTTGAGTTACTTACCTCCAAAGTGATGTGCTCCTTTAGTGCCACTTTTGTTATTCCCCTGCTACCAATTATTTTCTTTCCAGAATTTCCTAGGTGCTTATGAAGTAAAGGAGACTGAGAATGGAAAATGAAGACTCCTTATCAATTCCTTTCTCAGTTTTCTCCTATGTTTCTAATCATGCAGATGTTTTCTCTAGGACCTTCTTTTATTTTAGAGTCCTTGAAAGTCACATTCCTATTCCATTGCAGCAGAATCATTCCACTCTTTAAAAAGTTTTGTGCCAGAAAAAACTCCATCACATCACTAATACATATCATGTTAGTTATTACATTGTGTAAGTCAGCAAGCCACAGATGCATGAGAGCTGAAGAAATCAAAGAAGCACCTGAATTTACTATTTTTTTTTTCTTCCTAAAGGAGTCAGCCTATCAAGACAAGGGGTAATGGCTTTAGACTGAAAGAAGGTAGATTTAGATCAGACATATGGAATAAATTCTTTATGTGAGGGTGGTGAGGCACTGGAACAGGTTGCCCGGAAAAGCTGTGGATGCCCCATCCCTGGCAGTGTTCAAGGCCAGGTTGGATGGGGCTTTGAGTGACCTGGTCCAGTGCAAGGTGTCTCTGCCTAGAGCAGAGGGGTTGGAACTAGGTGATCCTTAAGGTCCCTTCCAACCCAAACCATTCTGTGATTCTATGATACTATGACTGTGAACACTAGTGCCACAATAGCAGAAAAAGATGAGAGCTAGTGCAAGCCTGTAGGAGCTTGGTGTAAACAGACAAAGCAAAAGATGAGGAAGTTGAATACAGATGTGGAAAGATGAGGGGAAATAGCCTAATGAGCACAGAATGCAGCTAGATGATGACAAAGCTAGAAACAGCATCAGCTCCATAGACTCCCAGTTCAGGGCATAACCTAGCAGGTTTAGTGGGTGGCCATACTGGGAACCTATCCAATCTGTTGATCTTTCCCATGCCAATCTAGAATGACAAAAAAAAAAAATCTGGGTTTAAAAGCCACTAGTTTGAAATAATAATATGTCCTTCAAGTGGAGGGAAGGATATTTTAAATGTCATTACTACCCACTATTGCATATGTTGATCATCCCCATGGCCTGGACAACCACCACACAGAGACAGACCAGCCAGTATAAATACCGTAGGCACTCATTACATAACAAATCTTTATCTATTTACCTTTCAGAACATTAGATCGATCTGCTCTGAACTTTGGTCTTTTCACAATCATAAGTATTATTGTTTCCCATTCATAGCAACTGCAGAAATAGCAGGGGTACTGCTGATGGAAAAACCATGACCTTACTTATTACACCACCTGTGTACTCTTGAGAACCCTATAATTGAAACATTACATGTTGACTCACCTTTTTGCTATGATGTATTGTAACTTCTCAAGGCTAGAGTTTTCAGTCATGGATTTTCAGAGTTATATCAGTGAAAGAGATTTTAAATCTATTCTACTCTTGAGAGAAGCTGGTCCTCCTCGAGAAAATCTCTGTCTTTCCCAGTTATTTTATTACATTAAAACAGATGTTCTGAACAATTATTTTTGTCTTATAGCCCTGTTTATTCTTGAATAACACTTTACTGTAACATTCTCCAGTGACCAGGAAGGATTCAAAAGTATAGTTGGATGCTTCGGGACTCTAGCATATCAACACTGCACACCCTGTTCCCTCCTCAAAGGGCCCTATGCCTTTCTTAGATCACTTACAAATATAAAAATATCCTCCCACTACTACTGCATCTTGTAAATGTTATCCCTGCTGTTTCATTTGTTTTCTGCAAAACGTCTTGTATAGATGCTACCTTCAGCTCCTCTCTGCTACTATTCCCATAAACAGGGATCCAGGAAAGTATCTAAGATGTACTCATCTGTCAGTGGACATACTACACTTTTCGAGGCAGCCTGTGACATTCATCTTCCCAGGAGATACCCCCTGATGGGAAGCAGTCAGACCATCTGCAGATCATCCTCCAGGACATTAATCCAAAGATTTAGTATGAATGGTGCATTGGTCTAATAAAACCTACTAGACCCGTGGGCAAAATTACTATGGAAAGCAAATATGTTTGACTAATACGCTTGTCTAAACATATTTTTGAGTTTTGGCCCTTGTTCTGTTACATGCTTGAAGGATGTCAATAGCCAGATTACATTTCTTCCAGTGAACTCCGTGAACGTTGCTCATCTGCTGGGGCTTGCTGCAGTCTCACACGAACAGCCGAGAGATGAAGGAGCACAGAGTATGGCTCACCTATCTCTGACAGCTTTCCACTCCCATAAGGGAAATCAGCTCTCTTCACTAGCAGAAAGCTCAGTGCTTAATACATTTTAGTCCATAGTTCCTACTACACTAGCCAAAAACTGGGAGGGACTTTTAAGGACAACTGTTTCACTAGCTGTGGGAAATGTATTTCCTCTACACTGATATATAAAATAATCTTAACAAAAACCAAGCAATGCTTTGCAGATTCTGATCATCCTAGTACTTCTTTTCCCATATTTCATCACTTCATGCTAATTAATTACTAGTTAAGAACCCTGCTGAAAGCATGTCACCTCCTGTAGGAATACTTGAGGAGAATACGTTACAAGAAGCTATAGAGGAAACTACTTAGAGATGTGTGAGAAAACACATCTGAAATTTTCTCAGAATTTGGAATGCTTACTCACTAGGTAACTGGAGAGCTGATTAGAAAAGAAAAATAAATCATTGATAAATGACTATGTGGAAGCACTGATGTTTCTAGGCTGACACTGTTTATGTCCTGTGCGCCCTTACACACAATCTGCCTATTGCAAGTAGTAGCACCTTCTGGATATTTTATGGTTCAGTGTTGTGGAAGGTTTCCAGAGACTTTCGAGAGGACACTACTTAATCTAAAGCGACATGGAAGAATTTAACCCAATTCTTGTCTCTGACAATTACTTGACAGGTAAAGGGGCACAAGTTCTGCTTCCTTAAATATAGTTAGGTACTTTGCATCTACTGATTCTATGATGAGTTAGCTGCTTGAATATGTTCAAAGATCCCAGTCTAGATCTCCTTATGACTGATGGGATTCTGTTAAGAATCTCAAACACTTTGCAATCTACTAAGGTAGTAGTAAAGAGTTATTAGTGATAGCAGTTTTGAGTGAAAATATTTAATTCCCTTAATTCTTAAAAAAAAAAAGTCTTGTTTTTGAGAAGGGGCATGTCATTTGTCACCTAAAACTCCTGGCATCATTTCCAACTTTTTTCCTTTTAATAGAAAGATGTTCCAGAACATCGCTTCCATACTTTACATATTTTAAATAATGAATGTCTTCTGAAAGAATGCATGAAAATTATGCTTGGCTTTCGTTACTAGAGAAGTTAACATAAGCTACTTAGATCACTATTATAAAAATGTTATTCAAATATTTTTACTAATGTAAGTCCATATTGAAAGCTTGATCATGAATGGCTTTTGTTCTTCAAATTCTTCTTGACCTGCATAATCCTTTTGTTTAAATTCTTGAGGGAAAGTAAAAGCGCATTAAATAAATTATGTTCTGTATACAAATAATTTTTAATTATTTGCATAACGAAGGAATAGTCTTCCTATTATGTATTGCTTTGGTTTTTTCACTGAAATATTTCTTCACATCCAAAAAATATATAGTCTTGAATCAGGAAAGTTTGACGATGTGTTAAAATAAATTCACTGCAGTAATTTAAAATAAGCTGAACCAATTCCTACTTTTTCTGTCAAAGAGAAGATTGCAAAAGATTTGCAGAGGGGAAAAATGCACCCTGCCTTTTTTGCTGGCCTATGTAAAATTTCCTAACTGCTTTCTACTTAAAAAAAAAAAAAAAAAAAAAAAAAAAA
>WHYT01017064.1:557533-626132 GCA_009806455.1 Tetrax tetrax | reverse complement strand
CCAAACAGAACTTTTGAAGTTGTTGAGAATTTGCATGTGACACCATACATATACTTTAGCTATGTGCTGTAGGTAACTGCTGATTATTTTTGTCCTGACCATTTTTAATGCCCATTCTAGCACCTGTCATGCACAAAATTCCTCTTACTGACATACGTATGTGGATAATCTGACATTTAACTCCTATCTTCGCTGAATCGGGTGCATTTTGTTTTCATCTCTATTCTAAGCCAATACAGTGGCCGATGATCACATTTATCAATCTCCCTGCATTAAATTTGTGTACATTCACTGAATAAACTGCACTATAAACAATCTGTTTGTCATGTTGACAAGAACTGGATCCTTTTGATCCCAGATTGTTATTATTTCATGCACCAAATGTGCAATTTGGAGGGAAGAGATGAGATCTATATGGACCTTGAAAGGCTTGAGAGGTGGGCTAGTGCAAACCTCATGAGGTTGAACAAGGCCAAGTGTAAGGTTCTGCACCTGGCTTGGGGCAACCCCTGGTATCAGTACAGACTAGGGGATGAAGTGATTGAGAGCAGCCCTGAGGAGAAGGACTTAGGGGTACTGGTGGATTAAAAGCTCAACATCAGCTGGCAATGTGTGCTCACAGCCCAGAAGGCCAACCATATCCTGGGCTGCATCAAAAGCAGTGTGGCCAGCAGTGTGGCCACCTCACAGAGGTGATTCTGTCCCTCTACTCCATTCTGGTGAGACCTGACCTGGAGTACTGCATCTGGAGCCCTCAGTACAGGAAAGACATGGACGTGTTGGAGTGAGTCCAGAGGAGGGCCACTAAGATGATCAGAGGGCTGGAACACCTCTCCTATGAGGACAGGCTGAGAGAGTTGGGGCTGTTCAGCCTGGAGAAGAGGAGGCTCCGGGGAGACCTGATAGTGGTCTTCCAGTACCTCAAGGGAGCCTACAGGAAAGGTAGGGAGAAAGTCTTTAGCAGGACCTGTTGTGACAGGACAAGGGTAATGGTTTTAAAATAGAGGGAGGTACATTCAGACTGAACATAGGGAAAAATTTTTTTACAATGAGGTGGTAGAACACTGACACAGGTTGCCCAGAGAGGTGGTGGATGCCCCATCCCTAGAAATGTTCAAAGCCAAGTTGGATGGGGCTCTGAGCAACTTGATCTGGTTGGAGATGTTCCTGCTCCTTACAGGGGGGTTGGACTAGATGGGCTTTGAAGGTCCTTCCAACCCAAAATATTCTATCATTCCATTTATTTATGATTCCGTTAATTTAAGGATCAAAGCCTGAATTGTTATCATAAATGTAATCGAATAACAAGGAAAACCTGAATGATTTTCAGATAAATAAAATCAGGCCAAATCAGTGTAAATCTCTAACATTTTTTCTCATAATATTTCGTGTATTTAATTTAATTTTGTATTTTGCTTTTTTAGGTCTACAAATATAAAGAGCTCAAGCTGTTTATCAGCTGAACAGGTAAGAGTCAAGTTTTCCCAAGGACTTCAGAATTTTGTAGTAATTATTCTATTTTTCTACTCTCTATAATATAAAATACATTTATAATATAAGACTATAATTTAATTAACAGATCTTCTTTCCAATTTCTATAATCTTATTTACATTAATTTTGCATCATCTTTTCTATTTGTTTTATTTTCTTTTAGGCAATTTTCATAGTTCCTTTCATTTATTTCTTGTATTTTTATTACTTGTTGTTTTCCTTATTTTAGCTAAAAAAAAAATACAGGATTATCAATAAAATATTAGCTAATTGGTAAAAAAGGAAAAAAAAATCCTACAGTTTGATGTGAATTGAAATGTTGGGAAGCAGTAAAATATATGGGATAGATCAGCTGTTTAAGCATCCAAAGCATATTGCCCAGACTTTTTAATACAATTTCTGTAATCTCTCTCCTTCAGTTAAATATACACAGACGCGTGCACCAAGATACTGTGTACAACTTTAGTATAGTCTACCTGTGATCATGCAAATTTTATCACTGCAATTTAATCAATAACTGAAATGGAATTGTGGATACTGCAACCTGTGGTTAAATTATATTTTTTCTGTCTATAATAAAGATTTAATTGCTGTTTACAAGGGCTGAAAATTAGAAGAAAAATGACAGCTAATATAAATATTTACTTGACCATCGTCTAGTAAATACATAAATCTTTTCTTCTTTCCTTAGATATTCAGCTCTTTTCAACAGAATAACAAGAGGTAGGTAAGTTACAATGATAAATCATTCCTTCCAGTTTCATATTCTATTTATAGTCTTTTCATTCATTAGAGTTTTTAATTTGTTTTGGGTCTGCTGGTTCTCCTGCTCCCATCTATTTTTTAAGAAATAATTTATTACAATTCATATTTCTTTCTTTTCAAAATTATAATCCAATTACTTTCTCAGTAAACAAGAATTCCTCCTTTTTCTGTGAAATGAACTACCAGCAAAAGTGGTTTCTGATTAGACAAGCTAATTTTGAAAGGACAGATAGAATCAAGCAATGAACTGGAGAAAAATAATAATGGAGCATACCTTGTTAGATAACAAATGGAACAGACTTTGGAGACAATTAATGCAGGAGATACTTAATGCTGAGATATGTTAAACAAGCTTTGTCTTAGTTATTTGCTGCTATAAATCATAGTTAATTTGCTTAAATAATGTACTGTAACCACCTAGCTAAGAACATCACACTTCTGTAAACAAATGCCACTGTAAGTCTCTTTGTTCTCTCCTACTTTGCATGGAAACCGCAGCACCCTTTGTAGGAAGGGATGTACATATGTATCTATCTATAGATAGATATACATATAGATAGATATAGATAGATGTACATATGTATATATCTATCTATCTATAGATAGATAGATAGATCAATCGATTGATCAATCGATCAATCCAGTAAGGGAAAGTGAACTAACAACATTTGGGATGAATACATTTGGGAGGAAAATGTTTGGTAATGTCATCCAATGGATAAACATGATTTCTTTTACATGGAGTTTCCAAATGACTGAATTACAGACTGCAGGCCCTTAACTTGTTGGGCTTGACTCTGTTTCAGGTCTTACAGTAAAGCAGCACTTCTTCTTGGACTGTTGCAAAAATGTGAGTCAAGTGGCCTGAGGGATATTTTCTCCCACAGAGTGAAGTTCTGTTTCTACAAAGAAGAATAAACAAGGATTTTATTTTTTTTTTAGTAACAAGCTGGAGTGGTAGACTTCTGAGGAGAAAAAAATAAATATAGCTATTACTCTTATTCTTTTATGTTCTGGAAATAAGCACATATGTACATATTTCTAAAGAAATAACCAAGTCAGTATTAAAAATATCCCTGGCCCACATTATTGACTTGCCCTCTCCAATGGAAGCAATCTTGCAAGGCCAAACTTTGTCAAACTGCAGAGGTGAATGGTAAACAATACAAGTTTTAGGACTCTAAAAATCTGTACAATATAATCAAAATGAAATTTCAAGTTTTTTAGTACAGATATATGATCCTGACTGTGTCTGTTCATCTTTTCATTTGGCTGTTAAGCAACTGGCAATTTAGTTAGGAAAGACAGCATGTAGTTGCGTATCTCTATACTGTGCGTCTGATGTTTTTTGTTTTATCTGAAGCTTGAGGAATTTTATGTAACACTTGTTTTGTCTCACCTTTAAGAAAGAGAAATACATTTTCTTTATCTTCCCTTCACAGTAATACTTCCTGGGCAATTTTCAAGACTGCTTTCAAGCAGTAGAGAAACACCATGTGCAGCTATTAAGAAATAGGAGCTTGACATAATTCTCAAACTGTGTATTGTGTGATTGCATTTTGTATCAAACAGCAAAATTTACTGCTGTGAAAGATTCAGTTATAATGCTGTTTCTTCATCAACTGCCAATGTACTAGAGGGTCATTGGAGCAAGCAGATGATATGCAGTGTTTTAAAAGGGAACTGGGAAAGGTTATAGGGAGTCAAGATGCATTTCCTCAGCAATCTACAATGGGGAAGGACATAGAAAACTTCATTTTTTCTGGGAACACAAGGACCCCAGTGGTGAACTTTCTCATATGATTTTGGGAACAAATTACACCAAGGAGTTAACTTAGGACTTCAGGAGCAGATCCAGGCACCCTCAATGTTTAAGAATACTGTCCTCTGGGCTACCTATGGTCCCAATACAATGTTTACTGACAAATTCCTCCATCTTCCTCTTTCTGTGGCTTTATCTCACTAGCGGGAATTGTGCTGCTTCCTCTTTGTCTTGTGATCTGTAAATGTCTCAGTGTCATACGGAAAAACAACATTATAAAAAACTTTCAGCAGTTTCACAGGGAGGATTCAGTCTTCTTGGCACCTGTACGGGTTCTTTTTCTCTTCCATGAAAAAAGGAAAAATGGAAATAGAGTCCACCTCCATGTAGCTAGCCTTGGTTTTGGGTAGCCAGGTTCTTCCTTACAATGAGGGACCTCTGTAGAAGAGTTCTTTTGGACAGAGATGTGTCAGGCACTATGCCTCAGTGTCCTCCACTTAAATCAATCTCATGTCTGTATCTTGAAATAATCTCCAACTACCGTCTCTCCCTTACTCAACCAAACTGCACCTTAATGGTGATCCGGTCAAACAACTTCATAGTTGCAACCTCTGAAATCTTTTACTGTGGTTTTTGGGGTTTTTTTTTGTGTGTGTCCTTCTCCAATCACCAAGTCCAGTGCTTCCACACATCTGTTTCTCATGCTATACTGCATGTCTAGAGTTACAGCCACTCTCACTTTTCTACCTGTTCCTTCCTCTACGACATCAGCTTCCCTTTTGTCATGGCTTTCTGGATGTAAAAGAAAGAGTACAAGATGTGCAAAGATGTGTAGCAGAAGAGTACAAGATGTGCAAAGCTATGCTGGGAGGTAGACCCAAGCCCAGAATAAAAATGTCTAATACCTCTGCATAGGGCACAAGATTGGGTTTGTAACATATGTGATGTTAAGATTTTGGGGTATTGTTGAATAGCAGCACCATTCTTTGCTTATGAACTCTTGCCTAATCTTATATCATTTCTCACCTCCCATATCCTCAGTTTTCCATTAAGGACCTTGTGATTTCCTCTTGAGAGCTCCTACTTACAAGAAAGTTGTTTCCAGGATTATTACCTTTCTGGCCTTGTGATTGCTCTTAGAGTACCCACTCCTATCCTGTGACTATCCTACTTACTAATGGAGCTTATTTTTATATAGATTAGAGTCCTTCGCATTTCAGAAAGCCTTGAAACGTCAGACAACCACTCTGTCAGAGAACCACTGCACAAATGCAGTCACAATTGAGTGCCGCATATGTTAGCAAATACGACTGAACTTCTTGCCTGCCTGTTCCTATTCACTCTCATTATACATGTATTCAGTAAAGAACAAAAGTAGAAAATTAAATAGTCATCTAGGTTTGTGGAAAGATAGGTTTCAGTCAAGATAGTCATCGCATAATTCTGTGTGTTTTATTTGTAAGCCATATTTTAATTTCTCATGGGAGATGTTGCCAGGAAAAAGACTTTTGCCTTCTCATGTCTGAATCAGACCCCTCCAGGCAGCTCATACTCCAGTCAAACATGACACAATTTAGTAGTTGCTGTAATATTGACTTTGATTTGAATTTGGGGGTTTTTGGCCTAAGGTTACTTGTAGGTCAGGGTTTCATGCTGCCCCAGAGCAGAAGATTTCACACATAGGCAGATTGTCCTTTAAGTTTCAGCTGTCTTGGGACATGTGCAGTGAAGTATGTGGGAAGGGATAGAAGCAAGCTTGGGAGCAGAAATTGGATCCCTCCCGTGGAAACAGAAAGGGTGATGTGTTGCAATTTTAGCCTGAATGGATAGGAGACACAAGGGTGGAAAGATATCTGAGCACAGGAAACATGATGATGGGAGAGTAAGAACCATCCTGAGGAGGAGAAAAAGTGCTGGAGACAGCTTGTAACAGGAACCAGCTGTGATTTCAAACACTTATTGAATCAAACCTCCTCCAGCATAGCCCTGTGATGGAGCTTGGGGACCAGGCAGGTGAATGATCCAGCCAGGAGACAAGATTTCAAGGCTTTCTATATTTCATTATAAAGTTAAGCAAAATCAGCACATTTCCTAGGAAACAGTTCTGTATTGATGAACCAGCATTTTCTCTAAGATGACAAATATTCTGTTGACAGTTTTGACCAGCTCTATTTTCAGCATCAAGGAATCTTGTGCTACTTCTCTCTGTCATATCCACTCTTGTCCTTCATACAGGAATTGTCATCTTTAGTTACATTTGCACATTGCCTGCAATACTGGCTGTAGGCCTTAGACTACCGGACAAATAGGTATAGAAATCAAGAGACCTAAAGTGTTTTAATTTCCGTGCATCTAATTGATGGCCCCTCTAACTAATGCTGCCAGAAACTGATACTGTCACATCACAGATCAGCCCCAAACAAGTGAACCATATGCAACATTCCAGATTATTTTTGGTGTTTCTGGCATAGAAATACACTACAGCAAAACCTCAAGTTGCCAAATGCAAATAGTTTGTACCCAAGCAAAGTATAATCAGAAGTGGTGACACTGCTCTCTTCTCTTTTGTGGTGAAGCTCGTTTAAATTTAAGTTTAGTTTACTCTTTTTAATGTATTTCTCCTTTTGATTTCCTCTTTTTATATAGGAGAATTATGATCTTACAAAGATGACATTAAATGATCAAACAATATTGAAGAGCCTAATGAAAATCTTAAGCAAAAGTCATTGTGAATTAGGTATTTGCTAAACTGACAACACAAGCCTTTGTAAACCTGATATTGTTCTTATGTAAACTCATGAATGGAGACTTTCTCAAATAAATTACTTAATAGCATCAGAGAGTCATTGGCTGTGTAAATATATCCCAGGGGCGCATACTAAGATTCCTGAATTTAAATGTTCAATAGAACTTCATATTTGTCACCTTTACTAACGAGTTTTTCCTTATGAAATCATTATTAGCATGAAAAAGTTAAATTTTGTATCTAATTTCTTGAATTAATGCTGCTTGAAGACCCTAAGGGTTTGAAAGTTCTTTCACTGGAATTCATCATTTACATAATTTTCATAGCCCCAATCATTTGCTCTCAACTATGAATGCACATTGTGATATTTTATGCATTAAAGCAGAAACTTCTATTTTTCTCTACACAAAACAATTAACAGAAGAGTAACAGGTAATAAACATTTTTAATCTTTAATGTTACATTAAGAGTGAAGTGCCATATTTCATGCTTTCACAACAACAGTGCCTGCTGAATGATGCCTTTCTGGTTCCTCACTATGAAGATATTAGATTAGAAAAGGAAAAACAATTGAGTTATTTGAGATCAGTGGAGCTTTCCATCATTTCCTGCTTGAGATACTTACGAGTGCACAGCAGCATGGCCAGATTTTTAAGCAGACGAGATAGTATTTTCTCAACTGTACATTATCATAGTTCAGCCATGATCTATGAATGAGATGTTTACTTGATATATTTCTTTTTGTTGTTAATATAAGTTATTAGATAGGAATTTTATTATTTTCATAAGCCCAGACTTCAGACACCAAAGCAACACAGCTTTTGACCAAAATATCTCGATGTTAACCTCTCCTCTGCCTACTGTTACTAATAATAATTTTTCTTACTGCAGATCTTTATGAACTCAGGGTCATGGACGTACAATAGGCATAAGACAAAGATGCAAGACAGACCCAAATCTGAAAAACACTATCAAATTAGTGGCAAAGATAGGCCTAACATCTGGGTGCTTTAGGTGTAGTATAACAACCACGGTGGAAACATGACAGTTCAGGTGCTATTTTGAACAGAAATACTGAAATTAGCTCTGTGTCAAGGCTAAACTTGTTTGACAGCTGCTTCTATCCAGTGGTTTGCTACATCAATTTTACATGGTAGACATCCTCTATTTCCCAATTTAACAAAGGGCACGATCATTTTTTTATTATTATCATTCTTGTCTGTATACAGTTAAAAGACTAAGGCAAATAATGCAATCTGTTTTGTGGCAAACTTTTGATTAGGATTCAATGTGAGATTAAGATTTTACTTTAAGGTAAACACCTTTCATCCAGTTACAGTTATCTAAAAAGCAATAGCATTGACTCTACTGACTGCCTCTCTGCTGGCAGTGATGGGAATTTACACATCTAATGGAATTACTTCTATATTTTCAATATTTTAAGTCTAAGTCTAGAGCCAAATGTGACCCTTTGATTCATCTGCCTGTACATTCCTGTTTAGTGCTATTTGTTAAGCCTAGTGTTGTGTTCTCATATAATAAAAGAGCTAACATTACTTTTTGACACCAGTCCCTGAAGTATCCTATCTCAATTTAAAAGGAGAAGCAGCTTCATAAAGTTTAAACTGAACACAATTTAGCTCGCATTGCTAAATGCAATGCAGTATGGCAAATATCGATGGATTTTTTAAAGCCAGTCTGTTGTGCCTCAGATTTCTTCCAATCTTTTTTTGAAGTTTCTGTAAACATATACTCTTGTTTTTCTGTAGAAGGAAAATCACATACCTATGTGTTTTCTCTCCAATCACAAAATGTCTAGAAAGAGCTTCTAGGTGCATTATCTAGATTCCTATTGTTTTGCAACAGCATCTTCAAGTGTCACATTAGATGTTAATGTTGCTGCTCTTCCCACCCAGGGACAGTACCAAAGATTCCCAGGGATGGAAAAAAAGATGAACAATTTTAAAGATATTGTTAAACACTAAATCCAGATGTCACAATTTATGGTGATTCATGCTTGACGTAGAAAAGGGCTTAAATCAAATATTGAAACAGAATGAACCCGTGAAATCTTGTGACCATCAGCAGCTTCCTTGCAAACCTTGTCCCGTGTTTTGTCCCTAGACAAATCACTCTGCTTGACATAATGGAGGAAGTCCAGTGTGTGTGATCAACTGTGTACAGTTTTAAATTTCCTACAAATCATGTTAGTTGCTTGACAATATGTGAAACTGTAGGAATTGGCCATACTGAAGTTATTAATTTTGGACGCCAAATGAAGGATCTCAGAACAGCTTGTTGGAAGGCCTGGCACTTAGTTACAATCAAATGCAATGATGACTTGCAATGTGCATGTCAAAATGAGGTCAGCCATTCAAGGCTGCTCACTACCAACCTTCCCTTTCCACAAGCCAAATCACTGCCCAGACGCTCGTAGAGGCTTGTTATTACCATAATGCCAACATGTTATCCAGGTTAAAACGTGCTATTGATCCAAATATACACTAAGCCACTGGAAAACTTTATCCAGGAGCACTATGCTGTTCATGAATGCCAAAATTTAGCTGGCTTAGAATTTTGATGGATTTTGAGCTGTTTGCTATGTCCTAACTCACTAAGTTGTAAATTCTGGTTTACAAGATATGAGACATTAAATTAATCCAGATGTTTTGGTTTTGGTTTTTTTTTTTTTTTCCCCTTGCTTTTGCATGGCCATTTCCAATAGCCAAACCCCCAAACCAGCACTCATCAAAGACTTCTACTGATTTCTGAGGATTTTGGACACTGTGGTTGGAAAACCTGCACTTGACATAGGTCACCCTGCGGAGATTCCAGCCAATGCTCTCACCATACGCTGATGTGCTTTTCAGATACAATTGTTTGTCTCTGATTTGCAGTATCTCTTAGTAACCCAGGCACTCCCCTTCTTGATTCATTTCAGTGACAATGGGCACAAATTGAAATAAAAAAGCACTTATACAACTCAAATTAAACCATGTAACTGAAATCTTCATGCCAAGTGGGGTTTGACTGATTATAAATACAAACTATCTGGATGGATTTTAGGACTTTAAGAAAATACTTTGTTATCCTGTAAACAAAAGCTATGAAAAACATGACTAATGGTACCAGGACAACAGGAGCTACATATTCCCATCTGTTTATCTGTTCTAGCTTGAATAACTCAGGGATACATTCTATTCCACTACTGTTCGGGCACTAATTTTAGGCTTGTGGACCTAAGCTTCATCTGTCTATCCATCAGCAGATTCTGAGGCATGCCAAAATTGTGTTTCACCGAGTCATTCCTCTATCTTCAGTTTTTTTAATGTGTATATTCAACATCAGATTGGAAAAAAAAATCTTTTATTAAATATTTCTCTCAATGTTGTAATTTTCCTTTTTTGCATACCAGAATCTTGTGGTTTTACTTCTAAGAAATATACAGTTCTCAGGGATATTTTAATCCTTGGTGTAGAATTCTGTCCTAAGTTGGAAGAGAATATTCATTAGTAGAAAACCATTTTGTTTTTTCTATGTTTTCTGCCTGCAACTTTGACTTTCCTTTCCTTAGTTTATGTACACAGCAAATTTTCCTGTGTTATTTATTGGCACCATTGTGATTTCTATTATATGATATATATATTATTTTTTTTTTCTGTTATTCAGAAAAGAGAAGATGGACTGCCAGGAAAGATTCCTTTTATCTTGCTTTATTTTGATAGTATGCAAGTTCATATTGTTGCAGGGTATTTTGTTGATTTGAATTGCTGTAACAGGTGCTTAGTACGTAGAATGAGCTTGTACATTAATTAAAGAGAGAGGATCTTGAGCTATTTAACTTAATAAGGAGAAGTTAACTGACTTGATCAGAGTCTAATACTTGCAGAGGGAAGAATTTCTGATAATCATTGACTCTTTAATTTAGCAGAAAAAGATGTAACAAGATTCAGGCAATGGAAGATGAAGCTTGACAAATTCAGAGGTAGAATTAAGATACTTAGTGTGTAATTAACCATCACAGCTTCCCTACAGATGTGTTTGAGTCTTTGCTGCTTGCAGTTTTGAAGTCTTAAAAATCTTCAGACAAAATTGCACTATTCAAATAGAATTTATTGCCTGGTTGCAATTCTAGGCTGAAATTCCTGATGTGTATCATGTAGAAGAGCAAGGAAGTAGTTTTGCAACAAAGATTTCACCTACATTTATAGCAGAATGCTGTCAAATCACTCAGTTGTCTCCATCACATCTTCCATATGGCAGGGCTGCACTCTTCTGCTTTGTGTGCAGAGCCTCCATTGAAGTTCTGGTTTGCATCCCTGTAGGGTGCAAATGATACAGGACCAATAATAATAATATTTAATAGGATGAATAGCCTAGAATGTACAGATAACTGTAGCATTGTGTACAGAGAGACATAGATGCCTTCTCCTAGACAGCCTGACTTTGACAAAACATGATCCATACTCCAAGATCTTGATTAAAATTAAACTATGAATGTGTATTTAACTCCTAGATGGGAAGGCTTTAGTAATAACAAAGTTATTTATGGCAAAACCAGTGGGGTGTTTGCACCATACACTTCAGGTCAGCAGATTAGATATCTAATTTGAACTAGTTCTCAAGTTATGCCAAAATATTATTCATACAGTCCTCAAAGAAGGGCTTCCAGAGAGAGATACTCCCTAAGTTTAAGTTTTATATCAAAGGCCTGGACCCAAATCACCTTCTGAAACAGCCTGTTTCTCTTCTTTGACTGTGTAATGATTCTAAGAGATTAAATTTCTAACTTAGGTAGCTAGTTATGGTTCAGGAAAACACTTAATGGTAGACCTTTGATGTCCTTCAAAATTAAAACTTCATATTTCCATTTTGCTCCCTAAATACTTGCAAATGCTGTCTAGCCACAACATCTGACAGACTTTCTCTTTGCCTCTTTAAACCCCCATTCCTCTTACATAAGGTAGTTCTTTTTAAAAATCTTGGTGGGATTTGTCAGACTAACTGCAGGCCTCTTGGGACAATCATCCTCAATTCTCCCTATAGTAAAAAAAAAAAAAAAAAAAGGAAGAAACAGTTGTTTGCAAGGCAGGCATGATTCATCTCCTGTAATGTACTGCTACATATGAATTGCATTCTGATGATACCTATTTTTCCTTAGAACCACAAAGTCAGCCTAAGGAAATTAGTTAGGGTTTAGATATTGACACTGTAGATGTCTGAAGTTAGGTGAGATGAACCTTCCAAAGGTTGCCATGCCAATCTTTTTCATCTGGTCAAATTAACAAGGCTGGACAAAACCAGATGTAAGTCAGTAATGTTTCAGAAAAAATCTCAGAATAGCAGTAAATGAGTTTTTTATTGTATTGCATGCACCATTTGTTTACTATTTTAATGCAGGAGAAAAAGCTTGTGTTACACAATAGCACAAAATGGAAACAAGTTTTGAACACACTGTACAGAACATTTCTCCTGAATAAACCTTTAATATGAAAATATCGCACCATACATGAAGTGCTATCGGTATTTCTGGTGCTCAGAACCAGAACATGTTGATTATTCTTTAGAGCGCACACACGGCATTTGGGTACTCAGTTGACTTTTCAAGTGATTGAATGTTAGAAACCTACATCCCTTCCCTCTGGCTGAAAATGTGTTCCCAGGGTTCACACCCTGGAAAAGTCCTGGATCACAGGCATAACAAATAGATGAGGAGAAAGGGAAAAGATGTTATCCATAAGGTCATACAGCTTCTTCTCATTGTGAGAGAATAGGTTTTTAAAGTTAGCAAAGGATTTGGAAGACAATGTCAAAGTTTTCAAGACAGAGATTTCTTTTTCAATAAGGAGCTAGAGTTGGGGAAAGTGGAGATATTGAAGAGTGTTGGGTTTAGAGCCAGAGGCATTGCAACTATCCTGATACAACCAGGACAAAGAGAAGGATGTTACAGGATGAAAAGAAAACATAAACAAGTCCTAGGACAAACATTATTACTCATTGTCCTTGACGATGAAAGAAGTTAGGGTGAATGATAATCTCAAATGCCTCCAGCCTCCCATCAAAAGAAAAATGGAATTTTATACCCATTCTTTCTTTAAACTACAGTTCTATTCTTTTTCCAGACTGACATCAAAAGCTTCCTTCTGTATTCTACTTTGTTCCAAAAGTCAAATTAAAAGGGTACAAGTGAGAGTGGTGTCACATGTATGATGAGCATTGGGGTCTATATCTCAACAGCAACCAGAGTGCTCTTCTCCATTGAGAACCTGTTATGCAAGTAGACACAATTGCATCAAAGTATGACTGTCTCATCTTACTGCAACTTTAAGATCTTTCACTACTTATGTCTTGAAAGCAAGTTAATTTAGCTCAACTCTGTGATTCTGAATGAGTTATCAGGAGTAAGTGGCTTTGAATTTTAGTCTTTATACACTTGCAGAGCAAAAACTTCTTAAGAGTTGGCTCTACTAAGTAAACATAACACAAAATCCAGCTGTGAGTTTCTCTGTAGGTTTGGCTGTTTGTTGAAAATATCTTTTGAAGTTCACAGATTCATACCCTATCACACTAAAAAGCAACACCAGGTAGCATCTCCTGGCAATTTTCAAGTACTTGCTAATAAAGATTCCAATGTGCTTGCTAATAAGGACTCCTGGAAACTGTAAAGTTCCGTGATACAATTCTGAAATGGTGGAACTCTATAAAGTAACAATTTGCATTTTGATTCCTCCAACCAGAGATAAAATTTCACAGTGTTCAGATAAGATTGCATTTGTATCCAAAACAGAAATAGAAAAAAAAAAGACCATTTCCTATTGTGAATCTTGTAATGACAATTTGCAGTTGGCCCATTTCTAGGTTTTATTTTCTTAGAATGCATCAGAGCTACCAGTCTGGGACATATGAAAATGTAATTGAGCTTGAAATGTCATCTTGATAGCAAGTGATATAGTTAATTCTGTTGGTAAACGTTATGCAGTGCTAATTGCTAAGTCTAAATTTAACAATTAGTTTAGAAAATCTGAAGTGCAATTTATAATAGGATATAAGCTGCAGGCTTCAGCTTGTACCGACTTTTTTATTATTATTACTTATACCAGTTTAGGAGGATGCAGCTGAAGAATTTTAACCAAGAATCAAGAAGCATGCCTAATTTAACTTCAGCCAAATTTGACTATACATCTAGTAAATTTGCTATGGCTGCAAAACATGTTCTAACAAATTAAACTTGTATCAAGTCTTTTGCTTTCTACAATTTGCAATTATACATGAACTGATATTGTCATTCTAAACTTCATTAGCTTCTTTACAATATTCATTGATGTTGTCTGTCAGAAAAGTTGGTTAGTAATGATCTGTGTGTTCTCTATCCTTTTAAAGAGGAATGTTGCCATATTTCAGCATCTGGGATTTTGAAAGCTTGAATTAGTCACATAGATTTTACACTGGACCTTCTGCAATACAAAAACCTTTGAGATAATAAAACATTAGCAGGAATGAAATAAACAGGAGATGATAAAATTAAATCTTATTTATTTTCCTTACACTAAAATATTTTGTAACGCAGAATCACTGGATAGTTGAAGTTGGAAGAGAGCATTGGAGATCATCTAGATCAAGTCCCCTGCTCAAAGCAACTAGTTGACTAGAGGAGATTGCCCAAGATTATGTCCAGGCAGATTTTTACTTTCTCCAAGGATGGACACTCCACAATCTCTCTGGGCAACACATTGCAGTGTTTGAGCACCCTCACAGTAAAAAAGTATAAATGGAATTTCCTGTATTTCAGTGTGGGCCCATAGCTTCTTGTTTGTCACCAGGCACCACTGAGAAGAGTCTGGCTCCTCCCCGTCAGTTATTTATACACACGGATGAGCCGTCTATTCTCCAGGCTAAACAACTGCAGCTCTTCCGACCTCCCACCATTTAACAGATGCTCCAATTCCTTAAGCATCTTCATGGAGAGTTGCTGGACTTGCTCCAGTACATCCATGCCTATCTTGACCTGGAGAACACAGAGCTGCGCACAACACTCCAGAATTGTCCCACCAGTGCTGAGGAGAGGGGAAGGATCACCTCCCTCAACCTGCCTAATGTAGCCAAGGATGCCGTTGACCTTGTTTGCCACAAGCATGGATTACTGGCTCATGGTCAACTTGGAGTCCCACAGGATCTCCAGGTCCTTTTCCAAGCTACTTTCCAACTATTTGCACTCTGGTATGTGGATTTATTCCTTCCCATGTGGATTTATTCCTTCCCATTTCCCTTTGTTACCTTCATGAGGTCCATGTTGGCCCATTTCTCCAGCCTGCTGAGGCAGCACAACCATCTGGCATATCCATCACTCCTCTCAGTTCTGTATCACCTGCAAACTTGTTGAGGCTGGCTCTGTCCCATTGACCAGGTCATTAATGAATCTACTACACAGTACTTGCCCCGGTATTAACGCCTGGGTACTCCACAAGTGACTGACCTCCATCTGAGCTTTGTGTTCCTGATCATAATCCTTTGAGCCTAACAGTTCAGCTGATTGTCAGTCTACCTCATTGTCCATTTATCTAGCCTGTACTTCATCATCTTGTTTATGAGGATGTTATGGGAGACACTGTCAAAAGCCTTACTGAAGTTGAGATAACATCCACTGCTCTATCCTCACCCACTTGGCTAGTCATTTCACTGTGGAAAACTTTCTGGTTAGTTAAGCATTATTTCCCTTTTGTAATTCCAGACTGACTACTCCCAAACACCTTCTTGTCTTTCAAAAAGATTTCAAAAATTATTCACCTTGTCACCTTCCAAGGGACTGAGGCTAACCAGCCTTTATTTCCATGGATCCTTCTTCCTGTCCTTCTTGAAGATATGAGCTACATTTTCATGCTTTTGTTCTCAAGGACCTTTCCCACTCACCATGATGTTTTGAAAATCAATGAGATCGTCCTTGTAATGACATTGGCTAGTTTCCTCAGCACTCATGGGTGCATTCCATCAGGTCCTACAGACTTGTATGTGTCCAATTTGTTTAAATATTCCCTAACCTGATCTCCTGTGAAGGGTAAGCCTTCCCTAGGATTCCTGAAGGCTGGTCTTACCAGTAAAGACCAAGGCAAAGAAGGCACTGAGTACCTCGACCTTTTCTGTCTCCTTTGTCATCAGACACCCTGCCACATTTAGCAGCAGGTCTGCATTTTCCCCAGTCTTCCTTTTACTGCCAATGCAATTCTAGGAATACTAATGTGAGGTTTCATGAGAGCTTTCCTCAGATGTCCCAAAGCACTTTTGTAGCCTAAGCATGATGCTTGGGTTACAACTTAGAATCATGGTAGGCCGGAGCTATCATGACAACTAGGAGCTTCCAATTCCAAAAATATTTTAGTAATCAGATTAGGAGAAATGTGTAACCCCTCTTAAACAAACACACTCTTTAGACCTTAAACTTCAATTATGCTGCTGTTCTTACATATTTATTTTGATACGTGCTTTTTAGTAAACTCAATGTTTTCCAGAAATCTGTGCTCTTTTGTCATTTCAAATCTGGCACTGAAAAACATAAGTTATTCTTGAATTCATCGAAGTTATCAATTTACTCAATTTTATATATACTTATGCATGGAAAAAAAGCTTTCCATTAACTGACTTTATAGGCAAGATTCAGCTATGTCTTTGGAGAATCATTAATTTGCAAAACCAATAAAAATTATGGAAGTTGTCACTACTTAAATAAAACAATATGCAAGGTGTGCTTCAGTCTTGAATTTAGCAACGCTTTTGTTTTGTTTTCTTTTCTTTTCCACTTATCCTTTCTGTCTCTGATTTCTGTCTCCTTCAAGTATGCAAATCTGCCATTAGTCACCCTTTTCTGTTCAGATCTTTAGATAGAGTAGCGTAGAGATACTTCAGTTTTGTCATTGGCGATAAACATAAAAGGATTTATCAAGATACATAACCCTGAAAAGATTCACTGTTGAAGAGGGCAAGATCCTCAGCTAGTATAAACTGCTGTGTTTCATTGAAGTGTGTCGTGCCAGACTTGCATTGGCTGAGTATTTGGCTCAAAAAGCTCTTTTTGAAGACTGTGAACTTCTTATTGGCATCTGTGTGGAATGAGGAACTTCGCATCTATGCCATAATATTTTAGGTAGAACCGAGATGAGGATTTCCCTCATCAAGAGAGTATTACAGAAGAGAGAACAGTTAAGTCCTTTTTAAGCCAAACAGTGTTGTTACACAACAGTCACTACTCTACAGTGAGGGAAAATAATGACCGAAAGAATGGTCACACAGTAAATAATTTTCAGCCCACTGAAAGGTCATTCTTGCTCTCCCACAACAGTCCGAAGATGATAGAAAAACTTGAGACTGACAATGATAGCTTGATTTTCTTCTGCACTGCACCAGCTCCCACCATACAAAAGTATCTGAATGACAACAAGGCAATACTGTAGTTTAACACCCTGCTTAGTGTTGACTTCAGGTATGAATTTCTAGTTCACTGCTATGAGGAGGCAGTTAAGTGTCTTCTTGTCTGAGAAACCTCTCAGAATCCAGGACTGTGTTGTCCACCAGTCCTCCTGAGCATAGTATGCAGAGCATCACAAAAACTCAAGTGATGTTAGTGACTGTTACCTTGGGTTTTCAGGGGATGGGGCATGGGGGAGATGAACTGAAATGTCCATCACACAACTACAATGACAATGGCAGAAAGAGGGGAGGGATTTAACCTTCTAAGGATGTACTTAATAAACTGAACATTTTTAAAACCAACACATATAGAGTCTTGTCTATGCCTGGGTATTTTTTTTTCTTTCAGTAGCAGGTTTGCAATCTGACGTTCTTCTTTACAAATGAAAAGAAAAATAGGTCAAATAGGGTCAAAATGTTACTCTGCTAAAGCTGCAGAGACTTGCCTCTGTTACAGTACCTGTTTCATAGCAGTCTTGTGCAGGATTACACAGCATTCATATTGCCAAACTGAAAGTAATACACATCTTTTACACTTCTGTTGTAGAAGTAGTGACACCTCTTTACTGAAAGCCAGGTGAATTAAATGAGCCTAAAAGCAATAAACTATATACTTTACCCTATAGCTATTGAAATGAACAAGATTATATTTCCAGACATTTTCAGAGATTAAGGTTAGCTGCATGCATTAGGTGTGACTTTTAGTGTTCTCTTCCTACAATACCAAAGGCACCATAAATTAAGAAAGTTACTACGGTCTATAAAATCATTGTAAATGTAATACATCTGAGTTGATATAAATCAACTCGGTTGGGATTTTGTATAACAAAGATGAGTCTTTAAATGACGAGTAATACTTCTGCCTTTTACTACTTCAACTAGAGAAGGCTTTTCTCTTGCATTTGTGAAGAGACAGTTGACACGTGTCTTCCAGGGATCCCATCAATGGATTTAGAAGCTTTCACATCAAAAAAGCAAGAGAGGCAGATGGTCAACAGAGTTAATCAGGTGAATTTTGTAAGGATTACAGAGAGTTAGCTTGGGTGCTAGTAAAGTTTTAGCATTAGGCATTAGAAACATTGTAATCTTATGTACATCAAGCACCTAGCAAGAATTTTAATAGTTGATACCTAGAAGAAGGGACACCAAAATGTTGATGATATAGATACAAACCAGGCAGGAGGCAAGGAGTTAAAGTGAATACAACAGCCATCTTCTCAAAGTTCTTTTGTAAAAGAAAATACTAAAAATATTTTTCACATTTTTATTCTTCAAAACCAATGCAATATTAAAAAGATGTGTTCAATAAAAGCAGAGAGAATTCACAACTAATAATGTACAGTTTGTCCAAGCCCTGGTATGAATCCTGTCACTGTTACTTGCAAAGCTCTTATGCCTCCATGTAGTCTTATTGCTTTTTACAGCAATCTGGACTTGAAAGCAATCCAAAGTTACACTCTTACATTGTAAATTGATGTACATCAGCGTTAAACCAGTCATTAGGAAACCGGGAGAAGACAAGGAAGATATAAATTATTCAGCATACAGGGAGACCATTTTTCCATATGCTTCCATTTTTAATATGAAAAATAAATGTGCGCACACATACATGCACCCACACATACAGACACTTTCTTTGAACCCTTCAAGTCTGAGCATCTTTGAAAGCAGTATCATACAGATGTAATCCAAATGCTTAGTCTGATTCTCTGCACAATGGTATTATTGTAAATAAACTATCTTTTGTATTTTGTGAGTAGAGGGACAGAAAAATACACTGTCTGGCTGAGAACACCCATGGTGAGGTTTTCAAACCTCTCAGGTTTTGATCTGTTGATTTTATTAAGAAGAAAATTTACCCAAAATTAAGTACTTTTCACAGTTTTAGCCATCATATATTTTACTAAGGGCAATAGATCCCATTGGTGTTTGTATCTCTTATGTTCTTTAATAATTATCTTAGGTCCTGAACAAATACTCATCAACATTACAGAGAAATTAGTTCTGGACCTGATAACTAGTCTTAATATAGCCTGGCATAGAACTGGAAAATAGCGAACTATACTTTTTAAAAGGCATCTCTTATAATCCTGGGGTGCAACAAAGTAAAAATAAAAGCCTTTTCTGTATTGAAGAAATAAAAATAACAATTTTTTAAAATCTAATTTTCTTTTACAGTTTTATCTGTATTTAATATACAAGCAGCACTGCGCGAAAACTTAAGTTGAATGAGGCAATGCCAGTTTACAATTTATAATCAATAATAGGAATTATTAACCTGTATTTCTGGTGTCGCAATTGAAAATTTATGAAGCTGTATCTGTCCACTCCCATTTGCATGAAATGTTTGTGGTCCTACCATGAGTCACAAACCTCAGAACTTAAATTTGGAACATATGCTTCCTAATACCCTCTCTTGAATAATGTATCTGTGTTCCTAATCAATATGAGTAAAATGTTTTCATAATTTAATAATAAAGTGGGTACATTCAGAATTTTGAAGAGGTGAAGATAAATCATGTTTGCCTGGGAATAACAGCTTTTATCATTTACTCAGTGGGATCATAATGTATTCTTTCAATCTGCACCAAAAGTAGTGGCAGGAAGCTATTTTATAGATTTCTTGGTAATCTGAGCTGATGTTATACCTGTTACAGGACACTTCCAATAAAATAGAAACACAGCAGGATGAAAAAAAATACAAATGGTGTTTTTATACCAGTCAATAAAAGCATGACTCTGTAGTAATAGAAAATTTGTTCATGAATTGTGGAGTACCAGTGCCTCAGTTGGTAAGGTATTAAAATAATTCATGTCCTGCCATTGTAACTTTTTCTTACAATTGTACCTTTAATTTGCTGCCTCATTTTCATTGTCAATGAGAAAAAGTAAGTCAAGTATATTTATGAACCATATCATTAGAGCAGTTTATTGGAATAACTTTTTACTTGGTAGATCGTTCCCTGTAAGAAGGAAGCCTAGCACACATGTATATATTAACTATTTCTAATGACTTAAGTTTATTTTGTATTTTAATGAATCAAAACTTACTTTATTTGAGATTCCAGGTTAACTGAGCCAACATCACAGAACCACTTCCAAAAACATTAAAAGGTCTAGGCTGCTATCTGCAGGATAATGCATGTCAGCAAGTGTTTTTCTCCTCTTCACCGAAACTTCGCAGATTTCAGGGGTACTCCCAGCAGACATAACGGTTGCCAGTTGGGCTCAGTTTACAGGACAGAGTCAGTAATTTGGAAAAGATCTTTACAGATATGAAAGTTAATTGAGTACGCCAGATTCTGACTCCAGTCACACTACCTAAAGTGGGAGTCATCCTAGAATGAGCAGAAATTATTATGGTTTATGGTTATGGTCCATAAGCTGTATTTCTCATCTGTATGGGTCTCATATTTCTTTTCAACTAGGAAATTAAAATTAAATACATCGAAGAGAAATAAGACTAGCCATACTGTGTTTGAAATACAATATCTCTGCCTTGCTGGAGAAGATCGGTATAGCTCTTAATCTCTCAGTTTTGGTAAAGAGTTGTTTTGGCAAATAGTTGTTTTGGCATGTGTTGGTGTCCAGTCTCCATAATATTAACTGTGGATTTTGCGTTCTTTTTAAAATGTCTACAGGGACATTGCTCTATTACTTTTGTTTCACCACTTGTACATTTGTTAATTTTTTTTCCTGGATAGGAAATTCTGATATTTATAAACATCTTTTACTTATAAAGCACATGATGCTAAGCACATTCTGTCTGTAAGGGAATATTCTTTCTACCTTCCATGGGAAAAAAAGAAATAATGAGTGATATAAATTTTGCATCTTAGATCTCATTTCCTCTTTAGAATATAAATCTTGTGCAAAGGAAATAGGGTCTCCATTATCTCTTAAAGATGAAACAGCTTCTAATATGGATAGTCTGCTTTCCCTCTGTCATGTTCCTGTGGGATAGGTTAATAAATAATGAACTAAATGTCATATTTTGAAGTCTCTTAGTTCATAGTGATGCAACTTACTTGTATGTTTATTAAATTTCAATCTTCATTAGACAGAGTTAGTAGAGAAATTAGGTCCCTCCTGTATTGATTTAGTAATGCAGAGTTATAAAATAAATAAAAAACAGATAGATTTTTGTGCTTTTTTATCATCTCTGGATCTTTCCTTGATCCTAACTGTGCCAGGTCCACTGTCTATGACTGAATCAGCTGAAACATTTGTCAAAATTATTTTGACACTGTCTATTGTAAAGGTTAAAAAGGGAAAAGAAGATTTGAGATTACATGCTGTATTTGAACAACAGTAACCAGCCCAAGCAATTGCCAAACAAATTTGCTAAAACTTAGCAAAATTAGCCAGGACCTTCAGGTCTGTTTGGGTCCCAGACACACGGAAGTATGTGAACACTGGCCCTGTCACCATACCTCTTCATCTGTACGCTTTACTAAGTCATTGCGGCCATCTTTTTAAATTTCTCTCCAGTATCCAGGGGCTAACCTAAATTCAAGTGGAAGAATTCATGCTAACTTGATGTTTCCTTCACGGTTTTCCCAGAAATGACTTAACAATCTCATACAAGCATAAAGTAAGCGGTTTGGGAATTCAGAAGTCATTTAGGGACAAGTAAACCCTACCCACTGGACATCCTGCAGGTTGGTGGATTTGAGTTGAATGGCTCAAAGAGGCTGAGAAGAGCTTGGGTTTCTAGGAATCATCTCCAAATGTAATGCCAGTGTAATGCCAGAGTCCAGCTCTCTGGGCACTGAGACCAATGCTTGTGATGGTCTTCATGTATTTTCTACTCCACAAGCGTTTAAGCAAAGTCTTACTTTATGTTCCCATCTGTTGAAAGCTCCCATTTGCAGTTCATCTCAAGGTTATGAAAGATATGTTAGTCATGACACATAGGACAAAAATCCAAACCAAACCAAAACAAAACAAAAAACACACACACAAAAAAAACCCAAACCTCTTTGATAATATCCCAGAGCAATTCTGGTGGGTAGGGATGGAGGAGGTCCCTAGTCTGACCTTCCACTCAAAGTAGGATTAACCACAAGATCAAACCAGATTGCTCAGACCTTTGTCCAACCACATCTTGAGGCTGAATACAGAGGCAAAGAAAGGCTAACTAATGGAAATAATGATCTGAAAATTAATAGTTGCAGCTAAAAGAGGTGAGAAACAAATCCCCAACTAAGGGACCACCTGGTTGTAATTACCCACACACAACTCTAATAGTACCAATCACACACGATAAACTTGCTAAGCCAGGTAAGTACCATATAAGTAGAAACTAACTATAATTAATCTATAATTAAGAAATGGACTTTGGAAAACTATGAATTTGAATTTATATAATACTTTAGAACCTATTTGGTAGAAAATAATAATAATTTCTGAAAGAAAAGCAAAAGAAAAAATACTATAAAAATACAGTATTATCAGTGGCAAATATCACTGTCTAGTTAAGAGACATTTGGAATTTACTAAACTATTTCCTCTCATAATATATGGAAAATCATTACTTTTATTTGAAAAAGGAGGAATTAATACAGAAACTCTAAGGAAGGCCAGCTAAAAAGATACAAAGTGGGTAATACAGTGAAAGAACTATAGGACTGGAAAGAGGTTGAAGATGGATTACAGGATTATTGGAGTGGTTGGATGCAACTGTGAAAAAGGATGAGGAGAAGTGTTTCTGTTATTCTTGCTATTCTTGTCATACTGTTGACTTCACTGGGAAAACAGAGTGCAGTGTTCATCGCTCCTGTACGAGAAACGTGCTTTCAAACACAGACAGACACAAGCAGAGGCTGCTAGGATGAACACGGAAACAGTGCTTCCCTTGCTGAAGGACACAAAGACAATTTGGCTTGTTTAGCTTTGCAAAACACAGATGAAGACAGGATGTGATTGCTCTCTATACATTTATCAGGTGGGTAAACACCAGGGAGAAGAACTGCTTAAACTAAAAAACAATGTCGGTCCAAGAACGAATAGTTATAAATTGCCCATGAATAAATTTAGGCTGGAAATTAGATAAAGTTTTCTAATCCTCTGGTGAGTAAGGTTCTGAAACAGTCTTCCAGTAAGAATAATAAAGGAAATGGAGAATCTAGTTGGTTTTAAGAAAAGGTATTAAATAGTTTTTGAAAGGGATTATATGGTGTGGGTTCCTGTGATCAGTAAATTGGATTCAGTGGCCCAGTGGACTGTTTCCTGATATTCTGGTCAGACTGATTCCATTGCTTTATATCCAACTTTTTACTCATGGGTGTCCTATTTGAGTGGATAGTGATACAAACGTAGGAGTCCTCCCCCATGGCCCTAAAACAGAATTAATAATTTACTTTTGTGATGTCCTTTATGTGAACTTGAAGGTAAAAGGCATCAGAAAATGAAAACAAATAGACATTTAAAGCAGGCTGCTTGCTATACAAAGTAAATCACAAAGAGAAGAAAACAGACACTTGACTCCCCCAAGAAAATGTGCAATTTAAAAATAAGAAAATAGTCAACCCTTAAGTAGTAGAATATGAGGGAATAATGAAGCAGTATCATTTGGAATGTTGAATAGTTATGTTAGCACATGGCAAGGTTTTTTTGTAAATACACTAAGGCACATTTTTGAGCAAGAAAATTAGGTAATTGTATTTATGTGTATATACTTTAGAGCTTTTATGGCAGGGAAAGTGGAAGGGCAGAAGAGATTGCATCCATGCAAGCAGTGAAGTTGAAGTTGTACTCATTGCTTCATCAGAGAGATTGTGATTGAGAGAGAGAGAAGACAGATAGGCAAGGCTGCAGGTGGTGAGGAGCCATGAAAGTAAAGGGAATGGTTCCCATTTGTCACATGGGTATGCAGCAAGCAAGGAGAATAAATTAGAATCAAAACGAGAAAATCAGGATGTGATGTTTGCAGTGGCATTCCAAGTGGACACAAGCAAGTAAAAGTTGCTTTTAAAAAAAAAAAAAAAAAAAAAAAAAGATATCACAGAAACAGAGACACAAATGAGAGATCCAGGTATGATGGTGAGAAACAAAACTTACATGCTATAAATGTTGAAAATCATTCTATAAAACTTGAGTGAAATTGAAACATGAGCCTCAAAATGAGACAGGAAGACAATGCACAAATGGGCAATTCAGGAATTCCGATGGGATCTATAAATCGCCTAAAGATGGACATCACAGATGATTACAGACGTTCAACTCCCTTTGACTCCCATTGAGACACCAGCTCTTCAAGGACTCTGTAGTTGTCAAAAATACTATCTTTTAAACCCAGGTTTAAAAATTGCCTTAGCAGAAGGTAGGATATTTCATGGGTAAATAAGTATTTAGTTTTCTTTCTTCTGCACTTACAGTGGAAACAGATTAATGTCAGACTGTTTTGGTTTTGTTTAGTGAGGGGCAACCTAAGGTGGCAACTTCTGTAGGAAACTGCTAGAAGTTGTTTCCCCTTTGTTCAGTGGACTCAGCCAGGCCTAGGGCAGACCCGCTGCTGGCCAAGGCCAAACCGATTGGTAGCAGAATGTTCCGTGATAACACCTCAGCGATAACGTATTTAAGAAGGGGAAAACAGAAAAAAAAAAGAGAAGATGTGAAGAAGCTGAGCAGGGGCAGAGGTAGTGAGGGGGAGGCAAGGGCCTCGTGGGCCTTGCAGGCCTCACCCTCTGGCCTCTCACCAGGCGGCCGACTGGGCCCAACTCAGCCCGTCCCGGCTGCAAGAAGTGGAAAGGAGCTGAGATGGATGATGTGAAGAGATCCTGAGAGGCGTCTGCCAGCCTGTTATGAAGAACTTTTCTTGTGAGAGAAACAGCTGCAGATGCCAAGGTCAGTGAAGAAGGAGGGGGAGCAGTAATGCAGCTCCTGACCAAGATTCCCCTGCAGCCTGTGGTGCAGCCCATGGTGGAGCAGGTTGCCCCCCTGCAGCCCATGGAGGTCCACGGAGGAGCAGATATCCACTTGGAGCCCATGAAGGACCCCACATTGGGGGAGGTGGATGCCTGAAGGAGACTGTGTCCCGTGGAGGGCCCGCTGGGACAGCCGTTCTGGAGGGACTGCACCCTGTGGAAGAGATGACCCATGCCGGAGAAGTTTAATGAAGGACTGTGGCGTATGGGTGGGACCCCACAATGGAGCAGGGGAGAGATGTGAGGAGTTCTTCCCCCAACTGTGAAGCAGTGGTGTAAAACAACACGTGATGAACTGACCTGAGGACAGGCTGAGAGAGTTGGGACTGTTCAGCCTGGAGAAGACGAGGCTCCGGGGAGACCTGATAGCGGTCTTCCAGTACCTCAAGGGGGCCTACAGGAAGGATGGGGACAGGCTGTTCAGTAGGGCCTGTTGTGATAGGACAAGGGGTAATGGGTTTAAATTAGAAGGAGGTAGGTTTAGATTAGATATTAGAAAAAAAATTTTCACAATGAGAGTTGTAGAGCACTGGAACAGGTTGCCCAGAGAGGTGGTGGATGCCCCATCCCTGGAAATGTTCAAGGCCAGGCTGGATGAGGCTCTGAGCAACCTGATCTAGTCAGGGAGGTCCCTGCTTCTTGCAGGGGGGTTGGACTAGATGACCTTTGAAGGTCCCTTCCAACTCTAACCATTCTATGATTCTATGATTCTATGACCTCAACCCTCATTCCCACTTCCCCCTCCTGTGACGCTTGGGAGGGGAAAGTAGTAGAGATAATATTAAGTTCGGGAAGAAGGAGGGGTGGAAGGAGGGTTATCTTGTTCTCTGTCTCATTATCCTGCTGTTTTCAGTAATAAATCAATAGTTTTCCCCAAGTCAAGTCTGTTTTGCCCCGTAACGGTAACTTTAAGGGTTTTCTCCCTGTCCTTATCTCAAACCTCGAGCCGCTTTTTTCTTATATTATCTTCCTCTATTCTCTTGGAGGGTGGGGGGAGTGAGAGAGAGACTGCATAGTCTGGTCCTGATCAGGGCTGAACTACGACACAGACCTAGCATTTAATTTTTCACTTTAAGTCTTTTTACCCATTTATAACTTTGCAGAATTATTTCCTTTAATAGATATGCTCTGACTCTTGCGTATCCGCTTCATGTACTCAATCTACCCCTTTTTTCTCCCAAGTGATATTTAGCATTTATTGTTATTTAATTCCTGGATGAAAAATTACAGGGCTCTGCTCTGTAATTATCAATGACCTTTTGGTGTAGAAAAATGTAGCTGATTAGATGCAACAGGACTGCCACAGGCGGCCTAAGTATTTGGACAGATATCTTAGGAAGAATGCTTTCCCTCCTCAGGATCTGTCTCTTGTTGAAGGCCAGTGGAGATGTTCGGTAAAGTTTTGAACGAACCTTTCTTATTGCTACTTGTCATTTTAGAATTAGTTACGTTAAAATACAAACTAGGAATTAATTTATTTGGAAAATTACACAACAGTCATTTATTTCATTGCCCTGGACAGCACTGGTTTATTAAGTTAATAAACATAACAGTAGCATTGGTAGTACAGCAAACCTGGAGGTACCTAAGATATTCGGTACTATATTGACACATGAAAATTCATTCTTTCTGTAGAGAATTTATGGCATAGCTAGGAAAAGCCAGTAGTGGTGAACAGGACAACTTAGAATATGCTCATTTTAGAGTGAGAAATGCAAAGACAAGGGTCTGATTCAGCAAGCCACTGAAGTCAGACATGTTGGTTAGTCTACTTCACATCCATGATTGGTAGACCTCCTCCAGTGTCTTCCTCCATCACAGCCTAGAGTGACCTGCCCCAGGTTACAGGAGAAGACTGTGCTGATGAGAGAGGTATAGGACTCATGCTTTTCTCTGAAGACAAAACAAACACTGAAAAAAAATCATTGACATAAGCATACCTCTGCTGGCTGCCCTGCCTTAGGTACGGTCAGGAGGTGACAGGCAGTAAGTAGCAGCTATCTATGAAAAAGCCTAGAAGAGAGCCTAGCAAAACCAAAAACACTGAGGACCTTCTTCCCTCTCTGCTCTTTCTTCAGGTGACTCCATGTGGAGCCATCTCTGCTGATCCACGTTTGGTGCAATAACTAGACATGGCAAAGAAGGAATATCTTCTATGGATCTCACTGACTGTTACAACACAGGGAAGCACCCTTCCTGGGGCAAGTCTTGCCCTCTGTTCATAGTGTGAGCACCACAGTACTTTTCTGAGCCTTGAAACAGGAAAAAAAGTGAGTTGGTCCACATGCTTTTAAAAAGTTAGTATTCCTCAATGTATTCATTCAAATTTCTGAATAGGGCACTTTCCACTCATCTTTGTGACTGTTCCTGTAATCTAAGTGATACATCTGATAAGAAGGCCCTAGCACTCAAGATATTCCTTTTATTACTTTCGCTTTTTCTCTAATCTGATTGGAACTAAACTTAAAAAGTTGTTCACTTGTCTATTTTTGATGAGATTTTGCTCAGGCCATGGTTTTACAAATGTACAGATGTCTGGAAGAGCCCATCACTGCCATAGTAAGTGAAAGCCATTTCTTTGATGGTCTACAATTGCCACGTATTCATTGGTTACTTAGACCTTAACAGCTTTTCCTTCTGAATCATTTGTCCTACTAAGTGCTACACTCACAGAAATAGCTGTCACCATTATTAATGGACATTGTGTTGCAGAACCACAGTGCCAAATCATTAGCTATAGTTACCTGCATGCATGTCTATGTAGGTAGATTGAGGGACATATGCAGGTAAGATTTTCATACCTACATGACACTGTGATAGCCAATGGTGCCTTAAAACTAGATAGAATCAAGAAACTTTGAGGCACAATCTCAGAGCCGTGTGCCAGAAAAGTTTATATATTTAAGGAATCTTTTTCAGGCACTGACCCAGAGTAAACCGTGAGAGCTGCTCAAACCACACCATTTAGGATGGGAAGTGAAGGCAACTTCTCTCTCAGTAGTAGGAATCTAATTATCCTTTTGGAAATCAGCCAAGATCTTGGATCTAATATAGATATAGTATTCCATACTAAGTGGTACAGATTTTTAAGAACTACATGTGGCCAACTTTCCATTCCACTTCCTTATTAAAGACCTTTTCAGGAGCCTCTTCTCTTCTAATAACATAGACATTACCTTAGGCTTGACACAGAGAAACAGCCTGTCTCCTAATTTCAGCCATTCTGGTGTGTGTTCTTACAGAAAAGACTAGCATGCACATATTCACCAAGCCATATACCCTATATGTCTCGCTAAGCCTCTAAGATCTGAGAAGATAACTCCTCAGGTGGAGTGGCCACAGGTGGTAGGATACTGTTGAGTGTAAATGAGAAGATAAATTTGAGCAACAGAATCTTAACTGTGAATCACCACCACATCCAACCAGCATGATATATTAATTTGTAATTAAGTGTTGACTTTTTTCCCTAAGGATATTTTGGCTTCTATACCAGTATAGTTCATTAGTTAGTCATTGCGGTTGATTCAGTTATTGGCATGAATTTGATCACTTCCATCTAACTGAGCATGTTAGAGTGGATACCAAAAACCTTTGTGTTTTTTCATAATCATAAGCAGACCATTTTCTTCCTATGCAAGGAAGATCATTTTCTCAGCCTCAGTCTTGCTTCTTATGACAGGCTTGTTATTTCATTGAAACTGCTGAACCTTTCTCAAAATCTGTGTCTTGTATCATGATGTTTTCTTTTCCTGGCGTCTTCTAATCAGTGAGCCAACCAGCCTTCTTTCCATGGGACTGTCTAGTGATTTTGAAAATGAGTTATTTTTGCTAGGAGAAATGAAAAAAAAATGGCTTACAAAAATCTAGTTAAGATAACATGTATGCTACTGGTACTCTACGTCTAAAAGTACTCCAAATAATCATATTTCTTTGCTTAAATATAATGCACAACAGAATTCCTGTTTTGGATCAGTCCTCAAAGGATAACGGTGTTTGTGTCCATTAGAAGATAAAGATGAGGTTTACCAGAAGCTTGAGTGAATTTCAGTGTCCTATTTCCAGTACAATTCCCCTTACCTTAGTTACCAATTGATTGAACTGTCTTAGTCAAAATAACAAGATATTTTTCTACTTAATTTCTTATAGTTTGTGAAAAAAAAAAAATATATTCAGTGCAAAAAACAAATGCAGAGCTGAAAATACTTTTTAGTAACAGTCAACACTGATGATTTGCAGATGATATCAGCTTGTTAAAATGCGCCATCAACTTTATAAAACATCAATTTCTCTCTTAAATTTCTCACAGCTTTTGCTACACATAACACCTAAGACTCCTCTAACTGAAGGTTTAATGTATTTTTTAAATCCGCCTCTTTAATCTTTCAGTATTTCTTTGAGCATTTGTCAGAACTTTGCACTTACACACCTTCATTAACTCCCCTGTATAGTCACTCGGTTAGGATTCGTTTAATGTAACTTCAACTATGTAGAAGTTACTATGGGGAGTAAACAAGCAATCTAAGCTTTCTGCGGGGACAGCTGATCCCTTGCTAGGACACACGTCTGATATAGATGGAATTATTTTCTTCTGAAGTTGTTTATCTCTCTCAACTGACTACAGGGGAAGCCTAGGCAATTACCTCAAAAGAAACGCCAAATATTTTAACAGCTAAAATGAGGAGATGCATTTCTTACCCTTCTCCTTTGTTTATGTGGCTGAGCTATGGGAGAGGAAAGGACTGCTTTCATTTTTTAACAGGATATCATGATTGTGAATCTAGCAGCAGTGACAAAATTGAAAACTATGCTTTGGCTCATATTTTGAAATTAACAGTTGTGGAAATTGTGTCCCTCCTAGGTTTGTGCACATCACTGGAAAGTCTATGACTGTATTTTCTGTATCTTAGCTACAACTGCTGTGTTATGGAGCTAAAAGGCAATTGAGGTATTTGCCCACTGCCAACTTTTGGAGTGACTTGGTACAATAACTAAGCCAGGGTTGTCACCAAAAGGGAGTATTCCTTTTTCCTTGTGCCTAGTTCTTCACATGCATTCCCTCTCTCTTCCTTGACTACAGCTGATTGGAGAGGTGATTCAATGCAAAACTTTCAAGGTTAGTTTTATTTAAAATCCGCTTACTGACCTTGCTCACCCAACTCCAGGTCAGCAGTGGGAATACATCAATTGAGTCGGCCATAGTGGGAAGAGATGAACTGTTCCCATTTGCAGCCTTCATCATTTCAAAATAAATGGCAACTCACACCCTAAACAATGTTCTTGTCATGGCATGTGTGGCTTTGAACTTGTATGCAAGATGCATATAGAAATGTAAGCAGAAATATAAAATTCAGATAATCATTCTTTGCCTTACATCTTAAGAGTGATGAAATATTTTGTATTTATTTATTCTTATCCTAAAATATTCAGAAGTGTACACTGATCAAGCTTTACATTCCTGAGAATAAATCCTTTCTAGTCTGGAGTGTGTGACTGACTGTTGCAAATAGCATAACATGCTGCTGTCCTGCTCTGGGTGTTAAAATTCTGCTAGGTTTAAGGGATGAAAAACCCAGTTTTTCTTTGTACATGCTGGAGGGGCAGAAGGAGAGGGATACATAATCAAATTGTGGTTAGGAAATTTCTCAAAATCACATCACTCCCAAAAATTGTTGTCAAACTTTCAAAACATTACCTTTCAAAACTCGTTTGTGTGGTGCTTTGAAGTTATCTTTTGCTACTTATACAGGATTTTCTATCATTAATAATCTATCTTGTTCTTATCTTACTTTTTATGGCTTCCATTCATTTCACATTGATTTTTTCCTGATTTATTAAGCACCCAGTCTCAGACCCTAGATACTCTGCAAATGTAAATTGCTGTACAGAAAATAAAAATGCCAAAATCAGGCTGTGCCTGCCAAGTCATAACTCAATAATATCTACAGTCTATGAAAATAAAATCCATAAATACTTCTTAATATCTACATTAGCTTCATAGAGCATAATCTGTAAATGCTGTAACCACTCCCTGCTCTGATGCATGAAGTTACTTGATCCAGATGCTAGAAGTATTTCTTTTACCAGCATTAGTATTAAAGTGCTGATCAAAGTGAATCTTCAAAGCTTCCATGTGTCTAAGTATTTGCAGGATCCTGGATGATCTGCATATAGTCTTGCCACGGTATTTCAGACTGTTTACGTGCTAAAACTCATGTTGAATATATAAACAATACTGGAGTGCACGGAGCACGCTGTGCAAACACTGCGTTGTGGAGAGTGCTTTCCCTCCTGGGCTGCACGGTACCAGGAAGATGCTGGGAAGCTCTTCATAAAAGCAGCAGGAATTATTAGAGGACTGACTGATAGATTTAGGAAGATGGAAGAGAGTAAGAATGAATCTGACTAGTTTGACTAAATAGTGTCTCAGACTTATGAATAAATTGGTCCAGCAAATCACTTTTAAGTCTTTGTCCCTTATCAGCAGGCAAAGAACAAATTTTCATTATGGGTTGTAGGGCACCTACAGATAAAATTCATGGCATAGTGTCTTTCTACCTTATGGATATGCAGGTAAATACATCATTTATCATGTGATTCTTCCTATTCACTTGGAAGACAGTGGAATATTTTTTGTGTATTCCACTGGGATATGCAGAAAACATTGATATCCTGGTATGCCATAGCCTCACATTTGTTTAAGAGTTTACTTTGCACAGCAAATATGAAGTATAATGTACACGAATTATAATGCAAAATGACTGTTTAATTCAAGAGACATCGAAGGGTTTAGATAACTGCAGATACATACAATATGTATGAGGAATGTAAGTATATCTGTATTTTGATCAGTAGAACCTGACATCTACAGGGATTTCAGTATTACAAAGAATAACACTAGGTTTCCTTAGCATGTCCTACAAGTATAAAACCATCTTGATGTTCAAGATACCTTTTCAGTTTACTATAAAATTATGGAAGTCAATTAAATTTAATAAAGTAGCACCTTTATTTGTAGAAAACAAATTCACTGTGTGTTTCAAAGGATATCAAACAGGAGGAAAAGAAGTTGAAAAAGCATAGGATAGCATTTAAGCAACAGTTGATAGGAGTAGGGCATCCATTTCACATTCACCATGTCCTCACTCCCCTCCTCAGCTCTTCCACATGGATTCAGCCTAGGAGGGAGTTGGGTGGTTCAGGGAAGCCAGGCTCAGCTCAGGACATGTTCTCTGTGCAGCAAGATCTCTCCCAGATTTGACAGCAGTCCCCATGGGGATTGAAAGGCTGAATATAATATTATTAACTTCCAGGGGGAGGGCTTTGCAGCCATATCAGAGGGAGCCCATATGCAGTGAGTGCACACAGGGAACACATGCAACCCATACACAGTTTCCTCCACTCGCCCTGGGACCTTCTGCCTCCTGAAGGTCCACTCTTCCCTGAGGGATAGTGCAGCTGGAAAGACAGAAATAGCAGAAATTTCTTCTCCACGTGCTGTAGGTGTGGATAAATGTTGTGTTTTCTGCTCGCATTCTGCTGCATGCACCGAGCTCCGTGCTGCCCAATAGCAAAGTACCTACAGACAGAAAGCAGTATGTCAAGATGCTGATGTCACCTTTCTTTCCAGCTGAATGTTGATTTCTGTAGTTCCTTTGACTGTGGTTCATCCTCTGACAAAGTTTCCCTCCCATAAGAACCAGCAGACTGATCGCTATTCCTTCACTAGCTAGGAAAATAAAGATGTCCTTGCTGCAGAGACGTGCTCCACTCAGAGCGGGGCCAAAGCTGAAACTGCAGAGAACATCGCACTTTAATGCACAAAGCCACAGCTCCAGGGTGAAGCAGCCTTTCACTGCATGAGGAAGAGACATACAAAGATGTTATTTCTGTCCTGACTGTGTAAAGAATTGAGGCATTTCATCTAAAAGGACCGTTCCTCTAGAAATTGAATTTATGTGCAGATAATGCACCAATTAATGAGAAACAAACATCTGATCTTTATTGAACCAAGCTACTGTTATTGCTGGAGATGGGACAGCTAAATAGCTAGAACATTAATCTGGTCTGTTAAGGACACCCCTGTTGGATCTCTATTTTAAGTGTTCTGTAGTGTCTCAGAGAGCATAAGGGAAAAATCTGAAAAAATCACTTACTTTGAAAACTGCTATGCCTCACTTGGAAGGGCTGTAAAATAAAGCTTCCATTCAGAAGGATTGAGGCAGGTCTAGGCTAGTCTCAAATATTCACAGCTATTAAAATATTAATTATGTGGGGTTTTTTAGTTAATATAATTTACCTGTGTTAATTTACATCAAAATAACTTGGGAGTTAAAAGCAGTCTACACACAAGCCTCAAATACTCAGTAACTATTTATGGAAAAAAAACAAACGTGTGTATATACATTAAAAATACACTTAGATTTTTTTATATATACATATAAATATTTCTTGGACCTGCTATTTGCAGACTTTGATTAATGTTTTTGTGCCAAAAGTTTTGAAATTAAACCAGTAGCCCACAACAATTTTTCTTCTTCTAAGCACACATATTGGGTACCTTCTTGATGCCTTTCAGGGCTTTTTGATGGCTGAAAAAGGAATTCTCTCATCTAAGAAGGATGAAACATTACATGGGAATGGGATGTGTAGGTAAATTTGTGAGATTCTGCAGCTACTGCGAGAGTCCCATTGCAGCGGGTTAGAGCAGCAGAGAAACTGCTCCAATTAACACTAGAGGATGAAGAGGCCAAAGGGCTTGATAAGTGAAAAGCTATTTTGATGTCATTCTTTAGAGGTAGGCACTGCTGGAAAGCAAGCAGATTCTTTGCATCAAATGATCCTTATGAATATTTAAATAAAAGCTTCTTTCTAAGAGCTTTCAATTTTATACATGCCCCTAGGCATGGGCAAGATCAGGCATTGAATCTAGTCTTGATGTTGAAAAGTCAGCTGGATGTTGAAACTCCATCTGTAGCTTCAACTGACCTGTGGAAAAATTCCGCACACAAATGTAAGGCTCAGTCCTGCAACAGAAGGACTCAAACATCCTCATCTCAGATTGTACTTCCTCACACTGTCCAGGAGTGGGTAAGGAATAAAAGTAGTAATATCAAATACTCAAACATCTTCATTTTTTTTCAATTACTTAATTTCTTATTCTTATCTAAACATTATCTGGTCTCAAATTAATTCAGCTGGAAAGACTTGGTAAATCAAAGTTCAAGTCAATCCGACTGCAGATTTCTAGTTAAAAGCATTCAGATCAGAAGATTCGAACTAACTATTACAAGAATTTGGCTAAAATCTCAAGGAAAAAGTTATATTTATTTAGTAAGATTTTTATTGAAAACATACTTCGTCTGAAATGTTTCATGGAGGCTGAGTCTTTTAAAAAAAATTCCAATCAATAGACATTTTGCTGACAGTGCAACTTATATACCACAAGACCTTTGGATGAAAGTTATCTGTACAGATATTAGCCTTTAGTATTCCCATCATACAACATTTGAAAAATTGGCAAAGCTCTTGGAACTGGAAGGATCTTTGAACTAGAATTATAGTTCTATCACAGAAAAATTTTGAACAGTGAAAGGTGGAGAGGATTTATTACTAGCGTCCTGCCAATGTTTTTAAAGGGCTCCTATGAAAACACGCGCAGAAATGTACACGGAATATCTCTTAGACCTATGATACAAATACACCATTTGCCAAGTAGATTAAATCCATGCACTTCAACTATGACTATTCTGCCTGTCAGTAAAACATGTTGCTTAATTCACTTATGCACTTTGAAAACAAGGTGGGAAGTGAAATCCTTCTCTGTGGTGTGCCTGTTCCAAAGGCAAAAAAAGTTTGCTCCTCAGAAGTATTTTTCAGAACCCCAAGGAGAAGTGTTCTCTGGCAAAGAGTTAGCTGCAGACAAAGAGGGGGTGGACTCCATCAGAGCCAGAAAAAATCACACCTACTCTTGAGGTGGAGGAGGATTTCTTAAACTGGGGCTCCCAAGAGCCCCCTCTAGCACTCCATCATATTAAGGCTTTGAAGATCTGTGATGGAGACTTGGAGCCGCATTCTTCAAAGGGTAATGAATAGATATCCTCTTTAGACAACTTCAGCAAATAGTCAGTCCATTAAATATATTCTTTATGTACTGTGAAAGATTTTAAATAAGGGGTTCCACTGACTGGAGATCAGGTTTGTGACTTTGACAGCTAGCACTTCAAGAAGAAGCAATAATATTATCTCCTGCAGATGAGAGAATCAGTGACCAACTGGAAAAAGTTGAGCATTCAGTAACAGTTACACCCAATGAAAAAAGAATTGCACTACAGGAGGCCTTCAGCTGTTTTATTTAAATGTGAATATTTATGGATATAGCTGCCCTTATGCTTGATGCTTATACATCTATGAGAAGATTCAGTATGTTTACAATTGTGAGGATACTATGGAGAGTTGTTAAAGCCACAGGCGAGCGGAAATATATCTGTTGACCAAAACAAAGATTGCCTCTCTGCATGTCATGACTCACTTATGTCTCTAGATTCTCATGGCTGCAAAAAGTTATCAATATTTCACATAAGAGTCCACACACATTTAGACCTGGATGCTGGATTTTTGTCCCAAACTGTTTTCTGCAAGCCTGCTCTAACAGATCATATCTTTGTGTGAAAAACAACTCAGTCTAGATCTGTTTGCTTTTCTATTTAGGTTGCAAATTGTGACATTTTTTGAACGGGGAAAACTCTCTGCTAAGACTCATACTGAATGCATTCAACTTATTTTACCCTGAACTTTTTGACAGGTTTCAGGTGGAAATGCATCCTTTTCATTATCAAGCCAAGTTTTTAATCAGTTGTCTCAAGGTAAAAGGCTTTGCTATGGCAAATGTTAATCTGTCTCCCACTACAGTGTTTGGTCTGCTGTACGAATCAGGGATTTTCCAAGAGAGTTTTGTGCACCACAGAACAGATTACAGCACTTGACACAATGCCTTAAAAAAATGACATGCTTTCCTGCTCTTAAAATAACATGCTTTCATAGTTTCGTTGCTGTTCTAGCTAAAACAAGGAGAAAGGACTTTTCATTTATCTTATACAAGCAGTAGGATCCAGCTTGTGAGAGGTGGGAGGCTTGCTGCAGTTCCAGTCAAACAAGGTCCTGCAGCGGAATGCCCACAAATTCCAAACCATTGTTAAGTGGGACCCTATAATGCTCAAAATTAAGAAATCAAGGCAATTTGCCCTCTGTGATCCCATAGGGTTGGTTTTCTGCATCGCTGTAGAGAGCTATTAATTAAATCACAGTGCCATCACTTATGTTCATTATCATATTTGATGATAAATAAAAATCCATGTCCTCATTCTTAACTTTGACCCTTCAAATACATCTGAATAATTAAGTCATCACTTTTTACTGGGTAGAAAGTTACATTTTAGTACCTTATTAATAAAGAATCATTGGTTCTATTGTAATGGGACAGTATACATGCTGGAGTACTGTGTCCAGTTCTGGAGCCCCCAACATAAGAAGGACATAGACTAGTTGGAGAGGGTCCAGAGGAGGGCCACGAAGATTATAAGAGGGCTGGAGCACCTCTCTTATGAGGACAGGCTGAGAGAGTTGGGGCTGTTCAGCCTGGAGAAGACGAGGCTCTGGGGAGACCTGATGGCGGTCTTCCAGTACCTCAAGGTGGGGCCTACAGGAAAGACGGGGAGAGGCTGTTCAGTAGGGCCTGTTGTGATAGGACAAGGGGTAATGGCTTTAAAACAGAGGGAAGTAGATTTAGATTAGATATTAGGAAAAAAAAATTCACAATGAGAGTTGTAGAACACTGGAACAAGTTGCCCAGAGAGGTGGTGGGTGCCCCATCCCTGGAAACGTTCAAGGCCAGGCTGGATGAGGCTCTGAGCAACCTGATCTAGTCAGGGATGTCCCTGCTTCTTGCAGGGGGGTTGGACTAGATGACCTTTGAACGTCCCTTCCAACTCTAACCATTCTATGATTCTATGATTCTATATAAAGAAGTCAATGTGAGTTCAACCTCTTGTATGGTAGAGTTTGAGAAAAATGCGAAGACCACCCATAAAAAAAGAGAAATGCCACTGAAAAGTTATAAGCATTGCCAATGTCAACATGTTACTAATACTTGAGGCATACCGTGCCTCAAGGAAAGACTTAATGCTGCTAACTGGGGGCAAATATTTAAAACATACAGCAATGCAGATAGATAGAAACAGTTTTCTTTTTCAAATAAGTAATTTTATTCTTCTTTCCTGAATTAAGTAAACTGAGAGAAAAATGTTTCGCTTTCAAAGGTCTCACTTTTATGGAGGAAACAGAGAGATTCTTTACGCAAATCTGCTAGCATGTGGCAACTTATTTGAGATTAATTCATGAAGAAAAAGGCAGCTCATCCGTCTCTACGCAAGTTTGCAGACTGGCATGTTCATTGCAAAAATCACTGGCCACCTTGTCTTCTTGAAGCTTTTCACTTTGTTTTAGCTGACATAAAGTAAAACCAATTTTTCTTTTCTAATATTAACACAATGAAAATCACTTCCTCTTATTGTGGAGAAATATTTTATTATCTTCATTCTAGACTGAAAAACCACTTATTGCAGAGAAAGTGTGAAAAAAAAAGTGTGATTTCTTCTAGAATTTGTAAATTTAACAGAAACAAGTTTAGCATATATACAGTTGGCACTCTTTCCTCCAGAGGAAAGAAAAAAAACAAACCACCTTTCTTTATAAACCATATTTCTTCAGAAATATTATTAAAAAAAAATAAAAAAAAAAAAAAAAAAAGATAAACAGAAAGACAGTGAATGAAAAGAAAAAAAAAGAAAGCTTCAAAGTGTAATGATCAGAAGTATTTGAAAATTCATTAGCAAGAATAAAGTTACAAAAACTGTATCTGGAGAAATATTGCACCATAAACATATGCTATTTGTCCATTCAAATGCAATGTGAAAAGATATGAAAATGTTAGAAGAAAACTTATGATGCTACTCCAGATGGTGAATGAAGCATAATCATGTCTATTCCACTTAATAACAACCCACTTAAAGTGAAAAATATAGCCACACAGCAAATGCTTTCATAAATACATAAAGAGATTTTCACCTATAAAGTATATTCCAAAATTGATCCTTACAAAATCCCTTGAATAGAATTTGTATGTGGAAAATCAACAGAGATTTTTTCTTTCTGTGACTGTCTTCTTATATCTATGACAGAGTGAGTGGGACAGTCAAGAGAGGAATAGTCATCCGTTCTTGACACTTGACCTGCAGATAAAAGTGGTCTGCGGAGGTCAAGCATGCTCACAACATGGAGATAACATCTCTGTTGATGAGTCTTCAGACTCAGACCTTTTCTCAGACCACTATACTGTAATAATTGTTTTCTCTAGCTATTTTTAATGTGGAGTCCCTTTTTAAATTCAAAGCAAGATTTAACTTCTTTATTATTATTCTGTTTCTTTACATTCTTCAGAAGAGGTCTCTGCCTTTTTTAGTAAATTGCATTACAGGCTTCAGTGGGTTTTGTAGCAATTTGTAAAGTACTTGCAAAATGTCTTTGCATAAACTGAGTCGAGATTCCGATGTAAAGTTTCAGACTAATCCTGAAATAACTAAACTCTGTTTTACCAGATCAAAATGTAGTCAGCTTTTAAACACTTTAGGGAAAGGCCCTACACCAGTACAGATGGCAAAGCATTCAACTAGCTCTGGAGTCTATAAAAATAATTCCTTTTTATTACTCAGCTGTTTCACAAGTAATATGGAAATAGGTCTGTTTCTTGATGATTATATTAAGGATAATTGGAGGAAAGTAATAGGGCATCTTCTCATTATTGTCTATGAATTGATGTTCTTCAATTATACCCATTTTATGTGACTGTCCTGTATTTCTTTTCCTTCTTTTTTTTTTTTTTTAAGGGAGCAATCTTGCCTTCTAAGTGTCTTTTCCAAAGGAAATTAACACATATTACGCTTTTAGATGAAGTACTGTGGCGTAATTCATTTCTGCACTGTCCTTTCCTAGCAACCCAAAGTAGGAAATATATGCAGTCAAAGTGTAAAGCTAAACAGCTAGCAGGTTTCTATATTTACAAGAATCAAAGCAGTTAAATGACTCAGCTGCCTCCTAATGTGGGTTATATTTGAATTTGAGGAGGGTGGAGGGAAGAATGGGACATTATTGCTTTAACAAGGTTTACTGCTAAACTGAACATATGTTGCTCATAATGTCACTTTCTAAATCAATGAAATTATCATTATAGAACATGTCGACAAATTAGACATGTAAAGTGCAGGCTGTATGTGGGAGAGATGTAATTTGGCTCTATAAAAAGAAATTAAACAATAAAATATCAATGACAGATGTAGTTAGCTAAAGGTTTTGAGGTTTAAATACCAATTTGTGAAAAAAAATTATGCAGACCCAATCAGGGTACGAGATAAAAATACCAGCCTTCATGCAACAAGATGATTAAGTATTTGGACCAGATGTTCGGAGACCTTAGCTCTGCCCTTTATTTAACTGGCAAGCATGCTGGCAAGTCCTTAAATTTGTAAAATCCAAGTAACGAAGGTTAGCTCAGATGGAAGTAATAAAACAATCAAATATCAGGAGTCATTCATGTCTGTGCAGCATAGATCATGCTAGAGTTCTGAACTCCACATTTTAACATACCAGCAGCAATTTTAAAGGAATAGGCTTCTTGCACCATTTTTTAAGAAACTTAACGAAGTATTTTTTTCTGTTCCAACTTTCTAGTTCTCAAAGCAAATGCAGGAATTGAATGCATTTGATATGTTTCAGATCCTTTTCCCACAGGTTTGCAGATTTTATAGCTCTCGAGTCTCAGTTAAAATTCCGTGTCATAACTCCTGGGTTATAGCTTTGTCTCGCAGCTGCTACATAGTTGTGGGCAAGGTGTTTAAGACTAAACAATAAAATGTCTGTACATTCAAAGAAGAATGTCTTGCAGGTTAAGAGATTACTTCTGTTTCAGACTCTTCTATCGACTTTGCAGGGTGATCAATCTCTTTGTGCCTCGTCTTTTCCTATTCACAAACAGCAGGGTGACATAATCTAATCTTTTAGCTCATTTTCTCTCTTGGGCATACTCATTCCTAAACACATTGGAGCTGCTGTGCACAACAGTGTTGTGTCAGACCAAGGTTGTGATCTGCACTCATGCATCTTGGGGTCCTGGCTGACCCATGCACCAAACTCTCCTTTTTCTATGGAAAATAGGGCAGCACATGTGGGGAGGGGGTTTCACACATATTCAGATCTTACAGGAGTGTGAAATGGATATGCATCCCAAGCTCAGAAATATTGGATCCGTACCTTTGATGCAGCCACTCTGCTTGGACAATGACTAGCAGAGAAGGCCCTGATCTTGTTTAAGCCTTCAAGACATTGCCATAATATAATCAGCAGCAATTCTGAGGGCATAAATAAAAGATAACATTCATGAGGTTTTCAGAGCGATGACATAGTGTGCACAAAACATTTGCATACCACAGACAGAGCAGATGAAAAGGGATTGAGCTGTAAAGAAGAAATCATTTCTTGATAGGCTGATGCAGTTTGGCAGTAGAAGATGGATTTCATCTGATCAATGTAAGCATCTACAGTGTATAGAAAGCATCTCAGCTATTCACTCCAACTCTTTACCACCCGTACAGACAATGAAGAAAAAGATGCTCCTCAGGTACAATTTAACTCTTCTGAAAATAAATCTTTAAAAGAGATTCATTTCATCTACAGCCTAAAAATGCCTGTTCCTCGCTATTAACTCCAGAGAGAGTCTATGGTGACTAGCTCAGATGTGGGCATCTGCTGGATAAATGAGAAAAGGCAAATGAAATGTGTGCCAATCAAAGTCACCATCAACTGGTAGCTTTTCAGCCTGCATTGATACTGTAATCCCACCTTATAGGCAGTTAGAAAGTTAAAGAAAATAAAAATGAAAAATATCAACATGAAAATTTTCCCATTTCATATGAGAACCTTGATTTTATATTCCCCGCAACTTAGGAAAATGAATCCAGCCATATGAGTAGAGGAATATGCTCTTGTGTACTCCATTGCTCTTGTGTAATGTTCTTTGAAATATGGATTTCAGCATTTCTGTTACCATGGTGTCACTTGCAAAACACTTGTAAGCCTGCTAGGTACATCAGAACTTGATTAATTAATCTCCACAAAATGCTTTGAGTTTCACTGTGTGAAAAATACTCAGGGTTAGTTTCTTTGGCCTTCTCTCAAGGAGCAGTACCTTCAAAAGATGAGTGAAGGTATGTGAAAATTATTGTTTGCCTTGAGGCAGATAGATAAGTCCTGAAAAAATGAGGGGTTTTAAATTAATTTTGACTCTTCTTTTTTCCCCATTGCCCTTTAAAGGGCAGGTCCTGGTCCTATGAGAACGACTACCCTGGGTGTACTGACTACTCTAAGTGTAAGATCTTACTCACTGTGGGCAAGCAAGGAACACAGCTTTCGTTATTCAAAAGCACTTAAATGAAGTGAAATATCTTCTTTTAAATGGTTGTCTGAGCATAGAAGAAAGATGAGACTTGTAAGAAGAAGTAATGTCTTTTCTGAGACAATCTGATAGAAGTTAAAAGAAATAGACAAGCTTTAAGGGGCTTGTGTCCTGGAAAGATTGTTTTTTTTCCTACACTAGAAGTTATTCTAATAAAAGATATTACCTCTCCCTATAAACCTTGCCTCTTACCTTTTAATGTTTCTTATACTGATACTTCTTTTTATTCCTGTTTTCGAAGCTATATGGATTTAGAAAGAGTCCATATCCATCTTCTGCAGTTTTCAAGTGCTTAAAACACGCTGCCTGTAGAATTTATACTGTATATGGAGTGCTCTCAAAGACCTGCACTTACATAACAGTGCTTGATTGAATGTCTTGTTTTCCATGTGCAAGCCTACCAGGCTGGAAATCAGGACTGCTGAAAAATATCTGCTTTCTGCAAATCATTAGTCTTTTTTCCCCTTCCTATTTTTTTTTTTTTGTAGTGCTTGAGAGTTGCACTAGAGGTGCCAAGTTGACTGTATCTGGGTCTCACTCCAATGTAACTTAGGCTTACCGAGGGGTCCTCTGAGATCCCCTGCTTGCTGCTGGTGAGGCTATTTGTGAGCTTGATACAATTTTATTCCCAGAATTTGTGCTGGAGTTATATTTAATTGATCTTGCTCTTCTCTGGACATGATTAGAAGGATGTTCAGTTTTTCTCTAGATGGCTCAAAAAGGAGAAAGCTTCTGAGTATTCATACTGAACTTTCCAATCACTCCATTTATCTGCACAAACTGAAAATTATCTACAGTTCTTTGGACGAAGGCAAAATTACCTTGTCTACTGAATTGATCAAAAATAGCATCCCTCCTGTGTTACCCAGCCTGGACTACTTTTTATACCTGCTAATTGGGGTCAGTTGTACTCTGCCCTTTCCCAACCTGCCAGGCTACTGCTTCACTAAATTGAGACAAAATACTTCTGTAAGAGGTATGACCCCCATTTTGACCAATCTGCTACAGAAAGATTATGCCTAGCAGGGAAATAGCCTCAAAATTGGCAGAGTCTGATAGTCCTAGTTTCGAGAAAAAATAAGCAGAGAGATTATCTGTTGGAGGCACAACACAACAGGCATAAGCAATCCAGGAGGCTCCTGGAGTGCATTGATGATAACTTTCTCCTCCAAGTGATAGAGAAGCCAACGAAGAGAGGCGTTCTGCTGGACCTCTTGTGCAACAACGATGAGGGTCTTGCTGGGAATATGAAAGTCAAAGGCAGCTTTGGCTGCAGTGACCATAAGATGGTGGAGTTCAGAATCCTGAGGGCAAGAAGGAGGGTGAAAATCAAGGTCACAGTCCCAGACTTCAGGAGAGCAGACTTTGGTATCTTCAAAGATCTACTCAGAAGAGTCTCATGAGATAAGGTCCTGGAGGGAAGGAGGGCTCAAGAAAGCTGATTCATATTCAAGGATCACCTCCTCCGAGCTCCAGAGAGTTCTGTTCCAACAAAAACAAAGTCAGGCAAAAATGTCAGAAGGCCTGCATGGATGAACAAGGAGCTCCTTGCCAAAATCAAACACAAGAAGGAAGCATACAGAGAGTGGAAGCAACCAGCTCTAGGCAGCTCTGCTTTAGCAGGGAGATTGATGTAGGTGACCTCCAGAGTTCCCTTCCAAACTCAACTATTTTGTGATTCTGTGATTCTATGATACATGCCATCATGTCTTGAAAGCCATTGAATTAGAGACAAAATATATTTTTCAAGCTATATAAAATGTCAAGACATCACATCTGACTCACTGAAACACTGAACATTGGAGTATGGGTGATGTTCTGGTATTGTATCACCTCCCATTTTCATTTTTGGACACTGTTCATACAACAAATTTTCAGTTTTGCAGTCATACTCTGGAAAACGTAGAAAAATTTCAAAAATATATATATTAATGCTAAATAATAATTTATGTGATTTTTTTTTTTGTCCTCAAGGTAAAATAAATTATTTTCTGACTAGCTCTCTTTATACTATGCATTTTGCATAACAGGTTGTATTATCCCTTTCTCCCATAAGCTATATAAGCAAATTTAAGTTGTTGGCATGAATCCAGACAGCTGGCCTCAGTGGGGCATCTTCCTTGGTCATGCCTTTGAATCTAACCACTGCAGACAAAAGGCTGCAGTGAATAAGTCACCCTTTTCACACTGGGCTCCAGTTACATCTGTTGCTTTTTGAGGGAGGGTGTTTGAATTTTGCAGACAGTCCTTGGGCAGCTGTTAAGTTTGTAGTCATATCTGAGTCTGCATTCTCATGAATTGGAAGTACTTAAACTCCGCTATGATTCCCATATCCCATAACCATGGGAACCGTGAGAAAACTTAGACTGATTGATTAGACTCTCCAAGTCACCTAACTTCTGTCATGGATGTGAAACTGGAAAGCCAAAATAAGCTTCCTTCAGAGAGAGGTTCACTGGAGATTTCACTATGGTGTTTAATAATACAACTGTGCCCAAAGAAATCCAAGAAATTGTACACTTCCTCTCATCTGATGTTAACAAAATTAATTTGCCTTCAGAGTAGTAATGAAATTTTCCTCAAAGGAAACTTATTTTACACGCATTTTTATTTCTTCTTTTGAATAGAATATCTTCAGCATATTCTGCTGATTATATTTATAAATGCCACACTATTTTGAAATCTGAAATTAAAAGGTTTTCAAGCATAAAAAAATTGCAAAATCTGATAACAGCTTGTTCATCCATTTTTCTCTCCTTCAGCCTTAGTCCCATGAAACCAGAATGTTAGGAGTTATTAATTCGCTGTTATTTATTGGTTGTCTAAAGACTTCATCCTTCTTGTGATATCTTAATATATTAAGTGTTTTCTGTGGAAATGATTAAGGTATTACAGGCAGAAGATTTTGATACTGCTTGAGCAGTTCCAAAGCATGGGATCTCCAAGGAAACAGTGATCCCATTACCAGTCCCTTTCCTACAGAAGTTACCAATGCTACAAGATGCTGCGAGCCGGGCCGCTGACTTCAGTAGGACTATTCCTAACTTATCAAGTTCAGTACGTGAAATATGCCTAATTTGGTTATTTTTAAAATAAATTAAGCTATGCACAAATTTACCTCAATGACATGCTTCCCAGGCTTTTGAACTTCTCTTGTACTCTTTTCAGAGGATTATTAGTATGAAAAAAATAAAACCTTCCAGCAGAAGATCAGCTTTTGGTGCAAAAAAAACCCCAAACAGTGTGGACTCTGAATGTTATCTGTCCAGGCATCAATGGGATCAGCCGGCTGTGGTTAACTTCACAGCCACCTTCATCCCAAAGAAATATCAGAGCCTCTCCAGAGGTACAAGGCAATTAACACATTTCAGCAAACACTTTTACTACAATGATGAGGAAAATACAAAATAAATTAGTTTTACAACTCTCCATATTACCACATGACCAGCCTTCCCAATTAAGTACATAAATTGCTGTTCGTATTTCTGCTGGAGTACATATAAGCTTCTTTGCTTCTCCGTCAGGGCCCCTCATCCCTTCACAGAGGAGGTGTGGAATAGTACAAGGATGTGCAAGCAGGTCCCCAAGGGTTAAAATAGTGTTGCAGCCATAGGACGGCCTTACAAATTTATTGGAAGGAGGAGGGGGGCATGATTTACCAGTGCTTTGCTGAACTGGGACCTGTATAAGCTTGCTTCCAGGTGTTTTTTTCTTAGTTTCTGTCACATACTACTTTATATTTGCTTCACAAAATCCTGATGTATTAGAGGTATTGCAAATGATGTCTTAAATATCACTGATGGCTCCCTGAAGTATATTCTCTGTTAAAATGTTCAGTCTGACTTAAATGACCAAAGCTACAGAGCTCCCACCAGCTCCCTGAGGAAGCTCTTGAGACCCTAACAGATCTCGCCTTCCAGTCAGCAAGACTCTCTCATTTAATTTTGCCCGCCTACCACCTGCAGACACTTCTTGCACCCTAAGTGAGCCATTTGCACTTTCACTGTGATGTGTTACAGCTTAGGATACAAAAGACTTAACTGTCTGATGGTTATGTCTATGCTTTCGCTCAGAAAAGATGTGGATAGAAAAACACATAGCAGAAAAATTGTTAGACATTTTATAGCCAAGACTAAGAGGTTATTCCCTGGATCTTCTACCTTACTCTGTTTTTACTACTTCTTCTTTTAATTGTCTTAACACGGACAGCTAAAGAGAAGTACTAAACCTATCAATGGTGCTCTCTAAATCCCAGTACCTCTGTTCAGGTCAAACTGGAAGGCTTCTTTAGAGACTGCCTTTAAAGACATTTTCATAAACTGTATCAAAATGTAGAAGCTTTTAATTTCTGAAAGTTGAGTTAGAAAAGGAAAAAAAAATTCTAAAAGCTGCTATTGCTGGGGTTTTTTAAGGTAATGCATAGGGCACTGGGATTTTAAAAACAGATTGGAAGATACAGCAACTCTGTTTTCCATAAGTTTATAACGGTATTTAATGAAGGCAGCTTTACATTAAAATAGACCTGTTTGTTCTGGAACAAAAATGTAAGCCATATATTTCTTTTATAATAGCTTAAGTCAAGCTGGTTTGATACTGTAGTCTTTGGATAGATTTGCAATAAGATGTAAGAAAGAGAATATGAAAAATAAGACTGTGAGCATCAAGAAGACTGAGTGTGGATTTCTAGGCTGCTTTAACATTGCACAGGGCATTTCAGGGACAAAGAATGCAATAAGAGTCTAATTGCCCCTGTAAGTTAAACACATTTTCTTATGTACAGTTTAGTTATCTAAGATAATGTTCAAGTTTGTCTCAAGCCTAGTTAAGATAAGGAACAAGAGATGGCCTTGTTGGACTGAAGAAGACAATCTCCATCCAAAGATCTGCCATCAGCAGAAAGTGGGATTCATCCAATATTGAATTTATGTATTTTTCTCCCAGCTCTAATTTGTCTTTCCCGCATCAGTTGTACTTCAATGAAAGGGCTCTATGTTAATGTGTCTGCCTGGCATGAGGGATTTCTCATCTTGGACAGCACTTTAGGATGCTAACATAATGCAGTAATGACTCACTCTCAAATGCAACATGTTCTGCTGGAGGAATCACAGTTGATTATGATTTGTTCTATACTGATCTAGGATGAGTCTTGCTTCTCACTAAGTAGAGTTCACATAAAGATGAAAAATCCCACTGGTAGAGGAGAAAAAAGCATTTCAGGGAGAACATAAGGTTATATGTCTCTCCTGTACAGTTCCAACAATATGATGAAGCTAATGGCATTTTTTTTTTTAGTATTTCTCAACCCTAAGAGTTAATCTTGCAGGAAGTTACTATCTTCTGTAACGTCCTTCAGTCTTTTTGATTGTAATGGTGCTCAGTGCCTTAGAAGATGAGATGAAACATCTTAATAAAATGTAAACACCTCTATAAAAAGGGTAAATACAATAATTAAAAGTGACAATCAGTCATGATAAATTTAAACGGAAGTTATTTTTCCCTGTTATGTTCAGCTTTTATTCATTCAGTGGACATTTCCACTTTAAGTCTTTGTACCTTTAATTATTTCAGATATGAAATAGCTGCTGCTTCAAGAACGCACGCTTTAGCAGCACATGCAATCAGAATAACTTCCATGCAGTCAATTTGACTTGTGTGGAACTGAAATGCAAATAGGCAACAGTAACATTAGTCAGAAGGTTTGTCTATGCATGACAGTTGCTTTGTAGCCCCTCTGATAAAGTGAAAGAGCATGGCATTGTCACCTGCCTGTCTCTTCATCCATCATTAGTTAGGCTAGAATTGGTTAAGGTGTCATACATGCTGACTGATGTAATGGGATGCCGTTCAACATCAGTTGCTATGGGTCCTGGAGTTATTAAATCCCTTTTTATTCCTATTCAGACTCAGGGTCTGTAAAAGGTTAAAAAACCTTTGTTAAAAACTGCAAGCTGACACTGAAACCTACAGAAATGACAGACGTGATTTCTCTGAATATCTGTAGTAACCTCAGACGAGTTTTCTGCAGTACTTAAAAAAAAAAAAAAGAAAAGAAAAAATTAATTATTTTTCCTTCTTTTTAATGAACGTAGAGGGATTAAGAACACAGTTTGTCTCACAAGATTTCCTAGTGACTGTGAGATTCAGTAATTTTTTCATACCTTCGTAGTACCATATAAAAGGTCTCAAAAATCAAAAGGAGTCTTTGAGATTTCAGACTCTGGTTAGCCTAAAAAGAATGGTTCAGAAGAAGCACTTACGTAAGGAATTGTGGGACCAAGCTAAACTGTTCCAAGAGGCTCTGCTTCCAATGTAATAATCCAATATGTATGTGATTAGTGTTTATGGGGAAATCAAGCTGTTGGGTTTTGAGCCAGAGACAACAATGTTTGTTTTCCCCAGGTTCTCATAGCACTTAAATGTGATCCATCTTGTTGTTTGACGCAAATTTTTGTTTGGAATTTTCTCTGTTTTCTTTGTTTCTGAAATTTGGGGATGGAAAGCCTATATACACTTTTAGAAAACAAAAAGCAAGAAGTCTTATTTATTTTGTTACTATTGGGCCATTTGTACCGTTTCTGTTGCATGCTCTTTATTAAGATCAGAATTTTCAAGTATCATTAAAATCAATATGTACTTATACATAACATAGCGTATGTATTAAAAAAAAATCAAAGCAAATATTGTTATGCTAACTACTGTAAAGGCAATATCAACATGAGGAATATAAAAGGTTTCTTACTAAAGAGGTGCATGCCATTGCAAGCACTTAACCACCTTAATTTCACACTGTAATTCGTCCTGTGCAACTACCATATTTCAATACTCTTCACAATAGCCACACTCAAATTATAAAGATTCATTTGGCTTGCCATAGAGTGAGATGGAACCAAAGGGACAAGTATCAACCTGCAGACACAAGAAACTGTTTGGTATTCTTTCCATATCGAAAACAACATTTTCAATATTCTTACTGTTTTTATTGTTTTCATTAGTACCTTAACATGTTCTGTAGGGCATTACAAAGAATTTTGTTACATGTATAACACTGGATCTGAAGTATTGCAGGTAAGAGGTATATCACATCAAACAATTCTGATTCTATTTCTTACAGGCATCATTTTAAATTTATAGTTCCATTACTTCCAACTGGGTTTGCAGACTGAGTGTTGGTTTATGAAGTATTAATTCTTGCTTTATTTTTTAAAAATACTGCTTTCTTAGTTTAAAAAATCAATATATACAACAGCAAACATTTTCCCACTGGGTTACAAGCAATTAGAATCCACCAAGAGAAAAGTCATCTGTCAATTGCAAACATTGTACTTAAAAACAAATCCTCAGTGCTGTCTGACTAAGCCAATGTTTAAGCAAACAAATATATTCAAATATTCAAAGATATAGTTGATGTAGTAACACTTTTTGCTGAGCTTAATTCAAAAATCATTGCAGTGTGGTAAACAGAACATCCCCTAAAACAGAGATTAAAACAAGCGATGATAGAACTGCATATAAATGACAAAATAACCACAGGTATATGAATCTTTATTGCTGAAAGAGACCACATTTCACAGTAAACACAAGAGGTGGAGGTGAGGTGACAGAAAAAATAACCGCTTAAATAAAAAATAATAGGATGTTATCGGGCTGTGTCATGGTCACAGCATTTAACAAAGCTCAGATCATGCGCCACACCAAAAATGTTTCGTTCTTATGGACATATATTAAATTATAAATATGTATTATATACAGACATCATATTATGTGTTTGACTGCATCTTATTGATCATAAGACTTAAAAACAAAGCATAAGATTTATTTTTTCATTGTTTTTTGAATCTATAGGGCACATTTGAGTCACATTTTCATGCCTTTCTTCAAGGTTTTATGGACCTGAAAATTCATAGTTTTAATAAAGATGAGGTTTTTCTGTTTTCATACGACTCACATTGAATCACAGGACTTGGCAATGTTGCTATAAATTTATAGACGTGCATCACAAAGATTAAAAGGTGGCACTTGTTGTCTTTGAATGCGTCTTTGACTTTCACGGTACACACTTTTATTTAGCTACCTCTACTTCTTTTCCTATTTCTCTTTTTTTTTTCTATCAAACTGTAAAGCAAAAAGATCCTCATCTCTGAACTGGTGTTAAGTGCCCAGCACTAAAGACTGTACTGAATGGTCAGTGGCAAACCTGCCTCCCGTAATTTGTATGCAATGCTGCAGCAACGGCAAAGAGAGGTTACATTGCCCACTGCTTGGTTTAATTGGAGTTAAGTAGATCTATTATGTCGGTGCGCCCCTTACACTAGCTGTTTATTTTGATTAATGTTTGCATGCCTGTGAGTGAAACGTCTGTGTGAGAGAAAAACTTTTAGAAGAAATAAGTGAACAGTAAGAACAGTAAGAAGATGTTAATTTTCCCAAGAGATCTGTGTATTTTTAATGCTTCCCTCTGTCTGGGGTATCCAATTTCAGACTCTGATAGATTTGCTGCTCAAGATGAGAAGTACTCAGCAATTTTTATATTTCACAGGCTGGGACCCTAAGAATTGAGACATTCTAAATCACCAGCCTTGCTTAAATTTTATTACTTCTAATTTATGACAAAATTAATAGTAAGTAAACTACGAGTGGGGATCTGGCCAAAAGGGATGTAGGGACTTGAAATGAGCAGTTTAAAAGTATAAGATTCAAAATAATACAGAGGAAAAAAAGCAGCTGGGAAGAAACTTCTTAAATTTGCTCATAAGCAAAAGGATGTGCAGCCTGCAAAGGTGTTGTGATGTGGGAAAGAACAGAGGTTAAGGCATCAGCTAGAGAAAGGAGGAGAAAGCCGCTGTCTATAGGTATCAGACCGGCAGATAGTAATGTAGCTTCAGGGCTGTCATCTTCCTGGACTGTCACTAAAAAAATGTCAGTTTACTCTGATAGGCTTGCAGGAGAGGAGATGACTCTCCTGGAAAACACAAAAGGTAGATGAACTTAATTGAAAAGAAAATGTGAGAATGAGGACAAAACCTTTCTAGACAAACTCCGCCAAGGTCAGGTAAATTGGAGCCCCTTCCAGATCAGATGAATCTTCCTCGTGGTTATAAAGGGAACCTAAATGACTCGTTTATGCTAAATGCCTAAAACCAAGGCATCAACCCTGTGCCATCTGTCAATGTTAGCAGCCATGTGTGCTGCAGGAAACGGCTGTACTGTGGCCTCTGACTGAAGGTTATTTAGAGAAAGTCCTTTTGTGATCTTATTTATTGCACTGAAAAACTCATGGAATTGTAGTGCCCTCAGCAGCCAGAACCTGCTCAGGACCTCAAAGAGCCACACCAGCCACATCTTCTGGTGGGAAACAGGGACAGAGAGATTACCTGGGGGAGATTTTTCAGGAGGTTAGGACCAAAAGAGACAAGCACTTATTAGAAAATAAGAAAAACAATCAAAATTGGGATAATAACTCATAAGCTTTCAAAGTTTCTAAATGCTTATCTTAATGAAAATTGAACCTCTGAACCTTCTGAGGTTAACTTGTCCCCATTTATAACATCATTAGGAGATAATGTCAATGAAATGGAATATTGTCACAGGATAGCAGTTTCCCACTGCTAAATAAATGCTGAGCCAAAGCCAAGATATTTATTTTCAAAGTGGGAGATATTTACCCTGTAAACACGTTCTGTTCCAGTGACTTTATGTGTGTCACACCAAACTACTAATGAAGTAGATGCTGTCTGATGCATGTGGTTAAGCTAATAAGAGTTTCTCCATGTCCTTGTTCTGAAAATATATATATTTGTATTGGATTAGAGAACAGATTAGCTCAGCATATCAGCTAATGTGGAAAACAGTTGATTCATTCCAGTGCAATTTCTGACATACACCATAATTCAGTGCTCCTTAATGTAAACAACTGGTAAGCCCTGTTGCCATTAAACAGCTATAAAGCTGTAAATTGTCTTCCTAAACTAACAACTTGACATATATGATGCGACACCAGCCCTGTAGACATCACAGGAACCAAAACTGCAGAATTCCACTAATTTCAACACAAATGGTACCAAAGGAATATCAAGAGTTTCTAGAGATACGGAGAAGGAGGAGGATCATAAAATCATATAATTGTTTGGGTTGGGATTGGAAGGGATTGGTTGAAGGGATTTTCAAAGGACACCTCCAATCAGATCAGTTTGCTCAGAGCCCCATCCAATCTGGCCTTGAATGTTTCCAGGGATGGGGCATCCACCACCTCTCTGGGCAACCTGTTTCAGTGTTTCACCACTCTCATTATAAAAAGTTTCTTCCTTATATCTAGTCTTAACCCACCCTCTTTTAGTTTAAAACCTTTACCCCTTGTCCTATTGCAACAGGCCCTACTAAAAAGTTTGTCACATCTTTCTTATAGGCCCCTTTTAAGTACTGAAAGGCCATAATAAGGTCTCCCCAAAGCCTTTTCTTCTCCAGGCTGAACAATATCAACTCTCTCAGCCTTTCTTCATGGGAGAGGTGCTCCATCCCTCTGATCATTTTTGTGGCACTCCTCTGAACCCTCTCCAACAGGTCCATGTCTTTCCTATGCTGAGGGCTCCAGAGCTGGATGCTGTACTTCAGGTGGGATCTCACCAGAGAAAATCTCACCTCTTTGAGAAAGGTGAATCCCATCTGATGCCAGCAAGCCTGGTGCCACATAGACCATCCCTTTACTAAAAAAAAAAAAACAAAATTGTGGCAGTGACACCAGTCATGGAGCCATTTATTAATAGACTGGGCCCATCTATTTCTTCCAATGTCACCTCCTGCAACTGGAAAGAAAGAGGGAAAAATAACCTGTGCTCTAGATTCCCTTACCCACCATCCCAAGGCCGTGAAGTCTCTTTTGATCATCCTTGGACTATGTGTTGAGACTTCACCAACACCCACATGGAAGAGCAGTAATGGGTAATAGTCTGAGGGTCACAGGAAGGCAGCAGACTTCCCTAAGAGGAGGGTCTGTCCAGCATATTGGACTCTCTGTTCCCCTTAGAAGGGAGTCATCAACAACTATAACCCGTCTTTTCTTCCTCATGGAGGTGGTTGTGAGACAGGGAGGGTAGGCTTTTCTGACCCCAGCGATACCTCTACTGTAGATGGACTGTCATACACATTGTCCATTGAGTTGTCTTCCACATCCAGAGTCTCATATCTATTGTACAGAGACACCTGAGAAGGTAAGGTGGTCAAGGAGGGTGTTCACCTGCCACCCCAAGCATGGACCTGTCTCCATTCACTCCTTTCCTTTAAGCAACTGACATCAGCCTGGCAGAGGGAGGATACAGAATCCCTTTGATCTTGGGTTTGTTCTGGTGGCTGTTCCCATTTCTGTCTCAGGGAGGGCAGAACATGGTTCCACCAGTCTATCTCTTTCTCTGACTCCCTGATGATCCTTAGCCTTTCTACCTCCTCTCTTAGCTCTGCCACCAGGCTGAACAGATCGTCCACCTGGCCACACCTCACATAGCTGGATGTCTGGGCTAAGAAGCTGCCTTTTATGTGGACGCAAGAATTTCCAGGTCCAGGCCTAAGCAGATGCAGGAATTTAGAGAAAAGCACACCTGCTCAATCAAGCATAGGTAGTATGGGTCCCAGGAGAAGGGGATGCACATACGAGCAGGAAGTATAAACAGATTAATAGACACTTCTATTAAACCAAATCTGTATCAGACCTATAGACCGATTTCTCTCTAGCTTTGAGAATCTCAGTCTTCGATTGTCGATCATCTAGGGGAAATAGAAAAACTCTTTTCAAGAAATACCTTTGTTTTTAATCGTTGCTTATATTAATAGAAATCAAAGCTTAAATTAGAAGTTCTAAAATTCAAGAAGTTCTTCCTTTCTGGCCGTATATATTGAGCAAAGGCCTAAAAGTATGACTCAAAAAAGAAATTCCTAGAAAGAAAAAAATCCCATTAAAGACTCTCCCTTTCCCAAGGGCACTGAGTTCCTAAGTCACACAGATGTTAGTAGGATATTTGTTATTTCAGAGGTTTAAGGTTCCTTAGTGCTTCTGTAGATCTGGATCCTCATGCCTTAAATTTATCAAATCACAGTTTCTTCAATAGTAAGGGTTAAATACTGCATATTGCATAGCCCTGAACTGGAAGTTGATACAGGCAGTAAAAAGCACCTGACTGTTAAGGAATATTTATGTATTGGAATGAAACATCTCTTATTATTTACATCTATTGTCCTCATTATTTTTACCATGTGGGCTTTGTCTTAGGCAAGGAATTTGGGTAGAATCACCTAATAAAACAATTAATCCATCACCTAGTGGTTTGTAGTAAGGTATTCCCAGTGCCTCCTCTGAGGACTTTCTCTGCTTCTTGGTAAGGCCACAATATTTCAGTATCTCAGAAATAAACCAGCCTCAGAGCATAACCACAAGGGCACACCTTTATGAGTTACTGTATTCCATTTTCTTGCTTTTGTTATGAACTGTCTCAGTGCTTTATTCTGTTTTGAAAATGATTTTTTATAAAAGGAATGTATTTTCCAGGAGCAATCCTAGGCAACACTGATGTGGGTTTGAGTTTGCATTGTGAGAAACCTTGCTTTTCAGCACATACCCACAGCCCCCTGCCAGTCTTTCCTTGCACCACGTATGTCAATGACGATAAGATCTACAGCTTCCTCCGTATTCAAGTTGCCTCAACTCTTCCTGTAGGTTTATTTCAATTCATTTTAATATAGCCTCAGAGCAGATGTCATCAGGATCCAATAATCACAGTTTATTGGGTGGACAGAAAGCAGGCAGTGAAGCCTCTATTGGGATCTTCAGCATCAATTTATGAGGTGCATCGCAAAACTAAAATCCATCTGATTTCCATCAGCTTAGCTATAAATGTAGGCATAATGATTCTGTCCACTTATTTTCAAATCAATTTAACATAACTATCTCCCAGAATTAGGAGACATGGATCACTGCACAGTTTAGGCACTAATATAGTGGTTTCTACTCAACAATGTCCAATAGCACTGATTAGTTTAGCATCCCACTCCTATATTCACTCTACATCATTAATAATTACTGGAAACTGTACATTTGTGTTGTTTGGGCTTTCCTATAAAAACTATGCAACTCAGAGAGCAGAAAATCAAAATATTTTAATATCAACTATTGCAATTGATAAGCACCTAGTGCCTCAGAATGCTTAAAATGATTCAGTGCTTTGAGGTTAAAAATGTCAATAACTTAAAATTTGGAAATTTGGATTGACATGTTCATGGAAAACTTGGACTGAATAAAAATGTCCATTTCAGAAGCAAAATTGAATTCTGTTCCATTTATGTTTTCTTCTAGTTTTCAGCTGTCTCATCAATTTTTCTAGAATGCAAGTAGTTTACATTACTGTAGTTATGCTGATGGCTGAAATGGGGGCAAATCCCAAGTTAGACAACTTATTAGCGGAATTTATATGAGTATGCAAATATGCATAGCAACATTTCAGTGTACATATTATTCCAATGAAAAATTCAATTCACATGTAAAGAAAGAATTGAGACATTAAGCTGAATGCATTTTAACGTGGAAGTTTAATTTGTATTTTCTATGTTTATTTATGGGGAAGGCTTTATTATGAACAGGATGTTCATCTGATCAAATGCAATGGTGCAATTAAATTGCTGCTTGTTGAAACAGGTTTTATGGTGCTTATTAAAAGTAAATATAAATAAATGTTTGAAGATCTGAGTGATCAGAAATGCGTTTTGATATTAGACGGAAAAATATCTGAGCAACCTGATCTAATCAGGGATGCCCCTGCTCCTTGCAGGGGGGTTGGACTAGATGACCTTTGAAGGTCCCTTCCAACCCAAACCATTCTGTGTTTCTATGATTCTATGATTTCAGTGCCTTAACTCTTTAAATGTGGCAGATGATTGTTTTTAACATCACCACACCAGATGACTATAAACACAACTGACACAACTCATTGTTCTTTTTTCAAAAGCTTTTGTCAGAGACATCATGGGAGGCTGTTAAAAAACAGCACAAAGTAATTGTGGGCTATATCAGAAATATCCAGGTCAAAGACAGAAACCAATATGAGAGTATGCTCTTAGAAAGTCAAGTAATTCAAGAAGAGTAAGAAAACACTTGTTCTGCTACTGAATTGAGTCAGATATCTATGGACAGAAACATCCAAACAGGCCACAGTATCTACTGCCTCTTTTGCTTCTGCCTTCACTAAAGAGATTGATGTGATGAAATGGGTAAAGCAAATAAAGGCATGAACAAATTACAAAAACTGAGACTAAGTAAAATAAGTGCTAATATTAGTCCTATATTTTCATGGTCACTGAGCCTCAGGAAGTCCACCCCAAGGTGGACTGTCAGGACAGTCTCAGAGCTGTCACTGGTTATCTTGGGGAGCTTAGGAGGGGGTTCCAGAATACTGGAAAAGTGCAATTTTTAAGCCTATCTTTAAAAAAGAAGGAAAGAAGGATAGATTTGTCAGCTTAACTTCAATTCCTAGAAAAATCCTGGAGCAAATAACCAAGCAAACAATTTGTAAGCCCCTAGAAGATAACAAAAAGATGAGTGACAGCTAACATGGATTTGTCAGAAACAAACCTTGTCAAACCAACTTCATTTCCTTCTATGACAGGGTAACAGGCTTTGTAGATAGGGCAGAAGCAGTAGATGCTATGTGTCTTGACTTCAGTGAGGTTTCTGACAATGTTTCACCTGACACTGTTATAGTAAGGAAGGGAAGCATTGGCTAGATTAAACTCCTATAAGATGGGCAGAGAAGTGGCTGGAAATTGGTATTCAAGGCATATGGAAGAAAATAAGGTGTATTTATTAGGATAGAAGCTTCCAAGTAAACTGAAAGAGGTCCAGCCACTTGGGAGAGTGGGAATTCACAATGAGCTTTACAATTTGTAGAAACAGTCTGAAACATCTAAGATGGCTTCAGGGAACAACTGGCTAATCAGCAGCTCTGCAGAAAAATAACAATGATGGAGAATAAGATAATAGAGGACCCCTGAAATGAATGTTATCAGCATAGTGACACTTTTGCAGAAAAGCCAAATGCTATTATGGGATGTAAAAGCAGGAATAATCTCTCTAAAATGCATGACATAATCTTTCTGCTCTATTTGGTATGAATGAGGCCGTAGCTGAAGCATGGTGTTCCCTCTGCAGTTTGCGTTTCAAGAAATATTTGGGTCAGTTGAAGGCAGAGCAGAGTGATTAGGGGTGTAGAAACTTGACCTATTAGAAATCAAAGTGTTGAGATTGCTTCCTCAAGAGAAAAGACCAAATAGAGACAGGATTAGTAGTCTTCAAATACACAAAAGGTTGCTGAAAAGGGGAAAAGATTGAATTGTTCCACATACCATTTTGTATGTGACAAGAAATAATGTCCTTTAAATTGCAGAAAGGGATATTTATGCTAGATATTGGAATAGCTTTTAAATCGTAAGAATAATTAAGTACAAAAATATGTTACCTGAGAAGGCTGTGAATCTCCATCACTGGAGACCTTAAGGGCACTTTAGACAAACATATGTCAGGAATAGTTCAGAGAGAGCTGATCCTGCCTGGGGTAAAAGAATGACCCTTTGATGTTCCTTCCACCCATTCTTTATTTCTCAAAAACATTAACATGATGGCGCACAAAGATTCACCACTCAGAGTTGCAGAGTTGAACGCACTTGCTGCTGATGTGCACAATGGATAAGCAGGACATTAGCAGATGATGGCAAATTTTCTCTAGTTAACGTTTGCTCAGGAACATTTACAGCACTAAATGGGAAAAATTATAGCAAAGATAGCTTGAAATACTTATTCACAGTGCTAGCTAGGCTAGATAGCAAGCCAGATCATCCAGGTGACTTTGTGCATAACACACATGAAGGACCTGTGCAGCTGCAGCCCTCCCCAGTGGTGAAATAAGCATGAAAGAAAGGAGTCCACACTAAGACTTACAATGCTGTTATGTGAAGTCAAATGATTTTATAGTTTTTTAACCTGGATTATTGTATGAATTTGAGTCATTCTTTAATAGAAATGCAGCAGTCCAAATCTGCATTGTTTCCTTATTATAAAGGAAGTGAATGACTAGATAGGTTGAAGTTGAGTGGGGAATATTAAAAAGCTAACAAAAATAATTATATACTAGAGTGTATTCCATCTTATAATTCAAGATCACATGATGTAACATCATCTGTGCCATTCAAAGTTATAAGGGAAATCAAACCCTAGCATATCCCTAACTGGAAAATTTTTACATTACCTGTCCTTTGGAGTAGTCTGGCTTGGAGACAGAAACGTATTCATCAGAAGAGCAGTAGAGCAACACTCATAAATAGGCGGTATGTTTTTAACTCTATAAGACTGCTTCAGCTCTCCATACAATAGAGGCTTGTTTTCTGGCAAAGGGTTTCCTTCTCCTCGGTTAGTAACTGTGCACCATTATTAGCCAACAGAGTCTACACTGGATTCTTCTTCCCTTGCAGACATGTAATCTATTTTATATTGCTTCCTTGCAACTAGCAACTCTTTCTTGAAGTATGCTTATGAAGGCAGGTTCTACCTAATGGAAGCTCAATTTGCTTCTCAGGGAAATGCACAGCATTGGATATGAGCCTGCCATATCTTTTAACTTAACCAACGTGTTCCTTGGAGTTTTTAGCATGATGACAAGCCAAAGAAAACTGAGCTGCACCAAGATGCCAGTGATTCCTTGCAAAAAATGTTGCCTTCCAAGTCACCAAAGAACAAATGCATTCTCCTAAATTCACAAAACATAACACAATACTGCTAGGTTTTCTTGATTTTTCAAGATGAAGAAACAAGATCTTCCTAACTGCCTACTCTCCTCCTAACATCGAGGAGAGAAACCTCACTGTTTGTGTTTCCTTTCTAAATATATTTCAATACCAATATAAAATGATTGTAGTATTTCTCCTAGCTGCAGTCATCTCTGCAAAGTGGATAATTGTGCCTCAGAGTCTAAAGTGTGTTGGTATTCTTCAGGACATAAACTGCTACACAGTTAACTAAAAAAATCATCTGCTTTCATGGTTTAGGTAATATCATAAGGGAAAGACAATTGCTTGCATAATATTTTGAGGAGGAAAAGTTATTAGCAGAGTTTAAAGGTGTTGCTTGCTGGAATACAGCAATGCAGACTTGACAATTTGAAATTACTGTAAGTGTCACTAAATAAAGTAATGGGGTCAAATCTCATGTGTCTCTAAACTAGTACAGGTCCATGGAGTTTAACAGCACTGTGCTAATTACATCAGCAGAGAATTTGCCTTCTAGTTTCTTAAGGCCTGTCACAGACAAAAATGCTTTGCAAACAGACATTTATTCTCAATTTGCTATCCTTGGATATGCTTGTTTGTGTTTATACAGACGCAGACACTGATGCAGGGATAGATCTGTGCCGTTCTCTGGCTCTGGCATGGCTACTAGCAATCCGTACGCTTTCATTTTGAACTCTGGCACCTCAGAACAAGCTGGAGAAGAACTAATAACTCTGCCTGATGTCTCCAGGTCTAGAGAGATCTGAAATGCTTTTATTGATAGACGATGAACTCTGTTTGTGACTGAGGAGTATAGGGAGAGTTGGGACGGATTCTGCTTCTGAAAAAAAATATAACTATTGAACTACTTTTACTGAGGAAGGGAAAAAAGCGAGCAAATAAAACAACTCAATGTACTATGTATTAGGCCTGAATTCACCTTAGGCCCTTTATCTACTTTTTTCATCCTGTTTTCTCTCTGCTTTATTCCGTGCTCTAGCCTATGAGGATTTGACAGCGTTGCTGCCCTTTAGCAATGCTTGCTCTACATGGGAGGTCAGCAAAATATTAGCTAGTTTAATGACACTCTCTGGCTCCCTAAGAGAGCAGCATTCATCATCATCACTTAAGAAAACACCTTATCTCAAGTAGACAAGCTCAAGCAGGTTATTGCATCCACATCCATTACAAGGTTGCAACATCTGCACTGAGGTTACCAAGAGTCAACATACGTTTTGCTGCTGCTTCACAGAGAATTAATGTATTGAACCACAGTGCTAGCTAATTATCCATATCATTGACCCCAACACCTTAATGGAAAATATTGTTCACCCATTGAACAGCAGCTCACACAGAATTAGTGTTGCATTGAACATATTATAATTAAGGCTTAAAAGCACATGCATTGTTAGAAAGAGGAAAAGAGGCCACTTTTGGTCTACCTTACTCCTGTTCTTCCCTCAGGTGCAACTCTAAGTGGAATTTTAGTTCATTTATGTGTATTGCAACCTTTTGTCACACAGTGATGTCCAAGCTGCTTTTGTCTTGGGATCCTAAGAGCATAGGCTCATAGGTTAATGCAGACTAGAAAGGGCCTCATCTAGCCCAACGTTCTGCTCACAGCAGGGTGAGCAACAAGGTCAGATCAGACTTCTGAGGGCTTTAATAGCTTTGGGCAACAGAAGCAATGCAGAGGTGTAAGCACAATGCTGCACCTCTTGACTGGATCGCTCCTCCTGATCACCAAGGCCACTGCACTGCTGAGTACGACAGCTGTCTCTGCTTCCCTGCATAGTACTCCATAACGTAGAACACTTGACTAGATGTGTCTATTTCCTTTTAATTATACTCCTTACTAATATCCCATCACTTTGTCAGCACACTTGTAACACTAAGGGAGTAAGCCCAAAATATAGGTCTGAATATAAAATTATTTGTGGTTTCCCAATAACCATCTATTTTCTAGTTTATTTTCCATTATTAATTTTCTTCCTCTTTGCTTAATAGTCTGTTGTCTTAACTATTATTCTTTTAAGTCTCTATAGTGTCCAACAAAAATGAATTAGGCTTCTGACTGTGTTCTCAGACTTAATCTTGCAATTATCTACTTCATATTGTTCATCACTCTGTCCAGGCTCTTTCTTTATGAAGGTTATTTGGCCTGAATAAATATCTTCAAAGTTTGAAAACTCAGTTTCAATAAAGTTTACAGATGCTTTTGTTTTTATCCATATTATGGAAGTCTGTAGTGTGATTTTTAAATTTAGTGGCATAATGTCTTCCTTGGACTCATAACAATATTGACAAAGAGTTAGAAAAAGTGTAGTAACCACCTTTCCGTTCCTTTGATTCTTCTCATCCTCGTTGGACTCAGAAACAGGATTATAGAATATAAAGATATGGAAAATGTTAAGAACATGTAAAGATCAATGCATAAGACTGAAAAGCAGAGATCCAAGGATTATATAGCATGTTTCAGATGGCTATAGATCACTCACAAAAGATTTGTTGCCTTGACCTTAAGGTTTTGGTATATTAACTGTCGTAGTATGTCAGTGTTTATGTAAAGCAATTTTAGGCAACTACTAAACTTTTACAAGTGCTCACAACTCTTAAATCCTTAAAAATGGAGTTCCTTTGAAATGAGCAAAACAACTCCATCTCATGGGAAAACTTTCATGAAACAGTCAGAGAAAAAATAATGGCTTCAGAAACTGAGATCCCTAAGGAAACACACGATCATTTGAAAGCAACAATCCACAAATTTGCTCAGGATGCAGCTGGTTGTCGAGAGTAAGAACATCTTCCTAGTTTTGAACCTTTAACCAAATATCAATATGAAGATTTAGGCACCAAAACCAAGACATTGTCCATAGAAAAGCAAGTCTAACTTTGACTGAGCAGGAGGTTGAACTAGACAACCTCCTCTGGTCCCTTTCAACTTGTGATCCTATAAATCATGAATAAGAATATTTTTTTAGGATATATTCTTACATATTTAATTGTCAGTTTTATTACTGTTGGCTTAAAACTAGGCATTTTCTGAAGAAATTAACTAAAGAAAAACCCCAACAATAGCAAAGAAGCTGTAAAATTAAATTGAGCATCACTTTTTTAATATGCAGGCCAGAAAATACAAAGTTTGTAAGGCAAATACAGTAAATCTATGCACATATTTTAGTGGATTAGATGTATAATACACGTGGATGACGGTCCTATGCTATGTTTTATTTGCTACACTAAATGCATCATATCTTACAGACCACAGAGAATTTTGCTGCTGTATTAATTACATTTTTAAGTTATTTTCTAATCTTTGGACCATTTTAATACCTGACTGTTGCAGAGAGAGTGTATTAGAATTTCACACAGCACTGATATTTGAAATAATTTAAATAGTAAGCAGAAGCCCTCTTTTTTTTTTGTGTTCTTTCAGCCATTTATTTCTATTAATATCGAAGTGGTTGTTTTACATTATGTAAACATTCATTGTAAAAGCAAGATGGATAGTAGGTTAACTCTTAGAAAAGAAATACATGCTATGATAACATTACCCAGTGTGGATGTGTTACATTTAAGACATTAACTTCAGTATAAATCATTCTTCATATGAAATAAAAGTGCTTTATTGCATTAGAGTAAGATCCTAAAACACAGTAGACGGATATTGTAGGATGTATTCTGAGTGTTGCCAGTCAATTGCTGCTCTTTTTAAAGTAAAGGATGAAATTGTAGACAATGATATCCAGAAGAACATAAAAATCTGATGTATAACCACAAAATCAATGACTATTTAGGATGAAGCTTGAAAACTTGGTATAAAACACTATCTTTATCTCATCAAGCTAGGCCTACATCTTGTCCCATTGAGGGGATTTATGGAGGCACTACTGCAGTATCTTTAAATGAATGTGAATTCCCTTGCTCCTTCAGGTCTAAGACACACAGTGGAACATTATGACCTGTTGAGATTTTTCTGAGCAGCAGCAAAGGTAATAACAGTTTCACTTACACGGATGTGGGAAATCACCCAATCTTTCCTTTTAAGATTCTCTTTTCTTGTGAATAATATAACCATAGCATAAAAGTATGTTTAGCAAAACAAGGAATTAATTTGTTTTCAGAGCTTCCTGGAAATTTTCCATCCGTGTTCTTTCAGTAGAAAAAAAAAAACGTTTGTTGTGAAAATGAAAAGTTCTTTTGGAAATGACATTTTTCCAAGAAAAGGGGTTTTTTTTTCCTGCCTTAAAAACGTGTAGTATACATTTGGACTAAAAAGCTTATTTACTGTTCTTTTTTTTTTTCCCCCAAGAATTTCCTCTCTATATTACTAACTAATCCTTAAGTAGCAGTTTTCATCAGTAGCTTTCAAATCAGTACAAAGGAGAAAAATGTCATTGTTCCTCCTGAACCTACAGCACAGCAAGGGGGAGGAAGGAGATGCTAAGTGGCTTGCATTAATCACCCAGCATGCCAGTGCAGCAAAACCCACCTCCCAAATCCTAGGATAGTTTTCCACTGACTTCTGCACAACTAGCCAGCACTCCTTGTATGCCTGCTCTTTTGGCAAGAATCCCACTGAAATCCTCATCCCAAAATACCTTTAAGCATGGCAGAATATGGATTTAACCTTCATATTTGAGCAGTTCATCTGCTGAAGGAACAACTCAAGGCTCAATTAGAAAAAAAAATCTTCCCTTCCTTCTTGGTTCATCAGCTTCTGAGTATTGAGAGCCAAACTACACAAATTTTTGTGCCTTGAATATTTATTGTTTTACTTTGTAGCTCAGCAGACAAAGAAGAAGAGAGCAGGTGTGGAAGGCAGGGAAGAACAGTGGGACTCCTTCAAGACAGGAAAAAATACTCGCAGGCATGGGGAGAAAAAGAAAGAGTAAGTTGCTTTGTGCTTCCAGTGCCTACAGTGGAAGAGATAAACTACATTCCCAACAGCAGTTCTGCCTCTTTCTCCATGCACATCATTTTTTTGCATAATAAGAGAAAATGATACTTTGTCATGTTGTATTAAAGATAATTATCTCTTGCCGTCCTTGTAGTTTTCTATAGTTCTACAGTTAACCCAGTTGCAGTCCTTGATATTTGCACAGCAACTGGTTGTTACTGCCTCAAACAGAAATTCTTTGTTCGTGACAAATTCCTTATCAATCCAGATGTTGACCTTGGTCACTCAGCAACATCATGGCCAAATTCAAGAACAGCTGTGGTCAACCCTTTGATTAGTTTTCATTCTTGAGAGCCTTTGAAAAAGGTCCACATGGTTGTGACACATCTGGAGCCTATGTCTCCATTAGAGAAAATAGTAATGGTCTACACCATGAGCCATCAGTTCACAAGAGGAAGCAAATATCCATGGAAGTTTTACTGATTTCCACTTAGCTGTGAGAACGGGAAAAAAGTTTGGATCTAGTGGGGCTTGATATACTGATGGTAGCTGCTCTTCTAGTAGACGGTCCTTTGTAGGAAAACCAGTCCCCAAAGCAAACATCCAAGGGACCTACTCTGGAGGTCCTGGAGGTCTGTTCATTCACAAGGCCTGGAAACATCATTTTGTCCTTGAGAATATCATGGTATTCTTCATGTTCTCTGATACATGTGAATGGATGGCTTACAGAAAAATGTGAGTCACAACTGTAAAAACAGTCCAAACAGATGAAAACCAGACCAATAAAAGATTTCCCGAATGAGGGCAAGAGATAGCTATACATCTATCATTGAATACAATGTGTCTACTAGTGAATATTTTTGGAGAGCCTACAGGATGCAGACACTATTGGGACACCTGTGACACTTCAATGCATTAAAGGGCTTGCAGATTGTGAAACATAAAACCTCATGCTCCAATATTTAAGCACACAAAGACTTTGCTTTGCCTACACCGGAGTCCTCCTTGTTTCAGGGCTTTCTTTCTCAGACTTGCAGGAGGGCAGAGTCGCATGCTAGGACAGCATACTTAGGTCCTCAACGTGTATATTTACCTTATGGTAATACCTAAAAGCATCAGCTGAAATAACTCTACCATGCTGTGCAGTGTACCAGCACTCTAAAAGACAGTAGGATTCTCAAGCCACCTATCATTTACATAGACAAAAGAATGGGAGAATGTAAATATTATCATTCCCGTTGAGCAAACAGAGCTGGTATCACTCAGGGGGGTCAGGCGGATTAAAACTCAGATCTCGCGAATCCCAGGCCGGTTTCTGAACCACACAACCACAGTTCTGCTCTCGACAGAGTTTCTCTCTCTGGGTTTTGTTCACTGCATATTGCTTCCAGCAGTTACCCTGTCTGATTTCGGTATCCCTATTAAATTTTCTATAGATGATGTAAAAGGTCAGGGGAAAAAAAAGAAAGAAAAGCACATGCAAACGTGTTGAGAAAAATGCCATCCCTTTTCTGAAAGCTTATTGTAAAATAAATAAATAACGTAGTATTAAAGAATGGAAAAATTACCAAGGGAGTCATAAAAAGTTAGCTTTAGGCCAGAGAAATGTTGCTTTTCATTTCTATATAGTACATGAAAATATTTTGTGGACTAACAGTGCATGAATAATGTTTTATTAAAATGTATATCTTTACAGCTTTATTTTATCAGGTCCTTCAAGGCTTGGCATAAGAAAAAGGTTTAACAAGTTTGACACATGCTGATTTAGCATTTATACCACAAACTGAATCTGCTGCTTGGTGAGGGAAAATAGGCCAGCTTTCAAAATACAAACACTGTGAAGTATTCAAAGTGAAACAAAACAAAAGTGAGAAGTAGGAAGAACAGAAAAAAAAAAAAAGAAGAAGAAGAAGAAAAATGCAAACCATGATCATTCCAAACCCACTGTGGAAAGGTTTTGAACCAGCTTAGAAAATATATTGCATTAAATTTTGCAGCACTGAAGGTCTTAGCATCCAAGTTTCCTAACATAATATGCAAGTCTGATTTGTAGGATTCAACTAAAAGTAGTCAGTGAGTTTTTCTCTCTTTTCTTCTTTTAAATTAGCATTTTATCAGGCTTTTCCGTAGCAATCTTAACATTTTCAGCTAATAAACACATTAGTCAAAAGAAAACATTTCTGGGAATGTAAGAGTTTTAAAATTTTAAATCAATGTCACATCATGAGTCACGGAAGGAGGTATTTTAGAAATCTCCTTGTTCAGCCCTATATCCAAGCCAGAAGAAAGGCACCTGATTGTTCATTAGGGCTGTTATTTGCAAGTTGGTTTACAAGGCAATAATTATGCATTGCTGTAAACCCCAATATTTAGGAGGCCTTTTCCTGTGCTATGCTAAACTGTGACCTAGATTCCTGAGATACCGAAATTAGCCAAACTTCAGCTAAACTCTTAACTAACCTGTCTTGTACAGGAATTTTTAAAATGTTTTTAATCACAATTTTTCTTTTTGTACAAACCCTGTATAGCTGGCATGTTTTCTAACTTTGCATTTCCATTATTAAAATTGCCAGATGGAGACAAGTTAAAATTATTTTTATTTCTGTTACTTTGGTATTTTTGTACTTCTGCTTTTCAAGTAACCAGATGGGGGTTAACTAAATCCTCTGAGCTACTAGTTTATGCAAATGGATTGTAGAGACAAGTATATAAATCTATACACTAAGCTTGCTGGAATCGCTACAGCACTGCAATAGGCAGAGGTTGGGTAATACATCCTTTTTGTTAACAGGGCATCATCTTTGTAGAGCTAATCAATAAACTAATTAAGATTTGGAGTTGTGCCATTGCCCAGCTTCACGGCGAAACTTTTATGTTCTGTCTACATTTCTTCTCCATTTCCTCTATTTCTACCAAATTGCAGATGACAGAAATTTGCCTCTATCACGAAACATATCTGAACTTTTATTTCTTTGTGTATTGAACAGCAGGGACTCACTCTACATCATTACATGTGTATTAGAAGGAAAAGTAGTTATGTATGAAGCCCCTAATGTTATAAGATTAATCTAAAGATGCAATATTGCGGAGGAATATGGTCTTTCTTGTGGTAAAAGGTGTGGTAAAATTAACAGAAATTTTAAGCCAATTTTTGCCCTTTTAGGGTATATTTAGCATGAAACAGGCTCATACTTTCCTGAATAAATAGCATAACTCTGTAAAACAATTGCCAGTTTCTCTCCATTGTATGTTTTATTGCTGGGTGATTCAAAACTGAAAAAATGCTGAAATCATCCTAGGGAAAAAAAAAAAAACAGTTATATTGGGTAATGGGGCTAATGGAAAGTAATAATTGGGGAAGCTATAAAACTTGAAAATTCTCCAGTCTAATAATAAAGGAACAAATGTTAATTTTGACTGCTTTGCAGTAATCTGCACAAGAGAAGATTTGTATAGCAATAGAAATCTGATCAATGAAGAAATTGTCTTGGGATTTTCATATAAATTCACAAGCTCTGCAAATCTACATTTTCTGGTGACATATTATCCTGTTTGTTCAGTAGCCTCTCCTATCAATTTCCATTTCAAATTTAACTTCCAAACCCTTTGTGAATATAGTAAGGTAGTGTGACAACAGTAAAGCACTCTGAATCCTTATAGCACTTTCTAACCAATGCTGTGTATTTTGTGGCAAATTTCTGTTAGCTTCAATGACAATAGCTCTGAAACACTATCACAGATTTAATTTAATATCATCTCCCCACAACATCGCCTTCTCCATAGTGTCTTCTCCTTCATAATATTTTTTTCTTCTTTAGTTTAATGTTCTTTCCGATTTGGAGAGGGGAAATAAGGGTTAATCTCTGTAAATGCTATGAAATGTAAATGATATAAATGTAAATGTAAAAATATAAATGTAAATATATCATGTAAATGATATAAAATCATCTGATAGCTGTTGATGAGTGTGTTCGAAGAAGATCTGCAGAGCAAGTTGTTTTGCTTTGTTTTCTGCTGAGCTTTGTGGGCGGCCCAATCCTCTCTGCAGGCCTCTGCTCCCATGGAGTTGTCCAGATGGTCTGGCTCTGACCCTCTTTCCTTTCATGCGAGGTGGGGAGGTGGTGGGGAAAGTTTGTGTCTGGCTTAAATGACTCATCCCCCAGATCCCTGGGCCTCAGCTGCTATGCAATCCTCAGAAGATCCCAACACATGCCTTACACCATTGTTGTGTTGTTTTTTTAAATAATCTCATCACCACCTCTTGCTCCTTGAGCCTTGGAAGGATACAGGGGAGCAGATGTTGCCCCTGCTATTAGCTCTGAGTTGTGAGACAAGCTGAAGAGTGAAAGGCAGGGCACATCGGGATGGCTCTGGCTGGCTACAGCAACAGTACAGTAGAAATTTCAGTGCTTTTGGCATGTTGGAAAAAGGCCAGTTTTCCAGGTTTGTGGAAGACATAACCTGACTGAGACGTATTGGAGATCAGTTTCCCCCCATTCCCCACTGCACAGCTGGTCTTACCTGTGCTCAGGGCTGGCTGAAAGCTGCCTGTCCATGCTTAGCCTGACCCTCAGCTGATGAATTGTACAGCACAATACTAACGTTTCAATTAAATAATAGCTGGAGCAGCCAAGAGGGCTTTAAACTCACTTTAGTAGGGTACTGTGAAGGTCCAGGCAGTCCAAACTCAAAATTGAACCTGTGCAGCAACAAACATGAAACAAATATGTCTTCTTATTGCTTGCATGTCCTATGGATTAAAATCAAGGGAATTAGGAACTTATATAGAAAAATCTGATACAGTTATCTTGTTGAAAGACTGCTAATTTGAATAAACAAATTTAGTATCTCTATCCGTAACCAGTCTAAAAAGGGTGGAGTGGGGAAAAAAAAAAGGTGAGTGGAGAGGATTTTAGGATCACGGGAGGACTGGGGTTGGAAGGGACCTCAGGAGATCTCCAGTCAAACCTGCTCAAAGCTGGGCCAGCCATGAGGTCACACCAGGTTACTGAAAAAGAGGAGTCTGCAAAAATGAGTCTATGTAAAGCATAAAACACACATGCTATAAAGTACTTGAAATCAAGAAAATTTGTGGAATTAATGGATGGATGGAATAGGAGATTCTCAGAGTATGGTGCTGTGGAGCTCTGTTCAAGTTCATAAGGTCATGGGCGACAGGATCACAGCAGAAGT
>WHYT01017064.1:511291-557513 GCA_009806455.1 Tetrax tetrax | reverse complement strand
CAACAGTACAGTAGAAATTTCAGTGCTTTTGGCATGTTGGAAAAAGGCCAGTTTTCCAGGTTTGTGGAAGACATAACCTGACTGAGACGTATTGGAGATCAGTTTCCCCCCATTCCCCACTGCACAACTGGTCTTACCTGTGCTCAGGGCTGGCTGAAAGCTGTCTGTCCATGCTCAGCACAGCCTGACCCTCAGCTGATGAATTGTACAGCACAATACTAACGTTTCAATTAAATAATAGCTGGAGCAGCCAAGAGGGCTTTAAACTCACTTTAGTAGGGTACTGTGAAGGTCCAGGCAGTCCAAACTCAAAATTGAACCTGTGCAGCAACAAACATGAAACAAGCTGGATGAGGCTCTGAGCAACCTGATCTAGTCAGGGAGGTCCCTGCTTCTTGCAGGGGGGTTGGACTAGATGACCTTTGAAGGTCCCTTCCAACTCTAACCATTCTATGATTCTATGATTCTATGATTCTTATTGCTTGCATGTCCTACGGATTAAAATCAAGGGAATTAGGAACTTATATAGAAAAATCAGTTATCTTGTTGAAAGACTGCTGATTTGAATAAACAAATTTAGTATCTCTATCCGTAACCAGTCTAAAAAGGGTGGAGTGGGGAAAAAAAAAAGGTGAGTGGAGAGGATTTTAGGATCACGGGAGGACTGGGGTTGGAAGGGACCTCAGGAGATCTCCAGTCAAACCTGCTCAAAGCTGGGCCAGCCATGAGGTCACACCAGGTTACTGAAAAAGAGGAGTCTGCAAAAATGAGTCTATGTAAAGCATAAAACACACATGCTATAAAGTACTTGAAATCAAGAAAATTTGTGGAATTAATGGATGGATGGAATAGGAGATTCTCAGAGTATGGTGCTGTGGAGCTCTGTTCAAGTTCATAAGGTCATGGGCGACAGGATCACAGCAGAAGTAGTCCTCTGTACTAAAACCACCACCTGCATCTGCATTAGCAGGACTGAGAGTACACATCAATCAATAACATAACCAATAGTGCTGTAAAGGCACCTACACTCAACTATTTCAAAGAAGAGACACAAATCAAACCTCAGAATAAGATACGTTGTTCCATAAGCACCAGTTAGTAATGTATGGGAAGGAATCAAAGTGTGATGGGAGACCTCAGTTCCAGAGGCATGGCTACTGTATCCACGCAGTTAGTAGCAAAATATCAACTATTATTTGTCTGGTTTTTTTTAAGGAAGGTAATTCCAACCATAAAAGATATTGTGCTTAATGCAAACAAAGTCTGTTCTGGATTTCATTATGTTGGACAAAGATGAATTTGTCACCAGACTGGGAGATAGCGGTTGCCTAAGGATGAACGATCATGACATGATTACATTCAGTATAGCAAATCGAGTACATCCCTGCTAGTCATACACATATTGGTGCTTTAAAAGATATAATTTTCCAAAGGAGAAAAATTTTGAATGAAACTGATTGGAAAATAGAAAGTTATTTATTCATGGTTTATTAGATTACCGTAATTCCACAGTGAGGAAAGAGGATACCTTTGGCTAAAACCTTACACCATCTCAGTGGTATAGACAGCAATTGTAGGTATATAAAAATACAGCAAGAGAAAAGGAGGAAAAAAAAAAAAGGAGGGAAATAGGGGTAAATGAAATGTTATGAAATATGTAAGGTTGTAATAGAGAAGCCAAAGGCATAGCAGGGGGTGGAGGCTGGCTGTCAGGACTAAGACCAAGTGGGAGAAGCTGAAGGTGTGCCAGGAGCAAATAGCAATGCTATTGCTCAGGGGACTGTGAACATTTATTGCCACATACTGGTACTGTTGTTGGTAAGGCAGTAACATCTTCTGGCTCTAGGACAGACTATTTACTTGAAAGTGGTTCTTGTATCACTCTTTAATTTGGGAATTCCTGCCTTTAGAAATCCTTTTCTTGTGTTATTGAAAATGACATAATTTCTAAAAATCCAATGTATTTTTCATTCACTAGGTTATTTTCTTAATTATATTTGCTGGAGATAGTTTCAATTGCAGTTTTGTTCACCTTCAATTTATGTTCTTATTTCTAAAGCCTTTGGCAGTCTTTCAAAGAGTATCCATACACACTGAAATTCGTCTCTCAGCTTTGGATGATAGCTCTCAATAAATCCACGAGCAGTGCTTGCAGAGGGGAGAGCACCTTCGCTTTTCTCCTCCCCTGAGCAGAACTCCAGAATAAATCGTGATCCGCAACACTTCATTGATCTTGGTGAAGCTCTCCTTTCTGCCAAATTCAATGGCTGATGAAGTTGCAACTACTATTTCTCAGGTCTTGTGCCAGGTTTTACAGCAGTTGGAGTAGAAACTAAAGAATCTGCAGTATCTGTAGGCCCTCACCACTCACCAGGGCCGAGTCAATTGGTGAGAGAATGTTCAGTGATAATGCCTCTGTGATAACGTACTTAAGAAAGGGAAAAAAAAAAAAAAAAGAAAGAAAAAAAAAGAAGTGAAGAAGCAGAAGAGGGAGGCGCGAGCTTTGTGGGCCTTGCAGGCCTCATCATCTGGCCTCCCACCGGGTGGCCGACTGGGCCCAACTCGGCCTAGCCTGGCTGCAAGAAGTGGAGAGGAGATGAGAAGAGAACCTGAGAGGCGTCTGCCTGAGCTGACTGTGAAGAATTTTTTGTGAGAGGAATGGCTGCAGATGCCAAGGTCAGTGAAGAAGGAGGGGGAGGAGTAATGCTGCTCCTGACCAAAATTCTCCTGCAGCCTGTGGTGATGACCATGGTGGAGCAGGTTGTCCCCCTGCAGCCCATGGAGGCCCACGGAGGAGCAGAGATCCACCTGCAGCCCGTGGAGGAACTCACGTCGGGGCAGGCAGATGCCTGAAGGAGGCTGTGGCCCATGGAGGGTCCGCTGGGGCAGCCATTAGGGAGGGACTGCACCCTGCGGAAAAACAACTCACATCGGAGCAGTTCACGAAGGACTGTGGCCCTCAGAAAGCAGCACGTGATGAGCTGGCCATAATCCCCATTCCTTAATCTCCCCTTGCGCCGCTTGGAGGGAGGGAAACAAGGCAGAAATAATTGAAATGAATTTAAATCTAGGAAGGGGGAGGGGTGGGAGGAAGCTGGTTTTGTTCTCTTCCTCATTATCCTGCTTTGGTTTTATTAATAATAGTTTTCCCCAAGTCAAGCCTGTTTTGCTCGCAACAGTAACTTCAATGATTTCTCCCTGTCCTTATCTCAAACCTCAAGCCTTTTTGTTATATTATCTCTCCCCCATTCCCTTGGAGGGGAGTAGTGAGTGAAAGACTGCGTAGCTTGGTCCCAAGTGGGGCTACTTTGACATCTTCAAAGATGAGATAAGGCCCTGGAAGGAAGGGTGGCTCATATTCAAGGATCGCCTTCTCCAAACTCAAGAGAGGTCCATCCCAACAAATTAGAAGTCAAGCAAAAATGTCAGGAGACCTGTGTGGATGAACAAGGAGTTCCTGGCCAAACTCAGAGACAAAAAGGAAGCATACAGAGTCTGGAAGCAAGGACAGGTGACCTGGGAGGAATACAGAAATATTGCCCCGTCATCCGGGGACGAGATTAGGAAAGGTAATGCCCAGATGGAATCGAATCTAACCAGGGATGGCAAAGACAACAAGAAAGGCTCCTATAAGTACATAGCTGACAAGAGGAAGACTAGGGGAAGTGTGTGCCCACTGCTCAGTGAAACAGGAGACCTTGTTGCACAGGATGTAGAAAAGACTGAGGTACTGAATACCTTCTTTGCCTCAGTCTTGACTAGCAAGACCAACTTTAAGGAATCCCAGGTCTCAGAGACCAGGGGAAAAAGCTGGAGCAAGGAATATCTACCATTGGTGAAATTTATTCAGGTTAGGGAATATTTAAACAATCTGGACAGACATAAATCCATGGGCTCTGATGGGATGCACCCATGAATGCTGAGGGAGCTGGTAGATGTCATTGCAAGGATACTCTTGATGATCTTTGATTGATGATGGTGACTGGGAGAAGTGCCTGAGGACTGGAAGAAAGTGAACGTCCCTTCTATTTTCAAGAAGGGCAAGGAGGAGGACCCAGGGAACTACAGGTCAATCAGCTTTATTTCAATCCCTAGGAACATGGTGGAACAACTAAACCTGGGAATCATTTCCAGGCACATGGAGGACAGGAAAGTCATCAGGAGTAGTCAACTTGATAGACTTCTGTGATAAAATTACTGGCCTGGTAAATGAGCGGAAAGAAGTGGATATTGTCTACCTGGATTTCAGCCAAGCCTTTGACACTGTCTCCTACAAGATGCTCATAGACCAGCTGATGACGTGTGGGCTGGATGAGGAGACAGTGAGGAGGGTTGAAAACTGGCTGAACGGCTGGGTCCAGGGGCCAGTGTTCAGCAGTGCAAAATCAAGTTGGAGGCAGGTAACTAGCTGTGTACCCCAAGGGCATGTGGTGGGTCCAGTCCTGTTTAACATCATCATTAATGATCTAGATGATGTGGAACAGTGTACCCTCAGCAAGTTCGCTCATGGCACCAAGCTGGGAGGAGTGCCTGATACACCAGAAGATCATGCTCCTGTCTAGAGGGACCTCAACAAACTGGAGAATGGGCTGATGAACTCATGGAGTTCAACAAGAAGTGCAAAAACCTGCCTTTGAGGAGGAACAGCCCCGTGCACCAGTAGATGCTGGGGACCACCCAGCTGGAAAGCAGCTTCGCAGAAAAGGACGTGGGGGTCCTGGCAGACACCAGCTTGAACAGGAGCCAGCACTGTGCCCTTAAGGCAAAGAAAACTAAAGGCACCCTGGGCTGCCTTAGACAAAGTATTGCCAAGCAGGTTGAGGGAGGTGATCCTTCCCTTCTGCTCAGCATGGATGAGGCCACACCTAGAGTACTTTGTCCATTTCTGGGCTCCTTAGTACAAGAGAGACATGGACATATTGGAGAGAGTCTGACGAAGGGCCACAAAGATGATTAAGAGTCTGGAGCATCCATCCTATGAGGAAAGGATGAGACAGCAGCGATTATCCAGCCAGAAGAAGAAAAGCCTCAGGGGCATCTAATCAACGTGTGTAAATACCTGAAGGGATGGTACCAAGAGGACGGAGCCAGGCTCTGTTCAGTGGTGCCAGTGACAGGACCAGAGGCAACAGGCACAAACTGAAACACTGGAGATTCCCTCTGAACATCAGGAAACAATTTTCCACTGTGAGGGTGACTGAGCACTGGCACAGGTTACCCACAGGTTGTGGAGTCTCCATCCTCTGAGATATTTGAAAGCCATTTGGACACAGTTCCGAGCAACTGGTTCTAGGTGGCCCTGCTTAAGCAGGGGTTTTGAACTGGATGACCTCCAGAGGTCAGTCCCTTCCAATCTCAACTATTAGTGGCAAAAAAACCCCCAACCTTTCCTAGGCAATTTAGTCCTGTTCATAATTAGTTCACTTTCTAGTTACTTTCCAAGGATCTAATGTCATTTAAAAAAAAAAAAAAAAAAAAAAAAAAGGAAGGTGTGTTGGGATATCTAAAAGCAGCTCAAATTACTAGATAAGGAATAATTAGCAGGAACCGGAACTTCTCATTTGCAGAGAAGCTACAAACTAAAAGAGAGAAATATAAATTATTTGAACAAGCTATTATGAAATGCTGCAGCATCTTCCCCTCTTGATTTTCTCATACAGAGACTGAACTCATTCCTGGCTGATGAGGAACAAACATAATTCAGCTCTCTAAAAACTCTGTCAGACAGGAGGAGTAGTGAAATCTAAGAAGGCCATACATGATGATCTACTGATCTCTTCTTGCCAGACACACCAGGAACCTGTGAAAATAAATAAGTTTCCTAAGGACATCCTATTTGTTGTTAGCAACCAACCCAATCCAGGCTTGGGAGACTCAGTTCGTGTTAGGTCCTACAGCTTCCAGAGAAGCATGGATTTGCTGATGCTATAACAATTGACCATCCAAATGAGAAAACAAGGATATTTTCCTTGCTCCTCTATGGGCCAAACTATACAATATGCAATTTTCAAGACATTCAGTGTCTAGAGGGCACTGTAATGTTCTAGAAAGCTGGTTCTATTAATCTAACTCTTTTTGTAGTCTTTATTGGTTGAATTTTGTCAGATGAAGCAATGAATGTCTATCCCCGAGGTTTAGAAAGTAATGAAAATGTTTTATTTTCAGCATGGGGGCCCGTACTTGTCTTTATTGGAATCACAGCACAGGCCTTGTCTGGGAGAAAAATCACTGCAGTGCTTGGACTTCTGTAAATGAGGTCAGCAAGAAAGAAAATTGTGACATGAGATTTTGAATATTTTCAAACGGAAGGAATGGATCTCTTGTAAACAAACTGTATGTGTGAATATGACCTGTGTATATAAATAATGCAATCTAGGCTACAAGACCTATTAATGCTTTGAAAGATATAAAACTTTCATGAAGAGATGTAGGAAGTACTAGAATAGACAAAATGGGAATGAATGAACACTAACGTGATGCTTTTTTTAAAAATGAGTTGTCCTCAGCAATAGAAAAAACATGGTACTGCTTTTTCACAAATAGAGGAAGTTTCTTTAGATAATAAAGGCAAATAATTGCACTCAATTAACCAACCAAATCCTGATTTCCCCTGAGTTAGGAAAAGGACCTTTTTAGTTAACATCTTATATGGATAAGTTTCATTTCAGAACTGAATTTAATTCCAGCTTTATATTGATGAAGTAATACTGTTACGAAACTCTCTCCTGTACTATTTTCACAGGGATAACATATTTGGTTTTTGTTTTGTTGTTTTGGGTTTTTTTTCCTCAGGAGAGCAACAGATTATTGCAGTGTGTTCCATGGTGCTTTGTTTAGATATACGCACACACCTGTACATGGATTTGTAGATGCTTGTGCCTATGCAAGCAGATAAGCACTTCTAAACAAAGGCTCCAGGGGAGTTACATGCCCAGAATCAGGACACTTAATTGGTTTTTGTGCCTATAAAAATCTCCTGCCAGCTGTTATGGCAAAAAGTAGTCTTGCCTTTTTGTCAGCTCTCCCTGCCTTTGTAATAGGAAGGGACAATGAAACAGTGTCAGCTCTAGTGAGTCCAGCAAATTTGAATCCTGATCAGCGTCAGACACAAACTCAGCCTGTGCTAGTGCAGTTCATACACAGGCTAAAAGGATGCTTCTTCATGCCTTTATATGAAATATGTATGCGATTCCTCTGACATCTAAAGCATTTTCTCTTTCCCTACTTGCATGTCATCATCTTTAGGTCGATAGCAAAGCACACAGTCACAGGGGACCTTGTGTCTCTCTCTATTTAAAGGATATAAGGTCTGTGTACAGGGTAGGTGTTTGTGGTTGGCACTTTCAAAATTATGTGCCTGAATGTAGTTTAATACAGATGAATTTCAGAAATTGAATATTTATTTCACCATTTTCTTAGTTTCATAATTATTCCCTTCTGCTATTTTCCCCTTATTTCCCTCTAGGACTTTGGAGCTTTTAAATTATTTTCATTTTATAGGGTATGGTATAGTTGAACACTTTTTAAAGCTTCAGAGGTTCCTTGCTTTGCTACAGCAACTCTTAAATTTTTGAACTGGTAGAAGCCATCTGTCTCAACAGATCATGTTCTTTTACATTGAATGACGAATCAGTATTTCAGTTGATTTAGACTTAAAACAATCTTGGAAAGAAGGGAATTTCATAAAGCTGCCAATTTTTGTGTTTTCTGCTAGTTCCTAGTGTTCTGCCCTGTGGATTGCTAGGGTGGTATCTATCCCTCCCAGATGGGAAAGTAGGGCACAGATTAAAAAACAGTTTTCTCAATGTCAAGAAGAAAGACTAAGAGGAATTAAGTGAATATCTCCATCTAGTCCCTTACCAATAATCATCCTGTTCTCTGGACTTCTGCAATGGATAGAAAAGCAGAGGTAAACATCTGAAGAGCCTGTTAAAGACACATATGGATATGAGGCCATTCATTTTCCTTTGTCTCTTTGGAAATAATTTCCTAAACATTTTATAGTATGCATTCAGAATAATTTAATTACTTTTTGATTTATATTTCAGTGCTGCATGAGATGGCATTCAAACTGTATAAATGCAGCTGTGGTCCATGTGAAAACATGGCCTTCATAACAAAGCTCTTATTAAGGTCATTACTGAAGTTTTTATTTCCTGGACTACGTTTACGGAGGTAGCCTGAACAATAACCTTTTCATAAGGATTCATAAGAACCTCTTGGTGTTCACTGTATGACCTGACACCAAAAGAATGGAAATTAAAAGACAGACAGTGTCAGCTTTGGCTTTTCAGTCTGCTGCGGTGCTGGAACAGTTAACGGCTGCTATTTTCCTCTCTACCAAATTTGACCCATGACTCTCCCAAATGGAATGAAAGAAGCAGATTGGGGAGTGCAAGTAGCTCTTTTTGAACATGTCTGGCAAATACAAGGACCTTTTATTTTCTTTCATTCTTTCCTTTGGGTTAGGAAGGGCAAGCCCTGCCTTAGACTACAGCAGTGTTCTCGCTGTGCCAATGCAGCAGAATGAAGAAATCCTTCTGCTAGCCAATGAAGAGAAATTTAACAGAGGACATAAATGTTTGTCTCATATGCTGTTTAAAGTAAACTACAAACATCTTAAAAAAAATTAAGATGATGGGAGTTTGGAGAAGACTGTCTTTTCAGAGAGGCTGGAAAGCATTTCTCCCATAATAAAGTATGCCGTAATAGTAATTTTCTGCTAGGTGAATAGGCACAAAACACATCTTTGTTCATAAGGCTTTTTATTGTAGCAGTTGTCATGAGCAAAGACTGAAAGTACTTGAAAATCCATTAAAATCACAATCTGTATTAAAAAAATACCATCTCTTGAAAGTTTGTCTCTACAGACTTTGTAAAAGTGAGAAGTCAATAAGTATGAGACACATTTATGTAATTTAAGATTAATGATTAACTGTTAAAGAGCAGGCTTTGTACAATCAGGCTTGCTGTTTAGCAAAGAAACAAAACCCATAAATCTCTGCAGCTGCTGGATGAGGCCAACTTTTAAGTTGTTGTGTGTGATAAGATGCACCGAATCCCAGACTGGTTGGCCATTGACTGGCTGTGAATCAGCGATTACTGACTGTCTCGGGGGTGTTTTTCAGTTACAGTACTCTTTCCCAAAGGGTAATTGTCATTTGGATTTATGCCTGTTTGTAACTGCTTTTTCTCTGGTTGTATCCAAGCACTGGTGCACGACTTTGTGCATTTCTTAAACTTATGACTTAGAATTTCTTATCTCTTGGATCACGGATTTCACCAAGAGAGAATGGACTTGCTTTAAAGATTTGTAATACTTGAGTTTACTCATATCAGTCCTAGAAGTCAGATTTTAATTATTTTTTTTTCAACAGAATTATTTTTCACATATCCAGGCCATGAACAAGTGCCTGAATTCCCAAGTTAAAACAGCATCTTGCCAACTTTAAAACATTTGGCTGGTCAGCAGGAAAGGAAAAGCTGCTTGTAAAGCACTGGAATGCATTTTCAATTAGTCACTCCATTGCTTAAAAGGAGAGGCATTAGGCACAGGGAGGAGAAGCAGGGGGGTGGCAATGCTGGTGGGGAGGGACAGCATGAGACAGTCTGTAGAAGAGCCTTTATCAGCCCACAACAGCAGCCCTGAAGTTAGAGGCCACTCTTTAATAGATAAGCTTTTGTTTAACAACAGACTCCCTGAGGAGAAGTTTTCACGGTAAAATACCAGGATTTCTTTCAAATAACTTAATACTGTTTCGTATGAAAGAGCAATGGAAAATATGTGTTGGAAAGATGCTAGAAGGTTATTTTTTTCTCTATTATTTCCTGATAACAAGGCTGTTGAGCATCCTGACTAAAAAGTTGTGCTTTGGCAGTCCTTCCTTGGCTCCTAAAATATTTTGAATGAGATAACACCCCTGAACGAAGATTAAATAACCAACCCAGACTGCTTACTATACTTGGTTTATTTTCCTGCCCAACACTATGAAGTCCTCAGTCCAACAGGTTTCTGGTAAAGAAACAGTTGGGAAAAAAAAATGGCATGACATAAAATCTTCTTTCTAATGCTCAGTAGCCATCATTGCTTATGCTTTTTTAAATGCTTTGTCCTGTACTTGACCTTCGAATGTTTGTAGCTAGCTGATCTGGAACTTTTTTGACTCCACAGCTGTCTAAACTAAGGATGATGACATTGCTTAGAGATCCTTTTGTGCATGTATCTGTATATATGAACATTGTTTTCAAAAGCATATATATATATATTTACTTTAACATGACTCAAAATCTTGGAAAGCTTGTACTTCTTTATCATATTAACTGAGAACTGCTGAGCTGTCGCTGGTGGGACATGTTATGGCATGACAGACCCAAGTTATACAATAGGCTGGATTTCAGCAGGTAGAGGAAACTTTCAGCGCTGTTGCCTTCTGGCTAACTGTAATAAATTTGCTTAAGTAATATTTCACAGATGTGCTGGCTGTTTCTTGGCAAACAAGCTGAAGATCATAGGAAATTTCTTCACTTAAAGCACAAAAATAAACGTTTTGAGGACAAAGTCCTTAACCGCAACAGAAAAAACATTTAGCTAAAAGATGGACTGGAGTACCGCTATCCAAGCATAAGAGTTAAAATAATTTTACAGTTAGTTTCTGTTTCTGTTGTATTTGTTTTCTCCTACTATAGCTATATACTGTATGAAATACATGAAGCTGTTTTGGAAAATCAGCTGTCACAAGTTTCTCTGTGCTAAACTTAATCTTCTAGTTTTATTTTTAGAAAGCTTAGAGTTGCTTTCTTCAATGTTGTAGGACAAGCTGGCAAAATTCCAGCCAGGTCCAGCAAAATAGAGACCTGGCCTTCGTTCCAGACATGAAAACTTTAAGACAGAAATAATAAAAATAACCATTAATAATTCCAAATGAGAAAGGAATAAAAATCTTTACTCCTACATTATAGTATTCACGTGGATATGTTGTAGGAAATAATGGAGTATTTTCTGTGGGAGGGCTGTGAGAAATGTGTCTATGGAAAGTATAAAATATACTTGTTAGAGATAAAATTCTTGAAATTGAGATAGTTTGTGGAATTTCTGGATGAATAGTGTAAGAGAAGCTTGTCATCTTGGTGCAGTGGAGTTCTGGGCTGGCTTGGCATTGACCTGGAGTGAGGACAGGGGTTGAATTGTTTTTCTTGGCCTTGGTTTCTCCATACACATCAGGGGAAACTGTGGTCGTCCACCTCACATGTCTAGACCTTGAAGCCTAGGAATATAGGAACATCCAACCTTAATGTAAAGGTCTCTTACCATTGAACCTCTCAGCTACTTCTGACTGTACAGAAACTTAGATCCCTAACTGGGGTCTAAAGGCAGAGCATCTTTCCCTCTTTCTTATCTTGATGCGCAACGGTGGACCTATAGGATGTGACAAGGACTCAAACTGGGATTGCTAAGAGGACGTGATAGGACAGGGTAGTTTGTATTTTTTTTTTTGTTTGCAGGCTAAGCTTCAAAACTTTCTTCATTTGAGCCTGGTCATCAATATAAAAGTTTACATGGGAAAGTATGTTAATATAGCTCTAAAACAAGCAAATGTAACAGTAAGGAAGAGAGAAAAGAGAAAAGGCAGTGTACTGTAATCACTTATGTCCTTCCCAGCCTCAAGTGAGGGATTAACCTGTGTTACAGAGTTTACAAACTTTCGGTAAGAGAGGAATAGACACTGGCCAATCTCTTTTTAACTGCTTCCCACACTAAAAATGAAGGTTTCCTCAGCTCCACAAAGAAACATATGACAGGTGGCAACTGAATTTCATTTTCCATGGCAAGCATCTAACTCATCTCCTGTAGGTAAATAATATATGGCCCCAAAGCTTCCAGAGGTGGACACAACCCTTATCTCTGAAGAAGTGCTCAGACATATGTGTGTATCAGGTGAAAAACACCTTGTGCTGCAATGGTGTTAAGAGGGAGGTGGAGCATCTGTAACACCCCAGCTGTCCTCCACCCCGTCCCCTAGATCTACACCTGCAATCTCACCATCAGCAGACTCTGATGTGTTTATCCTTGTCACACCCCTCGGAGATAAGCAAAGCTGTTGGAGCCATTGCCTAGGGGAGGATGTAGAATCCAGAGGTCTGAACTTGGGGCCTGAAGCTAAATTGATCAACTGATATGGCCCCATGTGCTGAGCCAGGGTCCGGACCGGGTTGAGGGGTGGAAAAAGAGGCAGGAGAGGACTCAATGTACTTTCTCCTAAATGAAGGGTCAATAATGGACTGGCCTTTCAATAAAGAAGGCATTTTGTACCTAGGTAGTTTAAAACTGGTTGGTTTTGGTCACAAATTCTTTTGGGGACATTAGGAAGTCTCAGTGCCACCTTCTAGCCAGGGGCAAGACTGTGCTGACTCTCTACTACAGGGACATCAGCAAGGAGAGATTCAGGCTGCCCCAAATGAGCCTAAAGCGTAGAAGAGAGCCCTGAAAACTGCTTAGACATAGGTCAAGTTTTGTCTCACCAAAGAAGGAGGTGGAGGAAGATTTAAACCAGACTTAAAAGTTTATTATGCCTTATTATAACCTTTATTATGTTTCCATGAGTGTGTGATGTCACACTACCAGATCTTTAAGTGACCATTGTATTACTACTCCCATTTAACATACAGGGGCTGATCTTAAGGGTGGTTTGGGTTTGGTTGGTTTTTTGTTTGGGTTTTTTTTTTTTTTTTGGAGAACTGGTGGCAGAGAGAAACTATCAGTGTATGCATATAGTATAAATAGCAAAGTGGAAGTATCTGTCATTTGGGGTAGTTTTGGTTTTTCCCTCCAGAATTTTAATTTAAGAATTTCCAGAAATCCCAGTGAATCAGTGGAGCTCCAGGAGAGGTTATAGTCACTCACAGGATGAATGTAAAAGATTTAAGGGGAAAAAAAAATGCAAAAGAGAAATATTTAAATGCAGGGAAATCAATGTCAAAAAGTGTTACAGAAACACAAAGGAAGCCAGTCATCTAGATTTTCCTAAATAAACACACACTAACAGCAGTTACACTTTTCAGATCACCATAGTGATCTGGAGGATGCTTTACTATTTAATTTTTAAGTAGCAACAAAAAGAAGAAATGGATTTAATAGAATTATATAGACACCTTTTCCCCTTTCAAACATCCAAAGGGTTACATCTGTCTTTGCATTATTAGGCTTTTTATTATTCCACCACAATAGCAGTCTTGCTATAAATCAGACTGCTTTCAGTCACAGCTTCAGCTTACAAGTCCACCAAGTCTAACAGATTATAAAAAAAATAAAGGGGGAAGAAAGATTATTCGTATTCAAATGGTTATAAACTGTTTTTAATGTGTGTATCCATCTGTTTATATGAGGGTGAGGGGTAAGGGGAGGAGGGAAGGGTGGGAGAGGAGTTGCATTAGAAAGTCCCACCTTTAAAAGTGTCAAACTCCAACCTGCACAGAATGGCAAAAGGGACACCCCCAACAACCTTCAAAAAATAATATAAAAGCAAACCTCAGAGGCAGAAGAAAATACCCCAAAGGAGAAGACTGCAGCTTGCAGTAATCTGTAAATGATTGCTGGCAAAGACTGGAGGCTTCAAGCTTGAGCTGTGTTTGTTCCAAAAGAAAGCCAAGAAGGACGGTGTTAATAAAGAGAGATTTAACTGAGGGCTGTGCTTGGAATAAAGTGGGCTACAAAAAGGTCAAATTTGATCAGTTGGAGCAGATTACAAGGGCTTTAAAAGGTAGTGGTGAAGAAATGAAACTGGGACTGTGAAGCAATATAGCACAAGATTGATTTTGGGGGTGGAGAGAAGCTGGGACAAGTGCTTATCAGCTTGAGAAGGAGGAAGAGCTGTGCTGGGTTTGTTGTCATTCCCACACTGAGTAGAGTACTTGCTGCTTTTGTGGTTAGGCTTCCCTGCCGTGGTTTGGTTTGTTTTTTTTTTTTTAATATATATATATTTTATTGTTATTCTTACTACAATGGTGTCTATAATCTCTGACTTGGATCCTCTGAAAAGCTGGAAAGTTTTAAGGTAGGCCTATGTTTTCTTCTGTTTGGTAGAGGCATTTTTGGTTTAGCCCTAAATTAACTGGAGCTTGAGTTATAATCAAACTGTGAGCCCTAGGCTTAAGTAAGAGAGGAGTTTCTGGTAATTAGAGCCCTTTTAAGACACAGCAAACCTTTAAGCAGATGTTTTGAGAGACCCGAGGGAGATTTTTTAAATATGCTTCTCGGTGTTACAGTGCAGCGAGGAATTTTTTTTTTTTTTCCTTTCTTCTTTTTTAGGGAGAGATCGCTCAGTAAATTTGAGTTAATAGTAAAGGCTCACACCAGTTGAAACTGCAGGATTAACTCTCTGCTTTCCTCACTATGCTTCACAGGGGAATGGGGAGGAAACTTCAGAGGAGCAAAAAAGCAGCGTGAAAGTTGATCAAGAAGTGGAAAATATTCTTGAGGGAAGGAAGGGGGACAAATGTGCTTGTTTCGTTTTGTCGTTGGAACTTCTACAGCTTGTTGTCCCTCTAAGGCATGTGTTTGATACTTAAAAGTTGCTACTGATTTTTACTTTCAGCACTGCTATCTTTTATTTTGACTAGTGTAAAATGGTAATTCAGACTGCTAAAAAGAAAGATAAGGGGGAAACCAAAATCACCGCTAATGTCTGCTGCAGATATTAGAACTTCACAGTGTTAAATCTTCGCATTTAATGTTGTTCGCAGTGCCTGGTTTTGCCTATTGAGAATCTGGACGTGTAAAAAGTTTGCAGATGGTTTGCAGAAACTTCCCTGAAACATTGGAACCATCTGGGAATGTAGATGGCAAAATTATACAATTAGTTAAATATAAAGTTTATTTCCTTCAGCTCTTAAGCAAAACATGAAGCTGCACCTAGTAGAGCATTTCTATTTTTTTTTTAAGGGAGTAAAGTAGAGGGATTTTGAGGGGGTGTGTGAATTGTGATACTATTGTAATATATATTAGTAATAATATATGTATAATAATAATATTTAAAAGTGTACTTGAGCTTATTGCTACAATGTTTTAAAGAACTTAATGTGTCCTGAGCTGAAACAGGAAAAATAGCCTTTCAAAAGTCAAATTATAAAGTCTACTTACATGACTAGGGGGTTTTTTTCCTTATATTTGCAGAACGTTGAGCTTTGTTTTTTCAGAAGTTTAAATTTCTCTGACCATCTTCTGAGCCTGTAGGTAGGAACGTGAACTAAGATCCTTTATCCTTGTCTGTGGTATGAGACTTGACATAGCTGTCCTAGTGCAAGTTTGGGTTTTGTTTTTTTTTCTTTTTTAAAAAGTTATTTAGGACTCCCAGCACAGAATGATGAGCTTCCATTTGATTTCCAAAACTTTGATGCGGATGTTAGCTTGCATGTAGTGATGTGGGGGATGGTGGATTGCAGGGCTGCGATTGGCATCTGGGGTGGGGTGGTCACCCTATGGACCAGAGCTGGGGTGAATTCTGTGAGTCACCACCAATGAATGCCAGTAAAGTACTTTTGCAGAGCTCCGTATCTATTGTCTTACAGCCTGTGTGCTCCAGAAAAGCTACTCTGGGAGTTATTTTAAAAGTTTATCTAACTCTGTGAGATTACTTCCTCTGCTAGTCAAGTCAGGTGATACCTGGGTTTTGCTGAGTTGAGGGATGACACAAAGAACTTCAAAGTCGAGAAGATTTAAGGAGGAGAGACTCTTGCCCTCTCATAGAATCCTATTCTTATACAAAAATGATGTGTTTACATGACTGTAGAAGAAATATCTCCCGGGCATGCCTTTCCTAAAGCATGACTGAAGTTTCCCAACTTTGTGTGTGAATCTTGAGATTACAGCTGTATGGACACAGGGCAGGTCAAAGATGTGATTAAGTCAATTTTACCAGACATTTCTTTGTGCAGTTACTCTGTGTGGTTACAGCAGCAGCTCTGCACGGATGTGACATTGTGCAGATCAACTGCAGGAAGCAGAGGGTTAAGAGGTGGGAAAAGGCAGTATGTAATATAAGTGAGATGATCACTGATAGTTTAAAAAAAAAAAAAAAGAGCTAGAAGTTAACTTGCAGCTCATCTGGCTTGCAACTTATTAAATTGTAATGCCACTTCTACCTTTTCTTACAAATTTTAGTTCCTCTTCTCCCAGCCAGTTTCCAGCCTTGCTTGATGCTTCTGAACTTACTGGTTTTAGTGTCTGCCCTTCACACATCAAGGCAGCCTGTAGCTAATATTTATAAGAAATAGAGGAGTATTTCTTTGTGTTTCTCTTAGTGGCACAAAGCAATTCTTTAAGACTCAAATGAAATGTGGTAGCAAATGCTGCGATCAGCTCAAGAGCAGTGTCCTACAGTGGCAAATTCTCAATTATGTTTTCCTTATGCACCCCTTGTAATTTATTCTGTGGCTCGCTCACAGTTTGAGACCTGTTTAGCTGGGAAAAGTCTGAAGGATGCAGATCTCATGGGGGCTGATAATTGCACTGGGGCTTAATAATTCCCAGGGGCTCAGAGCAGCTACGGGCTGCCTTGGTGCTTGTTACTCCCATCTCAGCTGAGCTCTGGCTCCTCTGCCCTCCTCCCCAAATCCCCTGGAAGCACATCCTCTGCTCTCTGAAAAAAAAAAAAAAAAGATAATAATAATTGAAAAGGTACAATATAACAACAGAAAAGGCTGTGGCTGGCAGTGGAGCCTAAGGGGTGGGAGAGGTGGTGCTGGAGGATGGCAGGGGATTTTGCTGGACTTCACCCAGCAGGGGTATTAAAATAAATAAACTGCAATATATGGTGTGTGTGTATATATAATATTACATCGGGCCTGCCTCCTTCATTGTGTCTCTCTGGGGTAGGACAGCGAGAGCTGCAATACTCAGCACCCACTGGCTTCACCTTACAGCAAGGGGAGAGGAGCTCAGGGGCTCTAAGCACAGTTCAATGTGCAGAACAAAACCCACTTCAGAAAATATTTTCTTTCATTGGATTTCTTGATAGTGATCTGAATATTGAAGTTATTGGAAAGTAAATCTGTGAGAGCTCCTGGATTTATTTTTTCTTCCCCTTCTGTTGTCTCTTTTTAGATAAGCTCCCAGCAAAACATCTACACTTTGACATTAACACGCTGCTGCCTGATCTTCCCTTATAGATGCCTTCTCACTATTCACAGTGAGACTAGAATAAGTGCCATGTCTTTTGTACTCCTTGGAGCCAGGAGAGACTGGCAAAACACCAGGCCTTTTTAAAATCCTTCAGAGCCTTAGCAGCAAACGATGTGTGCTCGCCCAGTTCTCCGCCAACACAGAAATCCCATTTACCTGTCTCCAGAATTGTATGGGAGTAGGGATCTAGCCCCTCGAGCGCATAAGAGAGACCGAGATCAACTGCTGTGACTCCAGAGATGTCTCTAATTCCTGTTCAAAACTTTCCCTGTTCTTCTGGGTTGTGGTTTTGTTCTTCTTACGTGACAGAGACAGCTTTGGTCACTGTTTCTGAAGACAGAGCCTGGCAAGGAGAGGCACAAAAAGGAGGGGGAAAAAAAAAAACAACAAAACCCTCAAGGCCATGTCTCCTTTTTTGCTTTTCTCCCTTAATTTGGCTTCAACAAGGCTAAATGCAGCACTATAAATCACATTCGTTACCTATACAGGGAAGACCTTGCACCCCTTTGCATTCCTATCTGAAGAAGTATGTGACCTTTCTATGTCTTTTTGCTAGGAAAAAAAAAAAAAAAAAGTTGTTTTAACTGGACTTAGCAACCTCAAGGTGAAATCCAAGCAAAGAGTAGGAGTTTTCACTCAGATGAGCGGTCAACTTACAGCCTGTGAAGCAGCAAATCTTGCTGTACTGCTCCGCATACAGATGACCTGAATTTCACAAGCCCTATTGAACTGACCCATACAACTTGGCTAGTGGAGTTGGGAACATCTTGTTTGGAACACGTCATGTGTCAAGCGGATGTACCAATTCAAGTGTTCTCTCCAAAATGCCTTTTCCCACCATGCACACCATCCAAACAGCCTGTAAATGGTTCAGCTTTTCAGGAAAAAAATGTTCTTCAGGCTTGGCAAGTCTGTCCAGGAGGAGCAATTTCAGCCTTGTTGGTGTTTGTGTTATGAGCTATTTTGGGCAAATGGTCCTATCCCCACATCCCGCTCCTGTGATTGCCTGTGAATTAAGATGGGTTAAAGAGCTTCAAGGTATTTGAATTGGGGGATGAAAGTATGCACAACAGCTCAAATTTGGTTGTTGGCACAAAACAATAAAACAAGACAACCGTAGTGATGTGAGTCTTGTTCCTGTTTTGGCTTTTGCCTTTCCATCTTAGCAAAGTTTAAGGCATCCTGTATTGTATTCAGGGTCTGAACAGACCAATTAAATGCATGGACCCCCAACACAGAGCTATGGTTCAGAAAACGGGGTAAAAAAAAAAAAAAAAAAAATTCACATGTGCTTTACTCTGAAGACCTGAACAACATCGTCTCCACTCACTACTCAAAAACAAAAGAAAATAAGCCCTGAAAGTTTGGCCCAGGGACACAGTGCTGGACTCCATCGTGACCATGAAATACAGATAATGGAATTCCGGATGTCAGTGGAGAATACAAATTCCTCCATAATTGCCACAATATGCTTGCTTTAAAAAATAAACATGCATGAAAAGAGGGTGTGTGTATCTTGTAATAACTAAAAACACATTTGAGAAATTATTTTTCAGCATACCTCTCCAAAAACACAGATCATGTCAGAGATGACATTGAAAGGGATGTTAGTGAGGGTCACATAAGCCCCAAGTCGTGACACAGATGAGAATCACCAGGGGTATGATGGTAATTACTAAGCTCTTATATGTAAAATGCGAGCAGCAAAACATGGTCTGGGTTCCTCTGCTTTCAGTTTGAATGTGTAACTCTACAATCACTCAAGTGAGTAATACTGGGATGAAAAATTAGGGCCAGCTGTACTGAAGTATGAGTTTTTAATCACTTTTTCATCTTTTGTATCTGTGCTTCCTCTGCACTTTGTGGAGGACAATACCTGCAGTTTTTCTTGGTTTAGCTTTCTTTCTTAAAAAGGCAGGATATATGGAGTGATTGAAAAAGCAAAGATAACAGAAAATAGCAGATTAGGATGTAACACACTCTTGCATCCATTGTTGATGGCAGAGAAAGTCATCTAGTCATCCTGTAAGCCTGTGCAGATTTATTCTTGCATCTTTATTTTCCCCTGATTAAAATTCAATATCACTCTTTTCAATAAGAGGTTATTCTCCACTGTTTTACTAAAAACAATCCACTTCTCATATCAAGCCTGTATACAAGCTTATTACGTCTTGTTCATTTGGACATGAGTTGTTAAATCCTCCAGGTGCTTTATGGAGGATTTAACCATCCAATTCAAATGAATGCTCTCTCACAAAGAGGTTTACTTACTATTGCTGCTATGTTACTTTGACTAATTGTTTAAATTGCCCTAACCCCTAAAACATAGTATAAAATTACTGCACCAGCAACACCAACGCTTAGCAAGAGTCTATTGGTAAGCGTGTGGTAGCGCTCTCCCAGCCACCAGTGAATTGCAGTTCAGGGACTTCCCATGCCAGAAGTGATGTTTTTTCTTGACAAATGCTTCCTCCATGAATTTATCTGACTGGTTTTGCAGTTTTAACTTTGAGCTCACAACATGTTGCAAAAAATAAATTCTGTGGTTTGACACACCGGTTGCATCTACGCTAACAAAGCAATGCACTGGAAGGGCTCTTTTTATGTGTAAATTTTTCTTGCACCCATGTTTTGGGACATGGGGTAGCTGTTTGGAGCAGTTTCCCTGCTAAGGCCTGAGACATTGAGTTCAGATTCCTTTCTTTTGAGGGGAGGGGGATGTTGTATTCTTTCTGTGTCTATTATACCCCAAAATTTCATTCCTGACTGGTGACTAGTGACATGCAGTGACATGGATGCACATGTTGCAGGATGCAAGTGAAACAGGATCATTGTGGCACTTGTGATGTGGCACTTCGGGACATGGTTCAGTGGACATGGTGGTGTTAGATTGATGGTTGAACTTGATGATCTTGGAGGTCTCTTCCAACCTTAAAGATTCTATGATTCTATGATCCTTTCCTACACGCATTACTTAATCATACTGACTTCCATCTACCATTTCATCATCTTCATCTCTTACATCAGTGAGTATCCTGCAGATCACTGCAGTTCTTTCATAACTAACCCATTGCAAATTTTAAGCTCTGTCTAGTTCTGTGCTCAGTGGAACTGAAATAAGGAGGAAATTGCCTATAGAAAGGAAAAGTAACCAGGCAGTGGCAGCGTTACATTGTGCCTTGAGAGATAAGGTTATAATTTCAAGTTTTTCCTAGGCTTTCTGTGTCAGTTTGGATGAGTTACTTAATTTCTGTGTGCCTCAGTTCTCACCAGTGAAATGGAGTTGTTAATACCTGTCTTATCTACTTTGGCTATAAACTTTTCATGGCTATAGAGATATATTCTGTCCGTATAGAGCCCCGAGCAGTGAAGGCTCAGCCTTGGGCTGGGCTTTTCACTGCCTGCCCTCATAAACATAAATTATTTAGATAAAACTAAAATTTACCTCTTTTGAGAACAAGTAATTCCTTGCCTAGTTATGAAAACCCTTTCTTCAGTATTTCTGCCTTTGCAAGACAGCTCCTCAGACCAGTCATTCAAATTTCTCACAGGCACCAGCTTTTTTCCAAGAAGTTGTTAGGCTGAAGCTGGTTGAAGCCCAGAACTCAGAACTGAATGATACGGCTGAGTTTTACCTAATGGCAAATTACTTAGCTTGGCGGTTTGGGCTTCTTATTCTTTCCCTTTGTTGGTTTTTTTTTTGTTTTTTTTGTTTTTTTTTTTTTTTGGGGGGGGGTGATGCTTCTGTTCAGTAACCCATTATAAAAATTTGTAAGCTCAGTTACTGTTCTGCTTTATTAAACCCCACTCCAAGCTTAGTCTCACCTTTGGTATGCAGTTCCTTTTCTGCGTAGCTGCTCGTTTCATGACTCACAGCTGCACATGTGAATAATTCTTTTCATAGGCTCAGTTCTTGCTCTCCTTCATTTTTTTTTTAATCCCTTCACCAGTTGACATGCAACTGTACTCACTGGTGTTTCATCACCTGCATTCAGAGATACCCGTGCCACATGGGATTTTCCCAGCCGTTTGTAGCAGACCCTGCTGTCCCCATGGTGGGCTGTCATTACAGCAATGAAACTCTTCTGGTAGTTATTCCAGCAGTCGTTATTACAGCATTGCCGATTTAATAGGTTTTGTTTCATTCAAGGGAGATTCTTTAAGGATCTCTTGCACTCCTGCTGATCTCAAGGTGCTGCATCAAGTATGGAGCAAAGGAAGGTGAAACCAGGGAGATTTGCAGTCTCTCTTGCTGGGCCTTCCTTATCTGTAAGGTAAATGTTCTAACTGTTCCCTAAGGGTACTGCCTGGTGGGTATCACCATCTCCCAAGGAACCTGTTCAGATTTCAGGAGCTCTAATACTCCTGAAAAATACTCTGTGTCACTAAAAAAAAAAATCTTAGCATAACCTAAATGTTACCATCCAACCTCTTTTATATGAGCAGCTGAACATACTTGTACTGATTCTACTTTAATTTTCCTTAACAAAAAAAAAACCCAAACCCTTAAACAAATTACATTTCTGTATAACTTTCTCAGATGGTTTTTCTTTGTATGTATTTCCCCATGTTTCATCACAAGTGGAAGAGGTTCCTCCAGTTTTTATTCCTCATCTGGGAAAGTCTGTGCATCCCTTGCATACAGAGTTCATTCTGATAATTCATTATAGGGTACTTGTTCTTGAGTTGGTATTGAGTTGGTATTGAGTTGGTATTGAGTTTGTAGATATAAACTGATACTAGTGGACCACTTTGTTATTGAGGTCCTGTTAATCCACAGATACTGGCTTTTTGTTCTTATTTGTTTATTTTTGCCAACTGAGATTTAAAACAGAAGATTTTCTAAAGGTAGAAATATTGGGAAGCTCCAGTGATTATCACAATAATTGTACTGTCTCTCTCTTTTGTTGAATGTGTAGATTTCAGATTATTGGAAAAATCTGTCATGCTAGTTGTGCTAGATTTCTTTTTCCTTCTCTTTTCTTCAGGTGTCAATTTAAACTGTCTGTAACTGGTTATCTTCAAGAAACACTTTATATAGATAATTTGTATCCGTTAAAAATTAATTTACTTGTTCAGGTAACTTTGCAGGAGTCTTCAGTAGTGGAAGACTGATTCTCATCTCATCACACCTGAACTGCAGACTACATCTGTGTATTAAATTAGTAGATCAATGGAACCAGAACTTAGTTGCAGCTGGAAACCTTAGTATGACTTTTGAGTTATTTGATTAAGCATATTCTATCCAAGAATTTCTAAGATACTATGGAAAGTTTTAAAGTAAAAGGGTGGACAGGTTAGTTTTTTCTTTAGTTTTAAGACTCTTAGTTTTAAATAGGGTTCTTGGTTTCCAGCTTCCAAATAAAACAGTGATGTATTAGAGAAAGAACTTCATGTGAGTCTTTGAAGTGGTGGACTTAATAATCTTTCTCCATAAAGAACAGGTTATAAATATAAGTGAATTAATTGACATGTGTCACCCCAGCACTACCCTTCCCATTACACTCATCCTGAACCAGGCGACACTGGCAGATTTCAAGCTGAGACTACCTAATTCTGCAAATAGTAACTAAATTCACATCCAAGCATTTTTAGGATGAATTTCACTTCTCAGTCTCTTAGGCTGTAATTAATCTTTGCTTTAAGCAAGCAAGGGGTTATTGCATATTAATCAGAGGTGGTTTCTAGTCCCTCGAAGGTCTGCACAGCGTTCCACATGACTTCTTTTTGAGAAGTACTGTGATGCGTGTTATGTACTTGAGCCTTAATTTTTATGTGCCTTGTCAGTAGAGCTGCTGGGCATGTTTGCTAACTTGGCACTTCAGCTGGACACTCCTTCTGCCCTGATGTGGTCTTAGGGAAGAATTTGAGTCTCGCCAGTAGCTGGTACTGCTGAGGCTGGTGGGTGCCCCTGCAGCCTTTCCTCCTTCCTTGAAAAACTGACCTTGCCAAGAGTTGCACAATATTGTTAACTGGGGTCAAGTTTCAACTGGACATGCCAAAGCAAAGAACTGATGTAGCCTGGGAAGAATTATGGGCTTGGAAAGGGGAGATAGGTATTAAAGGTCTCAAATGGGGTGATGGGGAGAAAAGTATTTAAACACTGATGTAAACTTTCATTGACTCCAACAGGAATTAATTGGCAGGGTCTTTTATGTGACTTTTGGGGTTAGATTTCCAGCTGACACAAACTGACAAAGCCCCATTGAGGAAGATCTACTGACTTAGAGTAACTGGAAGTTGGACCCTATGTGTTTTGCAGAAGACTTGACATCTTTCTTTTTACATATAAAGTTTCTGGGTCTAATAGAAAAAATGTCTTGGTCAGAGCACTTACTGTATGAATTACTTCCAGCCTGTTGATCCTCAGTTTTACTCATCTGAAGTCTGGACTCTAAAAAGCTCTTGGGAATAAGGTTACATTAAGTTTTAGTTTTCTAGTTTTCTAGTTGACCCAGCTCTTTGCTCTTTAGTCAGCATTCAAGTAGACTAATAAATTTAGCATAGTCTATTAACAAACCTAAACCTATGACATCCTAGGTTGCAGACAAGCTGTGTAAGCAAACTATTTAAGTTGCATACCAACTTTAAATCATTGGAAAGTGGTGACAGGAGAAACCAAACTTGCTGTATTGTTGAGTAACTTTTTGGGGGGGTTTTTTGTTGGTTTTTTTTTTGCTACCCATTCAAGTTAGAAGTTTCCTGATTTTTACAAAGGGATTTTTTTTTATTTTTTTAATTTTTTTTTTTATTTTAATTTCTGGAAAAGCAGTTTGTATTTTTAACCCAGAGCAACGTGGTTCCCACATACAGCTCTGAGACTGTTCTCAGACTGATTTCAGGTCTCCCTGCTGTTCACTGAGAGTTGCAGCTACATCTGTGGGCAGTAAGTTTGTTTGCCATGAGATTCATTAAAATCTGTGATTAATGAGACCATACATCATGCACATGGGTCTTACAAGTGCAACTGCAGAGTCTGGTTACATGATGCCTCAAATCTGGCTAGATCACTATTTTATGTGGACTTTGAGGTCTTCCCTTACATCTTTACTCTCATTCTATTCATAAGAAGGTTTTAAAAGCAGTCTCAGTTCTCCACCCACAGACCCCAGAGGAAAAGCAAGTTACTCTCTTATTAAAAGGTCCCCTAATTTAAAAGTATCCTCTCTAGTAATATTTTCTATATTAAACTACAATCTGAATTTTTCTGTTGGTATGGGTCTGGGATGCAGTTATTGCACTTTACATCCTTTCTTCTCTATCTTATCTGTAGATACTGTACAACCATGCACAACAGTGTCCAACAACAAAAATAGGTAATTATTCTTACAGTGACAAAATAGCACAAAACCTTTGATCCACTGTAACGAAAATTCATGTTGTTTGCACTGGTGTGGTTGAGTAAAGGCAATAAGAAGTAGGAGCATCTATGAAGCTCCAGGTCAAATTCGAGGAGGCATAAATTTATCCTGTTTACATGCAGATAAGAAGTTACCTTTGCCAGAATTATTTCTGCTACCGTTAGAGATGTTTACTGGGCAAGCATCATAGTAGAAAAGTCCTAAGAAAAGACTTCCATTGATTTCCAGAAAAAAAATCACAGTCACTCTTTAAGAAAAATAAAACACCTTAAAACCAAAATGTCCTGTAGCGTACAGAAACCTAGCTTGAATGTCCCACGTACCTGTATTAATCTGACTGTACTAATCATTGCCCTGTTTTCCTATTAAACTCTCTGCAAGTTATTACAGGGTTGATTGTGCTTCGTGTATTGGCAATTCAAGTTACGGATTAAATTTAAGCAGATATTATGAAAATACAGTCTATAACTACAGGGGGGAAACAAGCTCTGTTGATGAAAATGAACCATGTATAGAGTGTGCTTGTGATTTGGACCTGAAGCAATGTTGGGCTCCAGGTTGCAACATCACAAAACATGACCATTTGGAAGCAAGAAGGAGTTCTGCATTTTTTTTTTCCTCCCATTTGTTCTTATAATACACAACAGCAGTCAGACCACACAGGAAGTTTGCACAAATCTACATGGTGAAAGTAGGATGAGAAAGCAGAACTAGTTCAACAGCAAAAAAGTTGGGTATTTTTTATTGCTTCAGCAGCTGGAAGGTTAGTGTGGCACTACTGAATAAAATCAGCTTTGCAGAGAGGAAGCTGTATAATCAGTATGTATGATGGTTTCTTAAGATGTGATGATCTGGAACAGAGCAGTTACCTATATATGGTATCTTTGTATTTTCTCGGTAGTAGCAGCCAATTTTGAATTCCTTGAGGAAGAGGATCAAAAATATGCTTTAACCGAGGGGTTCCAGCAATAGCTAATAATTTCAGACCTAGAAGGACTTCCTTATGAGGAGTGTTTAATTACAGAGGCAAAGAGTTGTACAGAATAACAAGCACTTCTCAGAAATGGTGATTTAGGCTTTTGTTGTTTCAATTTTGTCATAATACAAAGGGGAAAAATATTCTGAGAGATCTGAAACCAGTAACCCACATAACAATTATTTCACAGGATAGTGTGCCAGTAGATACCATGGAGGCCAAATGCTTAGAATTGGAAAAAAATATTTTTATGGATGATGAGAACATCTACAATTAGATAGGGTTAAAATGGATGGGGAAGGATATAAGTCCTCACGCTTTGGCCAACTGCTATCTGAGGCTGAGAAGAATCTTTCCTTATTTGGCAACATATCCCTATCCATGTAGGCTTTTTGTACCTCTTAGGGATGGAAGGTCATGTAAAATAAACTCCCATCTGATACCATGAGACAATTCCTGTATTATACAAGCGTGTTGAAATCCTGCTAATTGAATTTTCCTTCCTAATACTGAATTCTAACAGCATTTATTATATTGATGCAATGCATGAGTCAAAAAACAGAGTAAATCTCTCAAGCTTTGTCTTACTAAAGCATATACTTTTATTTAACAGTGTTATATATAGTATCTTAACCACTTTCTGGACTGATGAGTTCCACAGGGTAATTTTGCATTGCATTAAAATAATTATCTGTCACCATTTGAACTTCGTGTACTGTCAGATAGGTAAATTGTATACTTTAGCGAGCCAGTATGCATTCTGAAATTGTTATCGGAAAGATTTGCATTAAGAAAATGTAGACTTGCTCCCCCTCCTTCCCATGATGAAAATCTCCGTACACAATAGCTGTACTGCCACATGTCATGGGGACATTGTGTAAATTACAGAGTTACAAATTTGTCAGCCTAACCAAATGTCTGAAAGAATAATGTCATATTAGTTATATTTCAGCTGTAAGCTTGGCCTGTTTTAACCTTGATTTGTGTGGCAGCTAGCCATACCAACAGCTTGTGCCTGGTTGATTACAAACAACTTTCTTTTAATGTAACAAGATTCTCATTTAATTCCCGGGAGCTTGATGCAATGATGATCAAAGATAAATTCAGACACATTCCTGAGGTAAAGAATTAGATTAGATTGACCAGAAAAGACAAGGTCCTGAAGATTTCAAATTCACAAGATCTTCTTTATGTTGTAATTCAAACTTTCTGAAGTTGGATAGTGCACCTAAAAATATATAGAAGGAAAATTGCATTATGTGCATAACAAGCCCTGATATAACTTGGATCAGTTTTGATTTCTATTTAATTCTGCTTTTCTGTGGAATGACCTATATGTTCAACCAATAGTTGAGTTTGAGGTTTGTTTGGTTTTTTTTCTTTTCTTTTAGAAAAGCATTATTCATTTGGGCTTGTAAATTATTTTTCCTCCACATTATCTTTCCACATTAAGGATGAAAAATTTATTCTGGATGAGCTGGAACCCTTGAAATCTGTTTTCTGTGTGGGGTTTGTGTCTCTTTTGGTTGGATCTTCCAGTGCTGAATTAGATTCAGATTCAGAGTTGGTGAGCAGGTCCTGGTTTGAGTTTTTTTATATTTCTGGTAGTTTCAGTGTTGCTAGTTGTCTTTTTTTTTTTTCTTCTTCTTTTTTGTTATTTATTTTGTTTGGGGTAGTTGTTTTTGGTTTTGTTTTTGTTGAGGCTTAAAAGTGTCCTTGTCTGAAGTGATGCACCTGAGAGGCTCTCTGGCTTTATCTGACAATTAAGTACTATTTCTGAGATTACCCCTCCTTGCCAGGCATCTCAGAAATTGGGCAAGAAGTTAAAATAGGTGGGAGGGCTTTTCTTTGCAAATAGCCGATTTTGAACATTCCCTCTTTCCCTCTTGCACAAAAGTACAACTCTTGTCTTCCAACAGAATCAAACCTTTACACAAACACAGTTGGTAAGGTTGGGAAAAATTTGGGGTTTTCCTTGCCCTCCTCCCCTGCCCCCCTTCAAGTCTTCACTTCCTGTTTCTTTTTTTTTGCTTGAGAGAGCAACAATATAAACCATGAACTTTAATTTTCTGTGTGGTGTGGTCAAGGATTGGAGGAAACGGGAGTAATAACCTAAGGTCCTTCAATGTGAGTTTGATATTTGTATTGTAGGGCAATAGGGCATTGCCCATCATCCTGGTATTGGGGAATCTTTCGGATAAAGATAATTAATCCCATGCTGCCGGTTTTCATAGTTAGAAATTTCCCTGGCTCTGGAGAAAAAAAAATATTATGTGAGTGGGGATTTCTAGTCTATAAACACATAGGGAAAAGGCACAGATGCTCACATGTACACAAAGATTTTTAAGGTCAATAACCTTTTGTTCAGTCAGAAGGTAAAAATGCACAAATTTGCTAGTATTTTTTTTTAATATATAAAACCACATAGTGGGAGTTTCTTTATCTCTATGCTAAAATTATTGCAAATCTTAGGACTTGCTTTGGGACCTGTATTTCTTTTGTGGTTGTTGGTCCATGAGTTTTTGAAACAGGAACCACACAAAGATTTCTGACCTCACAAGGTAACAGAAATTACCCTTCTAAGTTCTGCATGAACAAAATGTTCACTTTTCCTTCAGCTATTCAGTTATTTCCCCCTCAGTCTGGACTTCTTGTGCTATAAATGTTTCTTGACTCCAAATGGAAGCATCAGTCCTGTTTCTGGGCCAAATTTTCACGGTCCTTTTAAATATGTACTATAGAAACTACCTAAAAGTCCTTCCCAACGTTCACAGAAGACATCAGCTTGTGAAGGTTTCTGACAGTGTGCTTCAGGGAAATATTTTAAGTCATTTAAGATAGTTTAATTCTAGTTCTTCAATATTCTCATGCTTACGACTTGCTGTTTTACAGACCTGTTATTTTTAAGACTTCATACCAGTACTAATCCATCTTAGCTGCATGTCCCCAGATGATGGACAAAGACAATGTGTTTATGTTTTTATTTGTTGAAGAAGACTCTATGCCAAACCAAAGGCTTAATAATCAGTAAGTGCTGGGTGGGGATCTTTTTTGTTTAGCTATGTTTGTCCTGGAGATTGTTAGGCTGAACTATTTGTTTAAAAGAAACAAAATGAAAATGAGAGATCTATAGCCAAGTTTTCAAATGATCCTCTTGCTCACTGGCACTTGCTGAGACAGGAAAAGTGATGGCTAGTGCTTCAAAAATCCTTTGTGCTCTCATTTTTTGGAATTTGAGCTCCTAAGAGAGTCTGGCCTTTTGCCTGCATTCTGAGATTAGCCCGAGGACTGGGTATTTTTCTGATGTGCACAGTCTAAAATTAAGACATTTGTTGAGAAGTTTTTAAGCCAGTTCTTGTTAAGGCATCTCCTTCAAGGTACTAGCCACCTTTAACTGTTCTTGGCTTCAAAGAGTCTTGATGGTTGAGTTCCATACTGGCATATCAAAACAGAAACAGACCGCTGGTTTGGGGAGGTTTGCTTTCATTAGGTTTTGAACCGCTCTTACCATTTCTTCTCTGTGAATCTCAATTGTTTCTAATACTGTGTTTAACTTTGCTGTGAACTTTTGTTTGGCAAAGGAATGTATTTGCTTGTTTGGGTCAGGCTGAGTTTTACTGCTTTGCTTGAATTTCCTTGTGTTCTCCAAAATCACAGTAGTTTGCTTGGGAATCTTGCCAGTGTTTTAGACTTCAAATAGTGATACTAAGATTTGTGTGCTCGTTTAAGGCTTACATAAGGCTAAAGCTAATATTTGTGGGCATGATTAAATGTGTTTGGTATTTGTGGGGGGAGGGATGTATCTAGCTTATGAATTATGCTTGCTGCCTTGTGAGGATTCTTATGAAATGTAGCAGCAGCTCAACAGGTTATCTAGCAGAGGGAGAGTTAATACATGGTGCTGATACTCATAAATCAGTAATTAGTTGCTGCCTTACACCTCTTAATAAAAATAGCAGAGAATAACAATCTTATCAACATACATGTAATCAGTAAACAAGTGTCATATTCATATACAAAATAGATTTTTATTATTCTTCTGCTTCAAAACATCTGACTTTGCAATGGAGCACTTGCAGGAGATGAGTTAATACATGTTTGACAACAGTTGCAGCCAAAAAAAAAAAAATAATGACTGCTAACATGAGGGAGATAATTGGGATGAGGGGGGTGAATGTTCAGATTTGAACTTTTGAACTATCAAGCATAAAAGCCTGCTGCTTCTTCTCAGCAACTGGTACAGGCTGGTTGTAGATTTTGTGAACATCTGGACTAAACAAAAGTGGCACGTACTAAGTCTTCCAATTAATAAAGAGAGATGACACTGATGCATCAATTAGCAGGTTCATCTCTTGTTGTCCTTGTGCACATAGACTATTTTGGCTGGTAAATGGGAAGTTTCAGGACCCAGAAAGAACGGGAGGCTGAAAAGATGTGTTCCTAGAAAGAAGTGGTCTTGGAGAGGAGGAGGAGAAGGCTTAGAAAAAAGATGATCACACCTGGAGAAAAGTGAAGCAGGTCCTCCAGATGAGGAAGGGAGGAGGCAGAGATGAATGTTGGGGGATGCCTGGAGAACTTGGCCGGTGATGCCAAAGATGAATAATGGCAAGCAGTGGTACAACATGGACAAACACAAAGTCCTACCCAACCTTCTCAGACGAGGGATGTTGAGATCTTGTGAATGTAGCATGAATGTAGTATGTGAGGTGCTCAAGTAAGGTAAAACTGAAAACAGAGTGTCCTTGCACTGCCATGAATGGTCTGCGGAAACTGCAGATATTCAAGCTTGTATATACAAGGGCACCACCTTAGGTGGTGGTATGTAGCACTTTTCAAGGCATGAAACAAATTCTGGCTCCTAGATTTCAACATATCAGGCATACATATGCATGTACATGATATACAAGCTTAAACATGATCTAGAATTACAGTAATTCAATAAATATTATTTATTGTATGTTGCAGGACTGTAAGCAGTGATGTAATCATACATATTTTTCAGAGGAGATTGTGGTTGACATTTCAATGCCAGTCCACTTCCAAAAAGCAGAGATAAGCTTGAAACATTTTGAATTAAATGGTACTCTGTGAGGAGTACGTAGGATTCATTACACACATTCCTAATTAGGTCTTTGAATATAAATTCTTTTATATGGTATTAAATAATATATTTTGCTTTGAACTCTCAAACCTCACTCTAATCACCTTCTAGCTTTCTTTGATGCTCTTGGGTACAAACTAACCTCCTGTCTTTTTCCTCAAATAATCTACCAAGGGTTGTTAGCTGTGGAAAGAGGGTCCTCAGAGAAGGCAGTAAGTCAGCGACATAATTGATTTCTCTCAAAAATGTGTATGAATGAAAATAGTCGCATCTGTTAGTGAGTACAAAGATAAACTTCCCGTGCTTTGATTAAGAGTCTTTTGATACAAATGATTTGTGTTTACATTTTGCAGCTAACCCATTTTAAGGAAAAAAAATTAAATAGTATATCTGTACTTCCTAAAAAGTGAAGGAAATTATAAACTATTTTAAATGGCTTAACTTTGCAAAAGAAGGACATCGAAAAGTAGGTGTAAAATTGTGGTCTGCATCTTGAAGCTGGAATAAAGGATGACAGGTACATAGAGCTTCATACATAGAGCTAAGAAACCATTTTCCACCTGATTTTCTCAGGGCTTTGAAACTCCTCCTAGCATAGGTGCCTCTCCTCCAGCAGATTCTCCTTACAGCCTTCACCACTGATAGTTTGGAAAATTAAAGGGAAAGTCTCTCTTCTTTTGCCCCCATCTCCTCATCATCCTTAGTCCATCTTCTTCTCCAAACAGTAATTGAAATTAATGTTAAACCACAAACCTGAGCAGACTCCAGACATCAGATCCATAAATCTCATCTTTTAGGGTCGCTTGGATATACATTAGCTGTAGTAGCCTAAGCAGAGGAAAGACTCCAATCTTGTAAAGACAGCTTAGGCACGGAGTAGAAACATTTGGTCCCTAGTCATACACAGGGAGCTCTCAAGCTGTCTTATAAAAAGAAGAGTCACAAATTGTTATAGCTTCAGATATTTATACTTGGAGTTCAAAAAGGTTGGATCATCTGTAGTTAAATTCCAGCGGTGACTGAGACACCTAACTCTCAAACCAATGCTGCCATTAGAAGCAGACTAACACTGGCTCTGAGCCTAAGACCAGCTGAGATTTTTAAGTATGTAAATAGGTCTATCAACAAATATCTTTTAAATTAGGTCAAGTCAAGGTACTCTGTAACCACAAGTATGGCTCTAGTGCAATATTAGTCTTGTTTTGGTTTTTTTTTTTTTCCTTTATGCAAGTCTCTGTCTTAGAGATTTGTACTCATGTAATTGCTGACCAAATGCTAGACTGGACTTTCTTTCTATCAAATGAAGACACAAATACAAGAACAATTTAATTACATGGTGCGTTTTGGGGTGGGTTTTTTTTTTGTGATTTACAGTGATTTTTAGAGAGGTGCCCAAGCAGACAGTAGGCTCACTAAGTTCAGTGTGGCTTTCAAAATCTGCTAGAAACCCTGGCAAACACTTGAGCAGTTTGTCAAGGCTCAGATCTTCACTGCTTTAAAAATATGTAACTATATATACTGTTATTCATTTTCAAGTAGATTTGGCTCACAAAGGTCTAAAGGCTTGGTTGTATCTTTAGTATCTGTGCTGCAGCTATTTCTCTGTAAAAGGAATTTGACAGGGATGATGTCCAGGTAGATGCATTATTGAATTGAGGGGGCCACCAGTGTTTGCACCAAGGTACACCACTCAGAGATGCATGTAAGAGAAACAAAGTGCTCCACACAGGGATTTTTTCCACTAGTGTATGAATTTGGTGCAGGCGTGAAGTGTTTGGAGTTTCTTGTACTAATGCTGTGGTTGTACCACATCTCCTTTCCACTGATTGCTGGCTGAAAAAAAAAAAAAAAAAATTGCTATCTCAACAGCTGAGTTCACAAAATGCTTCACTTAGTGCATCACACCAAATGCATGGTATAGTTATCTGTCAGGGTTAGTTGAGAGAGAACTCTTCAGAAACAGAAATGGAATCTTAACTCCTCTGCCTCCTGTTTCTCCTTTGTACAGAGATGACACAAAGGGAAGAAAATCTTCATGAAGAATCTCATTCAATTCATAAGGTTATACAAAATTTTTACAGAGACAATGTATGAGTTAATGTGCCTAAAACATGTTGTAAAACTCAACAATTTACATGTACATATTTGGGATATTCAAGGTACATTCCAGAAGTTACTTGTAACATAAACCCCTATGTGCACTCTCCTTAACCCCTTCCTCCCCTGGGCTACACCCTGCTGTTGAGCTGAAGCCTTTTTTTCATCACATCTTGATTAATACTAGGTGCTAAAAGCAAATTGGTGATAACTGCTGGTCATGACAGCTATTGTGCAAGCTCTTGCCAATGGCGGTGCTAGTTCTTTCCTGTTCTTACCTGCAGCAGTCTTCATATTTTAATCATGGGCCCCGAGCAGAAATTGTCAATTAGATTGAGCCTTGTGGTTGTCTTTGAATAAATGTTCTTTAGCAGATAGATTTAGTGCCTTGCTACTCTATTCCCCTGGTTTCTATGTGCAATATACCTTCCATATACACAAAAATGAAGTATCTTCCTGGGGAAAAAAAAAATCTATCCAATCACACAGCAGATAAAGTGGCTACTCTGCTGAACTCAAGAAAGAAATGAGAGGGCTTGATGAATGCCTTGAGGCCAAAACAATGATTCTCTTGCTGCTTTCTCTTGGAAAAAAAAAAAGTTAGATGGAAAATCTGAGTTATTTCAATTTAAACAGTACAGAGGATTGTGGTAAAAGAGGCAGAATCACTTCTTTTATCGCGTCTACATTTGATCAATGTTTCTTGAACAGTTTTGTCCCAAGTGGGATAAGGGAAACTGGGTTCTTCTGTGTAACTGGCTACAAATTATTGATAAATGGGGCAGGGTGGGTTGTTCCACTGGCTCATGAGAGCTCTGGGGGATGCTGGATGCAAACGCAGCTCAGTTGTGCTTCAAAGGATGATTGCATAGTCAGAGACTTGCCCATCTTAAAAATCACAGACAATTTGCACATAATTATATCTGTTGGGTTTGAGTGGGCTGTGAAAAGGAAAGACGATAGATTCTGGAGTTTGGTTATGTCTAAGAAAAGTCTATCCCAAGGCAGGGAGGGACAGACCATCATCTTGCATCCAACTTATGATTTTTCGAGTTTCTGATTATATTTTTCAAATAAGTTTCTTACTTATCTTTTATAGTGGAATAGTCTATATATGTAAGTCTATATATGTATATATACATTGGGGTGAGTGAATAAAGGAAAACATCCCACTTGAAGGGAGTATGGTGGGTACCAGTAGGGCACTGGGACAAGTCCAGGATCCATAGCACTCCATGGTGCTGGCCTGGGATATGGCCATATCAGCCATAGGAGATATAGAGAGGACTGCCATTATCTAGTTAATATGTGGAGTCCAGAGCTGAGACTGGTGACTGGACTCTGTGGCTGAAATGTTCACAAGAGTGGTGGGGTTTTTTTAGTTTGGGGGTTTTTTTAATTGGTTGGGGTTTGTATTTATTTATTTATTTTTCTTTCTTCATTCCACCAAACAAGTAAAAATAAGAAAGAGGGGGGAAAAAAAAAAAAAAAAACAAAACCAGAATAAAACAACAAAGACATAGGAAGAAGTTTATCTAGCACATATTTCAGCAGTTGTCCTGACCAGCCCTGGGTGCACACACAGATGTGAGTGGCTGACTGAAAACATGACGTTGCGGGTTAGAGGTGAACAACAGGGTTTGTTGTGCTTGGCAGCATACATGCATGCTCTAACACGTGCTTTTCTGCGAGAGCATATGGTTGGAGGAGGCAAACGAGAAAGGGAATAGTTGTTACCATGATATGAATGGGTATAATTAGGTGCCTTGCCCAAGTTGACATGGAAATCCTTTGTCAAAAATGGAAATGGTTATTCAGGTCTTGTGGAGAAAAGTTTGCTGCAATAAACACAAAGTTATCCTTCCTCTTCTAGTTGCTGCTTTCCAGGTAAGCCGTCTTCTCCAGGGCTGCGAGCCTTGGGTTTACCTCTAGTAATGTAACTGTTTAAAAAAAAGGTGCTTGAGCAAAAATAATTAGTAACTTTAACCTTCCAACCATAGGCAGTGTGTAGAACAAATGCCTCCTACTGGCAGTTAGTTCAAAGGTCCATCTTATTTTGTGGGGCTTTTTTGGTGGTTTTACTATTAATTAATTTTTTAATTAATATTTGAACTTCTTTATAATGGAAAAGACTCCTGTGCAATGAAAACTCCAGCAACTTTGCACTGAATAAAATAGAGGCAGCATTTGCCTCTGCTTCCCCTGCAATTACAAAGCAACTCTCTTGTTTTGTTGGATTTTCGTTCGTCATTATGAAACACAACAGGCTGACGGTTTGATATTAAATGCAATTGTGTTTCCATTCATGCAGATGCCAGCCTGTTTAGGTGAATTTACTAAGTCCCTAGATGTACATTTTTATATTATTGCTGTCTCTGGGCAGTGCTGAGCATTTTAATTCTCCGAAAATAACCTCTGTTTTCTTTTCGTCTCTTCATTAGCTCTTTCATCATGAGGACATGAATTTTAAAAATATATGTATCTTAAAATTGTATGTAATAAAGATGTTTTTATCATTCCAATTTGTTGAGCTGTGCTTTTAAAGTTGCACGGCTTTCACAACCATAAAATGCCACAATTATTTTTGTGTCGTATTGCTTTGTACCCTAAGGTTCCATTTAAAGCAAAGCAGAGAGACGTGTTTATAGGCAGCATTGAAAGCATGGTATATGGATCTTGATGTCAAGCATATTTTATTGAAGTAAGATTAGAAAAGGATCTGATGACAAGTTCTGCACTACTGAAGTGAAATCAGAATAGGTTTTGTGCCAAGCTGCACACACTGTTAGACCAAAAATTAAAGTAACACCAAGCTGTGTTTTGTGGCTTTTTGGCAGCACCTTTTAAAGATGAACTTTATAGCAAATTATGAGTATTTTAAAGTAAATATTCTGAGCTTTTGGGATATGTTGATACATTGCAGCACGCGCTCATGACGTCCCAACTAGGCCTTTGGGTTGGGGGGAGTTTTTGTAGATGTATCAGATATCTGAAGATTGCAGTTTCCTGCCGTATATTGTGCATGTATGCTTGGATTAAATCCTTGTGAGTAAAACTAATTTTCTTTCTATATAAAATTGCACTGTTAAGTACATTTCCGGTGAAAAGCCCTTTTTATTTGATCTCTCCATCTATTTTGTTAATGTTCTGAAAACAGGCTGAGAAGGTTTGGTTTTTTCCAAGATTGATAGGCTTAAATTCAGTCTGGTTTTAAGTCAAATGCCTGAGGTTGACTCTAGTTAATATCTGCAGTACAGGAAAGAAAATAGTACCAGAAAATTAGCAAAATTATGGATTTTATTTCTGTGTAAAGTTTTGCATTGTGCTGGGAGGGGATCCCATAGGAAACATAGTTTAGTTTTCAAATTTGTATTTTGGATTCACAGAGGGGACCCATTTCTGATTAAGAGGCAACACCCAAACTACAGGCTTAATTAGGTTATTTATGCTTCAGGATATGAAGGAATCACCTCTTAAAGGATCGTCAAATTGAATATCTTGCTCAGTGTTTTATGATGAGTTGCTTTGCAGGAACACCTTGTAGTTTGCATATGCACTAAAATTTCTGTCATGCTACAGTATTAGTGTCTGGAAAATAGAGTTACTTGAGGCTTTTGAAGCCATGAAGTAGTATGACTCAAACTTCTTAGTGTGCTATGGCAAGAATTTGAGTATGTAAGGGAACACCAGGTTCCTATTTTAACTGCCAGCTCTGCTTGTTCAGCCTGGGCTCTGAATGTCAAGCTGGACTTTTTTTTTAATCATCACTGGCATTATTACATCTCTCACCTCTCCTTCCTATGAGACAGTAATCTTACCAATATATGATCTAATAAATATAGATCATTTAAAATACTAGCTGCCTTTACTCCAGCTAGTCATGCTTTAGCCACTGCTTGGTATGTGTCATGTAGTAACAGTCTTCACCTTTTTTTCTGGCCATTTCCCTTCCAGGTTTTTGTTTCTTTTCCACTGAAATCACAAAGGATGGAGACTCTCCTGCAATGTGTTTTATGCAGCATTAAACATAATCAGATCTGATTCCCATTTTAGGCCTGTAGATGTTGGCATCCCAAACATATTCCTACTTGCTATTATTATTTCTTTAACATGTGGAATTTTACAGCTCAGTCCTGGACTTCTTCACCCACAACGGTGAATAACATGGAGCTACTGTGCAAAATACACAGACACAGCCCACAGTCAGGTGGGCTTTCCAGTTCCAAAACTTCTGTTTTGATCATTGATTACTCTATATAATAACATATTACAGGATTATATTACAGAATCATATATAATGTGAATCTATATAATAACAAGATCCGTAGTACAGGAGTATTATTTTTGCCTGTGCATTGAAAGACTGTGAATTTTATTTTTGTTTTGTTTTTTTAATGTTAGCAAAATCTGTCTACAGATTAAATCCTATCCAGAGGACTACTACTAGATGAGGACTAGTAATTTTTCAAAACTAGTTTTCTGAGAACGTGTTTATCCAAGGGGAAGAAAGAAGAAAAGTTGCTTTAATCTAGTTTTACATTTCCAGTCATGTGGGTGGCACAGTAAAAAGGCCTTTTGCCAAGCTCAAGGGGAGAAGATAGTAAATTACTTATTGTTGTTTTAATTTTTTGGCTGTTAGAACTTAAGTATGCTAAGTTTTTAGTTAATTTTGGGAAATTTTCCCTTTTGTTTCAGTTTTTATGGAGAAATTTGATATGTGGAAAAATTAAGGAATTTACCACCCAGTGAAAAGCCAAGCTGAATGTATTAGTTAATACCAACCCCACAATTGGCTTGTCCATTTTTAAAGGGGCACATACTGCTTGGACTTGAAGAATGAATCAAAAGAAAAGGCCAGTATCATATATTTGGTGGGAAAACTTTGCAGTCAGTCATATTTCTGCAAGTTTGTCCAAATGGGCAAAACCGGGGCATCCATAGCAATGCCTTTCTCTGTCTAAAAGCCACTGCTCTTGCGTTATCTCTGTTAATAAAAGCATAAGAGCTGGGTATCTGGGAAGCTACTGTCCTACAAATAATGAATGTTAGCAAATGGCAGGGAAAACGCACAGGACACTCTCTGAGATCAAATTACCAGCTTTGGCAGAGCTGTCTGTCACCCGTTGCAGGTAATACACAAAGAAGGATGTCTTGAGGGAAATGACGTTATCCATTTTTGGTTGGTTTTCTTCTGACTTTGGTATGGAAGCAAATAGGTTTGTAACATCTGGGGGCTTTTGGCTTCTCGTTTGGTTTTTGGTGCTGGATGACCTCTACCCTTGACGGTCAGTGCTGTTCTCAGCCAGATGTGTGAGTGCAATATGTGTCAGCAGTTGCACTGCATATATTTTTTTATTTATCCTTGGGACATGCACAGAGAAAGAATTCTGGAGCCCCTGCTGTAATGCAGCATGTCAGTTTGGCAGCCTTCTTTATACAGGCACTTGCCCTCTTCCTTCTCTCACCCGTTCAAATACTCTGGTTTGGCACGTGTGTCAACAAGTGTGATCAGGTGTAAAGAGGCGTGCGGCACAGAAGTGACGTAGCTGTCACATAGGATGGACTTCCAGCAGTCAAGACGGCACCTCCCGCGGTATTGCGCGGGATGCCTGTACGCAGCCCATTGGCACTTGTGCCCCCATGAGAACTGGTTCACCAGCGAGGAGGTAGCATTTATGACTTTTCGGTAAATGTTTGTGTTTTGACCCCACCGTTGCAGTGCCACCACTGCGCTAGCTCAGTGATTTCCTTGCTTTGCCCTCTTCTCGGCGTGGGAATGCGCTGTTGTTCATCTCGCTTGTATTCCGGAGCAATTTGGAAGCTAGCCAGCCGGAGGTGACATGATTCCAGTTGTCAGCATCAAAATCTGCAGACAATGAGACATTTCTGCTTTATTGGTTGCTGCCAGGAAATCATCCTGTTAGAACAGACCCTGAAAGTAATTTAATGGGACGACCGCATTTCAGACTGCTTAGAGGGCTCCACTGAAGGCAGGTCTTTGTTAACAAGAAAGTTCACTGTGCAAAGTTAACTGCAGCAAGTACTGTATGTTGTGTTGGCCTTCCTAGCAGATGAGGAAGCAGTACAAGTGCTAGATACTGGTGGAAGAAATTATCAGAGATGTATGAAAACATGACCTGGTCAGTAGGAGTTATGAAACATTTGGTTTCGAGCCATTAACAGTCCAACAGTAATGTTTTGAAAACAGTGTACAGTTGTACTTTGGTGTTTGGGGAGATTGTTACCAAAAGATGTTTTAATTCAACCATCATCTAGCACAAGCCAAACCAGCTGGAGAGGTTTAGCCATAAGAGGTTTCACAAGCTGATGGATCTGAGACAACTTCCCAGAGGCTGGGTGGTGAGAACCCAGGATGGATGTAATGCCTTTGTGAAATATGTAATGTCTCAGTCCTGTCCCAGAGGCTGATAGTCCCAAAAAAAACTTCCCTACCTCAGAAGAGAGACCAAGGATGGGTTACTGCAAAAGTCAGGGCTTTTAGCTGCTTGTCCAGCATCAGCATTTCTCCGCTGCCTGCCCATGATGTACCCAGCGATGGATTCCATCAGTAACTTCCAGCTGTACAGCTGTCAGTCTTTTGCTAGTTCAAATTCAACTTCAAATTAAAGCCAGAGCTTTTCTGTAGCTATGCAGGCTATTTTTGATGGCTTCTGCCATGGCTGAGAAGCAAGCAGGTGTCTGTGCTCTTTTTCAGTGGTTGGGACAAAGCTTTGTGAGTGATATCGAAGAAGAAAATGAAGAGAGATCACAACAGAGTCACATTTTGCTGGGCTTGCCTGTCTCAGAAGTTGCCCTCCCTCCGCCAAACACATTTTTTTCTGACTTCCATGAAGCTATAAGTGATTAAGGGTAGGAATCCAGAAATCCCAGAGCGTGAGAGCTCAAAGCGTTCAGATCAAACAGGGCATGGTGACAAAAATGCAGGCAAAGGACACAGAGCAAAATTCCAACTGTAATTGCAGTTCTGCTGTATCAAGCAGTTATTCAGACAATGAACAATTGAAAAGCTATTCACATCACTTCACATTTGCTTAGCCTTGTGGCTAACATGTCATTTTGGCTATTGTTAGATGGCAACCAAAAGCAGTGAATAGTCTCTGCTACTTGGGAAAGAATTTAAAAATCTGAGTACATGAATAGCTCTTTCTTGGATCCCTCTTATTGCCCTAAGTTAGGCATGGAAGTTAGGTGAACTCAACCTGTTCTCTGCAAGTGCCTTGGTCTGTCCGTAGCGTACGTGGAAAGCCAGAGAAAATTAATTAGAAAGGATGTATCTCATTTTTGCACAGTGAAAGCTAAGTAAAGCAGATTCAAGCATGACAAAAATAAGGTACGAGGAGACATCTCTTGACAGAGGTCTGTGTCTGCTTGCTTTGGAGGTTTTCCCCCAACATGAATACAGTTCTTTTATTTCTGACTTTGGATGAAACTGAAAGAAAACTGAAAGAAATGCTCCCTTTGCAGTACCTGTCTGAAGCCTGAACAAGAACTAAATCAAACTTCTTTAATCTAAAGAAAGCATCTCGTTCAAATATTTGAACTTGGATGCTACTTCTTCCTTAGAAGCTATTAGCCCTTCCCCAAGTCTGACCTGGGGCTTACAAAATCTGAGGGTCTTTCTCTTTCTTTGGATTGCCAGCAGCAATTGCTCTTAACTGTTATGTTTAAAAACCAAATAAACAGAGAACCCGAGAAAAACTACAACACTCTGATGTCTACAGTCCGTATTATAGAGAGACAATGTGTTATATCATTGTGAAGCAGTTTATGGGAAACCAACACAGGAAAGACCTTCGTTAGCCAGTGAGACTTGCAGGAGTATCAGAATAAAACTGAAACTAATGTTAATCAGTACCAAAGCTATTGTTTGGTTTTAGCATTTCACTTGATACAGAATAAGCACAGATAAATAAAAGAAACCTGTTCGTGACAAAGAAAACTCTCCCTAGTTTTCTAGTCGAGAACTAGTCAAGAAGAATCAGGCTTTTCTTTCCCAAATTCTTGAAAGGAAGCATACTTTGTGATTTATTTCTTAAAAATGTATTTCCATGTTTCTGCTGAGTGAAAATAGTCAATGCCATGCGATTGCTTTTCCAATAACTGTTAAGCAGTCCTCCTGCATGTGCTAATGTGTAGCCTGACACAATGGTGAGCATGAGAGGGATGAGATGTCCCAAACCTTCCTTTTACAGTTTACAGCTTTCATGAGTCCTCTGAAACAAGCACCAAAAGCCGTAACCAAATAGGGTTGGCTGCTTTGATTGTTTGTTGTCAGTTGTATTCAGCTCCTTGCATTTAAGGACCACAGCTTAATTGCTTATCTGCCTAATAAAGAGGCAAAGGTACATGGTTATTAAATAGATCAGACGAGGTCAAGACATAGGACTCGGAGTCCACAGGAATCAGGGATTCCATCCCAGGTTAGCAATAGGCATCTTGTATGACCTTGGAGAAATTATTTAATATCTACGGGGCCTTTGTTTAGTATCAGAAAAAAAAAAGGATTATACTAATGTAAGTATTATGAAAATACAACTCATTAGCACTTGCATGGGACTTGGGCATTACAAAGATGAAAGCACTTTCCTGGTGTGGTCTTAACTTCACGGCTAGAGTAGACTCAGTCAAAATCTAATCTGTTCTCCAAAATATAAGTGAGTCCAGTTCTCTCGTGCTTAAGTACAGACGAGGTGTTGGAGGGCAGGGGGGTGTGTTTTATTTTTTCCATGGTTATGCCAGTTCCATTGAAAAGTAGGAGCAAAAAAGGCTTTTGGAAATGAGGGACACTGTACTTGGATTGATCGAAACAATGTATCACACAAGCTAAATTACTTCATACAAATAACTAACATGATTATGTTTTTATATTAAAAACAGTAATTCACAGTCACAAAACTCCATTCCCTGAAGACAGCTTAATGCAAAGAGGCTGATTTGGTGGTTGTGTGTTCTGCCAAACCTTTTTTAAATTTAGATATTTATTTTGTAATTTATTCTCTTTTTTTTGCTTAAGTGTACTTCAGAAAAAAAAATAGTAGAGAGAAATATAAACTGGGTGCCTCCTTCTATAAATTCTTATGTAAACAGGTAGACTTGGAAAACCCAGACAGACCTGTCTGCCACTGTGCCAGGCTCTGTACAAAAGCAGCTAAATTCAGGCCGTATAACAATTTAATTAAAATAAACAGCAACGAGCATAAGGAAATCATTGAAAAGCAAAAGGTGAGAGTCTTTGGAGATTAATCATTTTTTGTCACTTAGAAGCACTTTCAGCACAAGAAGGGGGTTTCGTGTCGTTAAAATAAGTAAATATACGTAGGTTAGGAAGCTGCTAACATCATCCAATTCAGAAGTGATAGTTCCTGTATCAGAAGTGATGTGTCAAGAGGGATTTTTGTAACTGGAAGGACTTTCCTAGGAATGTGAGCTGGGTATAAAAAGAGTCCAGTTAACCTATTACAAGTAGCCATGTCCCTTCCTGGAGGACTAATTTTAGGCAGAGACTTAATTTTGAAGAAGTAAGATACTGCAGTACCTGTATGTGAAGTACATGACCGACCGCTGAACACTGCTTTTGACACAGAGGAGACTGTATATGATGCTTTAAAATGAAAGTGAGGACTAGAGTTCGGCTTATGTCATTAAGCAGCACAGGAGCTTTAATATTATATAATATTTCCTCTCCTTTCTGAACTGAAGTATTCACAGCTCAGTTGTAAGAATCCACTACTTCATAATATTGTGTTGTTTATATTCTTCAGGAAAAAGGGATTTTTTTTACAAAATCTTACTCATGATGGAGGGAGTGTTAAAAGGGAGAGTACTTTCATACACCATTAATTAATAGCAAATCCTTTTTTTTTTTTTTTTTCGCTTTTTACCTGCAGCTTGTTTTCTGTTCCAGGAGGGATTCATAGTTATGTTTAAGGGAGCAAAATTAAATTCCTTATTTAACAATTTTCAGGTTTTAGGTCTACTTTCATCAGTGTTGATAGATCAGAAAAGCAAAGTCAGAACTATTTATGTTGCTTGCAGTGATAGACATCAGCAGGCTTGCAGCCTCTGTTTATCAGGGCTGTCCTGTGTGGCTGCATTTATAACATCGAGCACCTATGAACAGGCCACAGGACAAATAGGTTAAAATGTGTTGGAGTTTGAGAGGCTGCTTCTTTTTTATCCTCTTTATAAAATGGAATTGCAGTGGTAGGTCACAAACAATCTGAAGACAAGTGTTGTTTTATTCTTTTTCTCTAAACTCGTCCTTCTTGGACTCAATGTAAAGGTTGACTTTCAGTTCTGTGATGAGTCTTAGAAACTCAAAGTAGCAAGTCCATCCTAGAAAAGAACATTATCACAGTTATCTATGCAAAAGAGAAGCTGAAGTGGAATCTAAGTCATGCAGACAATCTCAAGCCCTGAAATCTAATTTTAGTCTTTCAGGGAGTGGAGAGGGATGCACAGATCTACTTACTCCAACATTAGATCAGCCAAAAAAGGCACGTGTCATTTGAGACTTGAGCCTGTGGAAACAATTTGGAATGAAAATGTAGGAGGAAACTGCTTGCTTAATCATCATCTCTCCACATCTTCACTGAAGAAGAAAAGTAAAGTCAGATAAATCCAATTTGCATGAGATTTTTCATGCATGCAGCTCCTGCTGTGAAGTAGAAAAATATTTCCTCTGCATTTGGAAAAGCCATGAGAGTGGAGAGGGATGCACAGATCTACTTACTCCAACATTAGATCAGCCAAAAAAGGCACGTGTCATTTGAGACTTGAGCCTGTGGAAACAATTTGGAATGAAAATGTAGGAGGAAACTGCTTGCTTAATCATCATCTCTCCACATCTTCACTGAAGAAGAAAAGTAAAGTCAGATAAATCCAATTTGCATGAGATTTTTCATGCATGCAGCTCCTGCTGTGAAGTAGAAAAATATTTCCTCTGCATTTGGAAAAGCCATGATAGCCTGCCAGTGGCTAGTTTAACACCTGTAAGCCCACTCAGCTCTTAACCAAGTTCTGTCAATCCAGGCAGATAAAGCAATCTTATTTCAGAGATAGTAAATTCTAATCCAGTGGCTGTGCGTAGCCTTTTATCTTCCATGCCCAATCTGTTGCTGTGTTTTCGGCACTCATTTATCATATACCATACCCAAACAGTCTAAATTGAGAACTGAGATATGTCTTGCTATAGAAGACCTTGCCTGAATACTATGAATATCTTATTAAACAAAACACTATTTTTTTTTTTTTTTAATCAGGGTAGAGGGTTGTTTACATACTTTCACTCGTCATATACCAAAGGAAAAAGTATGATGATACTTGTTTTTAATTAATGATTTCACTAATTCTTGCATGATTTTATAGTTTCTCCAAATAAAGCCCTTCAAGGGCTTTAGATATTTTGACTTAACTTCGTTACAATTTTGGAGAGGCAAAGGGCAGAAGTGTGTGTTTTACACTGAAGCCTTCACCACATCTTTCAGCTTTGCCTGCCTTTGTGATTAGAGTGCATAGCGTATCATGAACAACCCCTGTTTTCGTTTTCTAGAGTTGCAAAGTTTGAATTCATAACTCTATGTGTTGCTCCGAAAAGAGTTGGTTTAACCAAGGAGTGTTACTACAAACTCAAGCAGCTGAAGTTGGGCAAAGTTGCAATCAACTGGTCATGATGGGAGCTGCTCAGGGACTCTTAATTGCAGTTAGTTTTGAAGTATTGCACCAGGAAGGCCAGTAAAATTGGTGTTCCGTTGTCAAAGCAAATACTTATCAGAAAGCTTTTCCTATTGCTGGGAGAGAGAGGTTTATATGATCTAAGGGGATGGCGATTATTTTCCAAAGGAAAGGAAAATGTGTACTATTTAGCATTCTTGGAATAGTGCTTCAAATTCTGAAAAACACCCTGGATTTCACTAATGTAGGTATGTAAATCTGTGGTGCTACAAAAGAGGTGATGCTTCCTGTGTGGTCAGCAAGAGCCAAGGACCTAACCCACCCTGGAAGCTCCTGAAATTTTTTCTTAAACAGGAAACTCATAGTTTCTTGCCAATTATAATTTTCTCTGAATGGCAAATAAACCTTCCAAGAAATGTAATATGGAAAAGTGCAAACTCTCCACATGACTTCATCTAACAATGAGAAATTATTATCTGGAAGTGAAAAAATTGAACTTTGGGAACTTTGTTTAACAATCATTTCTCTTCCTGATTGAAATAAATGAGCCCAAAGATTTAGCCCCATGTTCAGTCTTCAGAGAAAGGGCTTTTACATTGATTTCTTTCAATGAGCATAATTTTTTATTTTGATGTGCAATTAGGGCAAATTCAACTTATTTTTTTCCAGCTCTTACTTTCACACAATGCCCCTTAATTAAATGCACTGTACAGAGATGGCAGGTGACTTGACGTGCAAGGCTGAGACTCTGCTGTGATCAGAATGAGAGCCACAGTTCACGCTAGCCAGTGGCAATTTTAGGAATATAAAGCTGCAAAATTGAAAGTAAGAAAGCCAAAGCCCATAATGGCTCACTACAGAGCTGGCAGTGAAAGCCAAGCACGGGATAGCTCTCAGCTGTATGTATGAGCCAGTGTGTATAGCATCGTGTTGACTAGCTAGTGGTCACGTATAGCAAAGGATTCATCTCATTAGCAAAATCCAAAGCCATGTCTGAACCTCTAATTTGCTTGCAGCTTGCTGTTCAGCAGCAAGCCCCGGTAAGTAAAAGGAGCTCCTGCTTGTCAGTGAGGGCTGTGCTAATCGTGTTTAATGTGATTCGGTTCCCTGCCCTGAATCCTGGGCTGAAAGCCAGTGGGGACCTTCAGCTTCTCCTGTGGCTTTGGGCATTCTCAGTTTCCATTGCCCTAATACACGAGTAATTCTTGCGTCCGGTACCAGCATGTTAATTCTTCACAGCACTTTGCAAATCCCTGCGTGGCCAGTTCCAGCTGGCCGCTGTAGAGGGACGTTGATTTAAATGTGCACATGTGGACACTTACCTGCCTAAGCAATGCTATGGCATAGCTTTGCTTCAATTTTTTCATGATAAATACTTCCGAGCAAAGCAGGTATGACACACTATGGAAGACACAAGGAAATAACTGAGCCCTTGAAAATGGGACTTAAGGATAAAACTGGGCAAACTTCAAATTCGGAAATCAGTTGGTACTCCAGCAATAACCTGTTTTCGGACGCTACGTGTTTTGCTGAATATATCACAAGGATAGCTATAATACAGAAAATTGAGGAGCCTTGGAGAAAAACATAGTTAGAAATACTGCTGGGTTTGTAGGACTTTTTTTTTTCTCCTTTTTATATATTCTGACTGCCACAGTCCATATTTTCTTTGTTCAAAACTGTACAGTAGATGTCTACAAACTGCTGTAAAGTGCAGTTACCTGTTATTGCCCTGTAAATAATTGAATAACCTCTTCCAGGCAACATGGTCAAGATGCAGATTTAATTTACTTACAGGCCAGGAGTAAAGATGGTTG
>WHYT01017064.1:426526-511271 GCA_009806455.1 Tetrax tetrax | reverse complement strand
CTTGCTGTTCAGCAGCAAGCCCCGGTAAGTAAAAGGAGCTCCTGCTTGTCAGTGAGGGCTGTGCTAATCGTGTTTAATGTGATTCGGTTCCCTGCCCTGAATCCTGGGCTGAAAGCCAGTGGGGACCTTCAGCTTCTCCTGTGGCTTTGGGCATTCTCAGTTTCCATTGCCCTAATACACGAGTAATTCTTGCGTCCGGTACCAGCATGTTAATTCTTCACAGCACTTTGCAAATCCCTGCGTGGCCAGTTCCAGCTGGCCGCTGTAGAGGGACGTTGATTTAAATGTGCACATGTGGACACTTACCTGCCTAAGCAATGCTATGGCATAGCTTTGCTTCAATTTTTTCATGATAAATACTTCCGAGCAAAGCAGGTATGACACAGTATGGAAGACACAAGGAAATAACTTTTTTTTTCTACTGTGTTCTAAGGCGGATGGAGAACTGAAAAAGCAAGAGTATCCAAGGAAACTTGTCAAGGTGGCAAAAGTTCTATGTAAAGTGGCTTTCCCGCCAAATTATTTCAGACTCTTAAATTCTTGACCTGGTCAGGATTTCAGTTTCTTTCTGCAACATACACCTATGTTTCTTAACACTTAAAACTAGGAACACACTCAAAAGCTTAAAAAGGAGATTTGTTTTAGGTAAAGGGAGGACAGGGAGGTAAACTGAGCCCTTGAAAATGGGACTTAAGGATAAAACTGGGCAAACTTCAAATTCGGAAATCAGTTGGTACTCCAGCAATAACCTGTTTTCGGACGCTACGTGTTTTGCTGAATATATCACAAGGATAGCTATAATACAGAAAATTGAGGAGCCTTGGAGAAAAACATAGTTAGAAATACTTCTGGGTTTGTAGGACTTTTTTTTTCTCCTTTTTATATATTCTGACTGCCACAGTCCATATTTTCTTTGTTCAAAACTGTACAGTAGCTGTCTACAAACTGCTGTAAAGTGCAGTTACCTGTTATTGCCCTGTAAATAATTGAATAACCTCTTCCAGGCAACATGGTCAAGATGCAGATTTAATTTACTTACAGGCCAGGAGTAAAGATGGTTGAATTTGTTTGGTTCACTGTCTGTGTCTGGAGGTGTTGCGTCCGGGTACATAAATAGTTTACTGAACCTGTCAAATTCTCTGCCAGGAATGAGCGTGCCCTCTGGTCTGCTACATGTGCTTATATGAAACAGTTCCCCTTCAGTTCTCAAGCAGTAGGGAGTAATATATTTTCCAATATTTTTGTGGAAGTTGGTAAAAAACATAATGAAACATACATACAGTAGTAGAAATGGGGTTTGGGTTTGTGGGTTTTCTTTGGTGGTAGATTTTTTGCAGGGGGAAGCATGGTGTGAGATTTTTTTTTTTGTCCCTGTGCTCTTGTGAAATAATCTAACCTAATTGGAAAGGTGATGTGTAATTCTCCTTGACAAAATTTTGATGGTAATAGACAGTAAGGCTGAAATGCTCCCTAATGTAATGCTGTAATATAAGTTGTGAAACGAAGTGCAGGAAAATAAAAACTCAAATTATTGTCACCATAAATGTGTAATCAGATGCGCGTGGCCTGCAACTTGCTGTGGCAATAGCCCTTCCAGCTGTGATGCTGGGACCAGCTGGTTGCTTCATACCAAAGTCAGGCTTCCAGAAGTGCTCGAGGGGCTGCTCCCTATCACCAAGGCACAGGCTCGTCACATCTTCAGTGAAGATGTCACATTAAAACTGCTTTATGGAGAATTAGTGCTATGATAAGGAGTGTGATTAAAACAAGAGACTAGCTTATATTTTACTTAAAGCCAAGATCCAAAGTCAGGAATATCCCTTGACCAGTTAGCTGAGCCTTTCAAAATCATTCCTGTCTGATTTTCAAAGTTTTTATATTACTTTCTGTTTAAAGAAAAATAAAATGCTTTTGACACTGATCTGTGTTTATTACATAAAATTTTATTTGATATAATTTCCTCCTTGGGGTAGTATGTTTTGAATTCTTTAGTCTTTGTTATATTACAAAAAAAAAAGTTGAAGAGAAAAATAATTTTTTAGATGTGGGAGATGTTGGAGGGAAGAGAGAGAAGAGAGAAACCTTCCTCTTATGAAGAAAGTCTTGAATGAGGTATCATCATCTGCAGATGTCCCACCCTCTAAATTGCTTTTCCAGAATAATTAATAAAATCTGGATGCCACTATTTCTCCAATAATACTACCCCTTCAGAACTGTAGATGGTAGAAATCATGTTGACAGCACAACTTTTCCAATTGATGTCATTAAAAAAGGCTAAAATAATAGGAACAAGAACACTCCTTTCAGCTGTCAGTCTCCAAGATGTGAATGCTTTAAGGCCTGATGACACGTAATCAGTAAAATTCCTCTTTATTTTGGGAAGATGGTTGGTGTCTAACACACTAACACACACACACCTGGTGATATTCCAGAATGGCTAATGATTTTCCTATCTCAGTTCCTTTACAGTTTGGATTAGATAGAGTATTTTTCTACTCTTGCTTTTCTGAATTATTTTTATATTGCATGGCTGTGCACTGTTAAACAGCTGTTACCATCCTCTCGAGAAGCGGATGCATTAAGCCATGCTGTTTGCAGAAATACTTTAGGTGCTTTTTAACAAAAAGTATTGAGGCGGGCAACCACTAGCCAAAATTATATTTTCTTGGAAACTGCCTCACTTCAAAGGTCACTGAAGATATTCCATTGTTTTGAATCGGTGACCCACAGTCTTTCAACAGTCCATGTGTCCCCGTTTGTGATTGCCCTCCATCCAAGGACAGTGCGGTGCCTTCCTGCAAAGTGACCAAAAGGCAACTGTCCCCGGTCACTAAGGAGATGTGTAGCCATCACACAAATGGTTTGCCATAACTCTGACCAGTAAAGACATAATAGTACCAGACAAGACAAAATGAAGCTAGAGATGATGTACCCGGTGGCAATATCGGTGCCCAATGACTCTGCTACTGCACGACCTGAAAGTTTCAGGAGTAGCCATCACTGCCGTTGCAAGGCAGCAACTGCTGACTTGAAGTCTGTTAGTTTTGAAAATAACCTTCTTGTACAGATAGATACAAGTAAAGGCATTATATCTGTATATAATAATGTGCAGCTAATATTTATAGAAGTGCTCCGTACTGCTTAATAGTTTTCACTTTTGTTGCAAGCTTACATAAAATCTATTGCTGCTGTAGGGCAAAGGTATAAAACTTTCATGAGTAATATAAAATATACAAAATGTAGTTGTTAATATTTAATACAATTTGCAGCAGTCAATGAGCACAATCAATGTTTATTAATTAAGTTGTTCTGTTGCAATAGCAATTTCTTCTTTTTGGTGTATGTGTGTCTTCGGGGAGAATTTAGCAAGCTTTTTTGACCCTTTCGAAAAAAAAAAATTGGCGTGTTTAACAATAATGTTGGCAACAACTTACATTACTTGTTTGCCTTTTCTTCAGCAAGTAAACACAACTCTTTTAGTGACATCTTCTATTTAAACACACTAGATGATAAGAGAACTGGGTTTTGGCCAGGGTGTTTAATAAGATGTGTCGCAATTCAGGCTGTTTGTAGCAGCCATACTGACGCACTGCAGATAATCTAGCATTTGGAGGGGGTGTCTCTTTAGTTTTAACTGAGTTTCCTACGTGTTCATGGGAGTTACAGACAGCAGTATGCAGAGCAGGAGCTGAATTTATTCAGCTGATACCTGTAAGATCATAAGATCTTCAGTTAAATTGGTGTGTGTCTCGCCGTACCTGTTGAATCGGACCACGTACTGAATTGCCCCAAGGGGCAGAGCTTTGGCCCCAGGCACAGATGTGCCCACATTTGGGATGCTCCCCCTGGAGCCTACAACACCATAGGGTGCTTCCTCTGAATTCATGGGAGGGAGATGATTCCCACACCCAAATGCAGGGTTGAACTGGTTAGCAGCAGCAGTATTCTAAGTAATCCCTTCGCAGCTCAGCTTGGTCTGTTTTAATCAAAATTGAATGTAAACTTTCGAGTCTTTGAAGTCTTCATAGTACCAAAGGGGCTGGTTGTGATGGAGAGCTGCCAAGGACCAGGGCCTGTTTCGGCAGCAGATGCAGCATTTGATTCAATTGGATCCATAAGAATATTTCTGTCACCTGAAGTAGGTGGTTAATCTCTCACTGCAGTTTTAGTCTGTCTTCTCAATTTTTTCCTTGTTATGTCTCTCTTAAATAAGACTAAGTGGTTTTAAGATTACTTCTTCACACTATAAAATAACTCAATATGTCTAGCTATCAAAAAGGCTTCTGTGATAGCGCTTGATGCCATAACCAAAACTGTGTGTATTCTGTAAAGTCCATCCTTTCCTTTTCATCCATGTGCTGTACCAGCTGAGAATTGCTTAAGTAAATTTTATTTCTGTTCCCCCCTAAGCCATATTGAACTCTCCAACTGCATTAGAATTGGAGCACTTCATGGTTTGGGTGGGTTTTTTTGGCCTCTTCAGAAGTAAAAACATTTCACAAGCTGGACTAGGGAAGTGCAAGTAGTTCTGCAGCAGCCACAAAGTGGTTAAGTTATTAATTTATTTGTCTAAAATCATCCCTAAAGTAAACAAAAAAAGCCAGGATACTTTATTTAATTGGTCCTCTGGGCTAAAAATGTCTTGAGGTTACCAATGATCATAGTTGTAATAACTTTTATATATATATATATATATATATGATTGCACCACATTATTTTGCACTATACTGCCAGGGGTTTATTGAAATATATCAACCTTATTGCTAATATTTCACAGACGGTTCTTCACTTCAGCAATATAGAATTCAATTTAGCAGAAATGTGATATTCCTTCTGAAATTTTAAATTCCCAGCAGATGTATAATTCAATTAAGTCCAGAAGATTAAAAAAAAAAAAAAAACCTGAAGTCATTCTCTATACATACACTTTTTCTGCTTAGTTCCAAAATAATGAAAAACTACAGCTGTTCAGTTTTGGTTCATCTATCGCTTTGTACAATTTTTATGGGTTTTATGTGTAATCACATTTGCAGAGAGAATTTTTATACAGTCTGCTCCATTTTGCACAGTTATTATCTTTCCACATTAAAAACAGATTGTAAAAACTGATACACAAGCCTTGGGCCCACTTCTTAAGGAAAGTAAAGCACGGTCATTAATCATGGAGGGGTGGAGAGGAAAAAGGAGCTTGTAAAACTTAATTGTTCTGTTTGCTCATGCTATGGGATGGCCTTTGCCTCTTCTTTCTTCCATCAATATGTTTTTTTTATTTTAAACTGTTTCCAGTCTGTGTGTGGAACTAAAGGGGTCATTTATTTGTGCGTAAACGACTTCGGCAGAAATTCAGTAACATGCATTACTGAAAAGTGTAATTCTCCTCCGAAGGTGAAGAGGTCCAGTCATGCAAGCACCTAACATGCTGAGAGCTTTACCAATCTCTTCTTAAGTTCTTGGCTCACGTTCCTAGGCCAGCACTGAAGGTCAGGTTTCCATGTCGGATGTCACAACAGCATCTGCGACCTGTGCAGAATAATTTAATTTCCTGCCCTCAATTTGTCCATTTTTGAATGCAGCTGCAACAGACCTGTTTCAGAGGATGCTACATGCACCTCAGCAATAGCGCTGTTTGTTAAACTGGGATGCCTACGACCTTGCTACTCTATAGGGATATAAGTGAGGTAAACCTTGGAATATATTCATATATCTTATGCTTCAGAGTTTGCTAATTTCTTTTTTTTCTAATCACATCAGTCTATTAAAATATTATCTCTTTCTGTCTCTCTAAATTCCTGGTCCAGAGGAGAATAAAAATCTATTTCATCTTGGCATTTCAAATATAAAATAAATACAATATTTTTATTCAAAGTTCCAAGTGGAGAGTGACAAAAGGGTATTTTTTAAAAAGTTTACCCTTTGATTCCTTCCAACAAGAGAGCATTTGCAACTCTCCCTAAGCAGTCACTCAAAGGTAAATAGCTTTAAGCATTAGTGATCACCACTGCACCTAATCAACTACCTGATTGCCTACGCGAATCCTACACTGCTTGGTATTGACCTCTATGAAGAAAAAATTGATTCCCTGACCTGTCACTAGATTGTTTTCCAGAAGGTGTAAGGGACTTAGCCATGCTTGTTGAAGGTGCTTCTTATCTGTAAGGTGTCTCGCCTTTAGCAGATAACGGCTTGGGTTTTTTCTCCCCTCCTTCCCCAGCAAAACCGGAATGTACAGCTGTTGAAATGGGAGAAACAGATGATTTCACTTTGATTCTGTTTTAGCTAAAGGACCTGGCTTTAGAGTGAATAAATCCGCTAAGGAAAAATAACTAGCCAAAAATTAATCTTGGCAGGGGAGCCAAATTGGATGGAACTGTGAACAATCATGCTAGGTGAAATATGATTCTATGTACTTGTCATAGCATGTGCAATAACACAGCTGTCCTGTCCATCGTTGCTGCTCCGCAGCCACAAAAAGATTTTCAGATCAGACTCTGCATTCGTGTTACAAACTGATAATCAGACCGCCTTAGTAACCATGGAAGAAGAAAAACTTATTTACTGTTCACCTGTGGTTTTCATGTCTCATGTATGTGACACCATGTTAAGATCTCAGTCAGCAGTTGGGTACTATGCCTTCCTCTTACTACTCCTCTTAATCTGTATTTTGGTCTGTGAAGTTTGTAGAGACTTTGTTTGCAGCTTTGCAGAGATCCAGCTTGCAGGTTTGCTAGTTTTCTAACTGGGAAAAAATTCCCATGTCATCATGAACCAAAAGGTATTAGTACCTACCGTAACTTTTCACCTCCTTCTGAATCATGTCCTGTAAAACAGGAAAATCTTTGAGCTGCAATTGAGTAATTATTTCTTCCCTTCCTCTTGCAGTCTGTCTGCATCGTATAGGCATTCCTACATCTACCAAGCCACCAAACCTAAACACTATCCTTTTCTGTTGCTGCTACTCTTCTTTTACAGTATAGCAGCCTTTCCTTGGACTGTAGAATTTGACGTCATGCTTCCACATACAAACTAGAGCTACAGGAGACGTCTAAGTAAGAGCATTCGTGTTGCTCTCCTCTGGGGTCTCTCTAGTTATCTCATAACTTTGTGGTAATTTCGTGCCCGAATCCTTAGCAGCACTAGGTAGAGTGTGCTGTGCTAAAAGTCACTTTTGTGGAACAAAAATTACCATTTTCCGCTGGACCATGTAAATATTGTGATACTGACCTTGTGGTTTTTTTCCTGTGATTAAGGTTCTCTTCCCATCCTTCCCTTCACAACTCTGCATATTCCTTTCAAGACAAAGCACCATGTCCACACTCCAGTGGTGTATTAGGACCTAACTGCCTGCACAAAGAACTCCTTCAGTCTGGCCAGTCTAAGCTGTAATAAAACAAATTAATATCGTCCAGTTGAATGATAATTTATCTTTGAAGTTTTCTTGTTGAATTTGCTGTATTGCAAAACTTTGAATCATGTGCCAGTAGCCTATGTTTTGCAAACTGACCCTGATGATGCAGGAAAGGCTCAAGAGCATCCAGATCAGAAGATGTTGAGAGATCCTATCCATCTGGCTGACTGATGCGACAATAAAAGAAGAGTGTTTTGGAGTTTTTTTGCTGTTACCCAATCTGTGCTCAGACATTATGTGCATATCCAGACACGTTGCCTTTTTCCCAAGAAATCTCCATGTGAGAACGTTTTCATAGTTCTCCCATTGCACCGAAAATTTATTGTCCAGTAGACGGGATGGCAGTACTGAGATACTGTATCTATACACTATAAGTTGCTTGAATAAATAAATAATACTTGTCAGCAAATACTTCTAGGTTTTTTGTGCAAAATCTGTATATTCTTCATAAACGGCTTTCCTTCTCTCAGATTATGACATGAAACAGCCATTTAAATTTGCCATTTAATTTGACTGGGCAATAGGTTATGTGACTGGAGCCAGGAAGGAAATGGAGGTGGTTTTCTCATCTTACCATCTTGTTCTTTTTATTGCAGTCGGCGTGTTTCACTGTCAGCTTATACAGGTTTTAATGGCTAATGCCCCACAACAGTCCTTCTATAATTTACAAATCAGGGCTCTAATGTAATTTCCTTTGTAAAAACTTGATAGAAGTTTTGAAAAGCTTGTGAATTTAGCTTTTATCAGGTGCAGGCATGAGCCTCCATTTGGCTTGTGTAAGCTGCAAGTGAGCAAGAATCTAGGTTGAGCTTTGAAGTATTTTTTCACAACTTGCCTAGAGTTAAACATGACTCTGTTGGTCTGAGAACAACGGACTTACTCAGACAAATTCAAGAACATAATGCCAAATTGGTAACAGAGATCATCCCAATTTGTAAGAAAATTTCTCCTTTGTTTCAAAATGTTAAATCCTTTATCTCTAGTGACTGGAAAGAATAAGACTGGCTAAAGTGTGCTGCTACAGGCCTGGTCCTTCTTTCTTGGTTTTTTACTGCTGGGTGCACATTAGGCTTTCAATTACTTTCTTGTTTACATCAAGAGAGGAAAACAATGCTGATTGTACCCACAGGTGGTCAGCCTTTAGGTAATCAAATGAAAGCAATTAATTCCTTCCATGCACAGCAATGCACTTCCTTCTAATGGAAAATAAATGCTGTCGCTTCCCGTTACACAGCCGAATGCTGTGGGGAGGGACCCACAGACGTAAGCCTTTCTCAGCTGCCATGTTGCTTTCCTTTCGCCTCTGAGAGGGGAGAGGGGAGAGGGGAGGAGCTGGAGTGGGGCAGGGAGGATCTCTGAATGGATATTTTCTCTCCCAGCTGATGTCTTTTGGGGGAAACAGATCGAAATACTCAAATCCCTGATGGGGAAAACATTGGAGTAATTCACATCCAGTAAACTCTGAGTGTTTTAAGGGACAATTTGTGGTTTACTGTACTCTCAAAGTCTTAAGTGAGCAGAAAACAGATGCTGGAAGTGATTTAATTCCTGCAAGTAGCACCCATTCTGCAGCGAGCTGGGGTCTGGGTACCTTGTGGCTCAGATCCAGGGTGGTTTCACAGCCATAGGTCCACCCTGCCCTACTGTCACGTTGAAAACCAGTTGCTGTCTTTCCTTCAATGTCTAAGAAAAGCACCTCTTTTTACTCCAGTGATGGCACAGTAAAACTGGAAATGAGTAAAGCAGGCATCATCTGGATGAGGAGAGGAATCCACTCATCCCAGCACTGTTAACCAGGTATTTAACAGATCCTTATCAAAACATTATGGCATGGGCCCTCAGAAGAAACTAGGAAGATGGTCCTTCCAATGCTTGAAGGGATACAAAGCTGTTAAGTTGTTAGTTTGTTGTTTTGGTTTTTTTCCTTTCCATTAAAGTGAGGCTTAGCAAACAAAAAAAAAAAATCATCCTGCTAAGAAAAGTGCTACTTTTCTTAGTGGGACTTACAATAAAAGTGAAGGAGCTGATAATCCTGTATCCCATCTTTCCAAAACATACATTTGAGAATTTTATGACTTTGACCTGGGTAAGCACGAGATCTTACTCAACCTTAGCTTGAAACTCTTGTGGTTTTTGTCTTTTGAATTGCAGCATGAGTGAGCTGACAGTTCAGATTTAGGTACGCTTAATGTTTTGTTTTGTTTTTACCATCTTGAAATTAAAATGTCTTGTATTCTAGTATTTACAAACTGTTTCCTTATAAACTGAAAATAAGAAACAAACACTTGGTTGTCCATTCTCCTTTAGTCTATTTATATGCATCAGTGGTCAGATTGATACTTATAAGAGGTTCCAGCCTAAGTGTGTCCTAACCCAAAATAAATTTAGAGAGAACTCAGAAACAGGCAGGGTAGGGGTTTTGTTTTATTTAGGGTTGATTTTTTTTTCCCCCCTAATCAGTTTATACTGGTTTAAGGCAGGGCCAGTGATAGAAGGAAGATGCTGCAAGGGACATGAATTTAATGTTATCCCGAGTTTAGCAGACAATAAGGACTTACTGCATTTTTTTTCTTTTTACTTCATTTAGAAGTTATTAGATTTAAAAAAAAAAAATCAAGAAGAATTACAAAATGGAAAAAAAAAAAAGACAGCAAGCACAGTTCTCTGAGTTTATCAGATGCACCTTTCCTGTGCTGCAGCAAGTTCCGTCCTATACGGCTTCTTATGCAAATAAATAAACCTAAGTAACATGAGCTTGATAATGCAGAGAATATTAGTGCTACTCACTTGTAAGCTTTTGTAGCTCTCTGTCACGTTTATTTTTTTCACATCCATCAGAATGAAGTTTACCTCTTTTTCCTAATCTCCCAGCATTTAATCTCTGCAGTTGGACAACTCAATCTCTAGTCCCACTGCCACCCAAGATGTTACACCATAGCTAATGTCTGCATTCTATAGCCTGCTTGTCCTATGACTATCCACAACAAACAGAAGAAAATAAGCTTTTTTTTTTTCCCCCACAGATGTTGGAGAGGCCTCCAAACATCACCTTTTTTGTGTTCAGGTTTCTATAAAGGGCACGATTGTTCTTGTGCTTGAAGTGCCCACAGCAGTGACCAAAGCCTTGAAGTCCGTTTTTAGCGGGAGTACCACTGCGGTTTGTGCACGTCAGCTTGGCTGCTGCTATCTAACGTGTAAGTTGTTAATGTTCAGTGTCATGGCTCCTTCAAGTGGCTCGAGTGCTGGGAAACTGCCTTGAAAGCTGTCAAACCAGGCAAAGCGTTGCTCCTCAGACATGATCTGTCACTAAAAAAATCCTTTCAGCCAGAGTTTGCCTTCAATAGCAAACTCGCTACCTGGGCTATCTGACCTATTTCTATTCATAGAGTGGGAGAAAAAGAATGTACAACACTGGGAAAATTACTTGCTGGTAATTTTTTGTTGTTATCCTGTTCTTTTTCCCAGACTGCTTTCCTTCTTTCTCGCTTGTCTGAGATGTTGCTTGACAGATGTTTCCTTCTTATCTCACTCTTTCTTTATTGCTCTGCCAGTAGTATCTGATTGATAGAAAGTGGGCAGGCTGGTACTTACAATAGCATCCTTGGCTGATAACTCTTTTGCCACCTTTTTTAAGAGAGCTGGAGTCATCACTTTGTTTTGCCTCATTTCTGCTAATAGAGATGAAAAAGAAAATAGGATAAATTGCCCTGTGATAATTATTATTCTTATTTTGCATGGAATTTTAGTAAAGCCTGAATAAACTCGAGCAAATCCTTGAGTTTTAAGGATCTCAGTGATCTGTTTTACTTTAAGCATTGAGCTGGGCTGGGACCTGGATTGAGCTCAGACAACGATGTAAAAAGATTTAGGGCAAAAGTTTAAGACCTTCCATCATCTCTGTATAAATAAGCCATACTGACCAAATTGCTGGTCATGTTGGAAGTGTCACCCTCTTCCCTGGCTCCTTCTTTCCATTCGTGCAACTGCTTATCCTATTGCTGATTATCTTTGGTCCTGGTCTTAGTTCAGTAAAACCTCATGCAAGTCAACAGTGTGGTTTCTGTGAAATAGGACCGTTAGTGGGGATACGGAGGGGACCTAATGGTCCTCCTAGGCATAGGAGAAGCATATATATTGCTTTCATTGCAATTTAGTAGACAATTTTTGTCTGGATGGCTATTTAAACTATCTGGAACCTATAAAACCACTTATGTGGGGAAATTTTGCCAAGTAAGAAATGGAGACCAGTCCAAATTGCTGTAGTGCTTAACACATTAGGAGTGATCTCTGTGAGGATTTTTGTCACTGTATTTCTCTTTTATCACTTTATTTACTATATGTCATTGCCAGTACACCCCATTCATCTGTGATTAATAGGATAATTTCATTCTTGACTTAACTGGGACTCTGCATAGTAAGAAAAATGTGGTGGTTGTATTGCTTTATGCGATAAGAGTTGTGTCATGTAGGCAATTGGAGAAGCATTCTGCCTGCATGTGTTTATTACAGTAGAGTACTTTGTAAAGTCCATTTGAATTGAACAAGGCTTTTGAACTATTGATTTAGCTGGCACTTTGTGCATTGAGAATAATAAACAGTTGTAGTACGTAGGCAGCAGTCTATAAAGAGGTAGGAGTCTGTCTGCTGGCATATGTAATACAACAACCAATGTCAGCTGCACGGATGGGAAGCAGTAATGAATATGGCAAAGCATAGATTTTAAAAAAATAAAGAAAAAAAAAGAGCTTAACTTCAAACTGCCGAAGCAGAACCATACAAAGCATTTTGTCCTGAGGCTGGCTTTAGGTGTACAGGAAATCCCGTAATGTGGCTTGCAACCGTGTATACTTTGCTGAAATAACTTAAATTGTTCAAATAGACTCAGAAATCGATCTAATAGGACAATAGCATATGTATTTATATAGGGTAGATATTTGTTTGTATGGGCTAACCTCCTTCTGAGAGATGTACCTGGAAATAAAGAAGTATAAAATACACGGCCTGGAAATTTTCTAGCCAGCTTAAGTGATTGTAGATTATTAATGAAGTTTGCAGCATGATGACAGAGCTGCATATCTTAAACCTTTCCGTTTGTTAATGTATCTGAATCGACTTTTCCCCTCTGCCAGTGAATGGAAGAGGGGGTTGCACCCACTAAGATGATGCAGACATAAGAGACAGCAATGCAAAGGTCTTGTGGGGATAGGTCAAAATTGCTGTGGGGTAATGGGGATAATCTTTTTGTCTGTGAGAACTCCGATGACTAATGAAGGCAGATCAAATCCTTGGCACCACATTCATTTAGTTGGGTTCTTTTTTTTTTTTCCTTTTTTGTTTTACCTCAAATGTCTGCCTGAAACGACATCCATTAAAAGTGTAGGCGCTCGCTTTGTAGAGGACGATGGGCCACGTCACGCTGTCACGGCGGAGACAGAACTCCCACGGACTTCAGCGAGCACTGCTGGGAGCCAGCTGGCGTGTCTTGGCCCAGTCAAGGCGCACGAAGCCCAGCCGAGGCACAAGCAGCCTACTTGGCAAATCCTTTTGAAATTGGGGGAAATTCTTGCATCTTTCTGTGATCAACCCTGGATTTCAAATAGTGGGATTTTTTTTTTTTCTTCTTTTATTCTACAGCATCAGCAAAGCTTTTTTGCAGTCCTGCTGGTCCGCTGTGATCAAAAAAATGGTGCTCGAGTCTTGCTGCTGGTGGGAGGTTTCATACGGCACCTCCGTGCACAGAGTGGATCCTCTGCTTAAATCTGCAGCAGCTGGAGGGAATAAAGTGATGTCTTCACCTGATGTACATTTTTATATATTTAAATGTAACAGTTTATGACAGAATTCAAAGTAACCAGCTTTATACTCATAGAGAAGCTCAGAATTAAAACTGGTGTTTTTTTTTTTTTCCCTTCAGATATTTTTTTTCCCCCTTCACAAAGGCCCAGAGGCAACCACAAGATTAACACACCATGAGCCTTTAAGTGCACGAGCATTTTTTTTTCTCCTTCATTTGCGTTCACCACGTGCCTAAAGTTCACCACGTGCTCAAGAGCTTTGCTGGATCAAAGGGGAAATCCAACAAGTCTAACTGTCATTTCTAGCACAAGCAAGCAGAAATTAAGTACGGTCAGTGGGGTTTTGGTAGCTGCAATTTCTGGGGACTCTGGAGTCCCCAGGTAAAATTGCTGGACCATATTGGGTGTGAAGAGTTCACAGTTAACCTGCAGGACCTACTTCCAAATGTTTTTATTTGTTGATATACTCTCCATAGTCTGCCTGAAGCGTTGATCGTAGACTAACTGGTCACTACTTTGATCCAAAGCTTATCAGCTGTCAGTCACAGAAGAGTTTGGGATTATTCCTATGGCATTTGTTTCATTTTGGCCCTCTTTGTTGTATTTGGGTTGATTTTGTTGACCATGTTCTCTGTAAGACGCTCCGCATACTTTGACCCTTGCAATGAAGAGTTTGTATGTAAATAACTGACCACAGGAGAAATGTGGCATATACTTATTCTAGTTATTCATGCTGTGTTGTGGGAGCTAGGTTTTGATTTGCTGTTCCTTTTTTTTTTTTTTCCTTTTTTTTTTCTTCCCCTCTGTTTCACTGAGGATGCAAGGATTATATAGTTGAATTGTCTGTCAGCCCCTATTTTTTCTCCTCCTGTCTCTGTGGCTCTTTATGCCAGTGAATACATTTTAACCAAATTTGACAAGCACAGAGGTCTCAGATATATTTAATTTCTGCCAGTTTCATGCAAATAGCAGGCATTACAGAGGAGAAAAAGTAGTCTCTACAAGGGAAAGTCAGGAGATCAGCCACTATTATGTATTCAAAAATTCGCGTGGGAGGGCAACTTTGAGACATAAATCAATAGGCAACGAGGTCCCTTCGGTTCTGCTGCTCACCAAAACCCTCGTCTTTCTCCCACCTCTACATTTAGCTGAATCGTTAGGAGCAGAGACGGCGTAATTCTGTGTCTGAACACACTGTGGGGTGACATGAGAGGGACATGAGCTCTACTAGCCTTACACTGAAGGCAAAAGGCAGTTGGGGGAACTACATTCACATTCACTTCTTTTTTCTGGAGGAACTTTGGAGCTGGGAAGGGCAAGGAAACAGCTCTGCTTACGTGGTCCATGCCCTTAAAGTGGGGAGCCCCGCAGCAGGTCAGGCAGGCTGGTGCTGCCTCTGTGTGTATGTGTGCATTTGCAGTGCCTATTAATTACATTTCTTTGTAGCTTGGTAGCCATTTCATCCAGGGGAAATGAAAGGACGTGCAGTTAAATAACACTGTGTGTATATGTAATTTCTGGAGCTGTCTATGAATGCTAATATTGTTATTCAAGAAGTTATTTCTCGGGTCTTGCAGCCACCCGGCAAAGCGCAAGCGGAAGTTTTGTGAACTTGTAGGTGGTTTGCCCAGTGAAAACACAGCAGGTTGGCAAAGGCACGATCTGCTTTTGTGTGTCTCTTCAGTTCCTAATCACTGGGTAAAAATCCCCATTTATTTTCAGGGAAATAATAGGGAGAAGAATGATCTACAGCTTGTTTAAAAAAAAAAAAATCTAAAGTTATAAATTCTTCATGTATGTGAATTCAACTCTAAAAATGAATCTAAGCTAAGGAAATTTTTCAGTCTGAAATCTGTGGATTTGCTTTTTTGTTGTTCTCTACTTTTGGCTGCCGTTCTGTGAGATGGCGCCTGTTTGGAGGTTTTAATCTACCCATAATGAAATTTCAGAGAACGCACGTCCTATATCTGTAGTGCTCCAACTGTTCTTTGAGATCCCTGTGAATGCATCTCACATAATAACCAAAGAAAATAGCAGAAAGCCTGTGATTAGCAACCTAACAAGTAGAGCTTATGTAGCGATAGCTGAAAAAGCTACCATTCACACGAGCTGCTTTTCTTTATACAGCTCAACAAGACAGATCTATGCCTTTGCTGGAGTAGAAAACACTTTAAAACAGAGTACAGGAATTTATGATTTCCATGGCTCACTTTGAAAATCGATATTTCTCCAATGTTTTTTCTTTTTTTCTACTGAAAGCTCTTTTTGAAGGTGCAAGACCTGTTACACTATCCAGCTTAATCTTTTTTCCCCACCCTCCGTAAGTCAGTAAAGTGAGAACCGTTTGGGTAAACAGCACTGAAAGATTAGTACCAGTAAAGGCATAGCTAATACCTGTGTTGAGTCAATACATAAAATTACCAACCATTCTTTATTGTACCAGCTTTACGCTTTGTCTTATTTTCTGGGACATTGTGTGTTTGTCACTTGCTAAATAGGAGGGAAGGTGTGGTGTAGGTCAAAATAACTTGTATCTAAACAGTCTCTGGCACGTAAGTATGAATTTGAATGTGGAATTACGTAGTTGGCTATAGCTGAATATTGCAATATATTGGTAACTTGTACTCTGGGTTGTTACGTATATTCCACGTTCGCTATTCTGTGTGGTTTAGGGGAAAATACGGCTTTATGAAACAGCCTTCTTGTACTAAAAATGCTTGGGTTTTAATTTTATTGATTGATGGCAGAGGAGGTGAAATAGGAGACTGTATTTCTGGAGGCAAGGATATGCAGACAGATCAGAATTGCCAGAAAAAAAAGCAAGCTGGGGCAGAGGAAGATGATGTAATGGGGAGTGAAATGCAGGAGGAGGTGACTGAGAACTGAATACTGGGAGTAAACCAAACTAGAAGAGATTTAAAAATAGAAGTTAAAAAGACACATTACTGGCAGTGAAATAAGGAAGGGCCATTGAGACTTCTGCTAGGAAAAGATGTGGAAGTATGGGGATAAGCCTCAGCAGTGGAAGGGAAAGAGCAAGAACATCAATCAACTTACTGGGTTTTGTCTTTTTTTTTCAAAGATGGGTAAAATCTCATGTGTGTTGATAGTATTGGAGTATGAGGGGAGAACTTCAGTAGCTGACAGATGATAATGTAACTGTCACTGTTATGTGTGTGGGGAAATGTCCCCAGAGTTTATAAAGTGTTTCTAATTTCTGGTCCTTCCGATTTAAAATACAAAGCTTTTAGGAGCCTAATAGCCTTAGTGTCACTGTGGGGTGTGGATTTGGTGTTAACTCAAGGAGCATTACTTGTGATACTCACTCCCAAGAGCTTCCTGAAGCATCTGGGGTTCCCTCTCCAGCAGTCCCAGCCAGACCTGGCCCCATTTCACTTATGAGATCTGACGAGATCATAGCCTGGGGTGGGAATGGCTTCTGCAAAGAGCTCCACAGATTCGGGGAATAGGACAGATTGGGGTCAGGCTGACAAGATTTATGTTGACACACATTTTGTGAAATGAAAAGGTCATGTTTCAATGAAAAATAAGTGGGTTTTTTGTTTGTGAGATTTATTTTTTTGGTTTGAATTTCACTGATGGCAATCTGGTCCACAAACATGAGTGAATGTGGCCAACCCTTGACTATCAGGACTTTTGCAAGGGCTTCAGGTGGTTACAACTCATTCATCTGATGTGTCCCAGTTAGTTATTTGGGTACACCAGTTCACTTCCACGCCCTCTGTATTTCAGGAGCCTTGCCCATGGCTTCATAAACTAATAATATCCAAAAAAGCTTTGCATCTCTCAGTGCAATGGCAGAGCTGCTGCAATACCCCTCCTTCTTGAGGGACTCAGACAGGGGGAAATGTTGAGATCTCTGCCTAGCTGAGAAAATTCTTTTTTTGTCCCCGCTATAAAGTTTTAAACTTAAGTAAGCAGGGATTTTAAATGGGGTAAAACTTAAATATGGAATTCCTTTTTTTTTTCCTGTATTGAAACCTTCCTGGTTTGTTTTTTTTTTTATTGAAACACTTACAGCATCACTTCAAAGCCCTAGCTGTGCTCTGTGTTGTCTGTAAATGCAGCAAAAATGTTTCTTCTGGCTCGAAGAGAATATAATATATGTAATATAATGCAACAAGAGGGAGTTCTCACTAATGCCAGCACCCCAACTGGAAATAAACTGCTGTAAATATCTCTACTGTGGACAGGAGGATTGAAGATTTCTGTTTTCTGCATTTGAGACTGCTTTTAAGGGACTTCTGCTGATAGCTATTTTTATTCTTCTTAGTATTTTTCTGTTTGGCATTGATTCGTTTTCAGGTCCCGTGGTTGCACCCAATTTCCACCTGTCATGGAGGTGCAATGACTTAAGTCTGATCTCTTACATAAGGAGTCCCTAATATCAGTTTGAAATACAGTACCTCCTAAAGTGTATGTATTAAGAACCCTAACACTTTAATTCACTGGTCCTACTTTTTCCTTGTGCAGTTGGTGTGGTCACTCCGAGCAGTTGGTACCAGATAGATAAATCTTCAGTTTTCCTAAACATCCCTGCATTACGACGCTATGGGAAGCTGTTTGGCCAAACGATATTGTTGACTAACGTGACAATATCTACTTCCCCCAGTATTGCAGTACTCCTTCCTAGAGGGGCAAATAGCCATCTCCATTTTTGCCTCCTTTGGTTAGAGTGATCACCATGCCCATAGCATCTACAGATGAGTGTTTCCCTAACTCCAGTGAATGTGATAGCAGCAAATCTCCGTTCCATGGGCAAATGAGTTGTGCCAAGCATTTTAATGATGAGAGAGGTTAGCCAGGTTATAATTGTCTTTAATTTGCACTTGCAGAAGCTATAACATTTACCTGAACATGACTGGCACTGGGAGAAGTGGAAAATTCTGTCACACTTTTGAAAACAATCAAAGAAACAACTTCAGATCTCATATTTGAAACAGAATATCCTGCTGATCGACCACGCATGTTGGTATCAGTAGGATTTTTTGATCCATAGAGCTGAATGATCACTGCCAGTAGTGAACACAAAAAATCAGTTCCATGGTGGAGGGCATGTAGTTTTGCTTTTATTTTATCTTTTTTCTTCTTTTCCAAGAGCGTTCTATAATGCTCAGCCCTTTTCCCTGCTGAATGGCACGTTGAATTCTTACTCTTCTCTTTGCTGTCCTCAAAGACTTGGAAAATTTTTTAACTGAGGTTATCTGGGGTTTTGTCTAGTTTAGTTATTTTTAATAACAGAATGAAGCGTCTGTCCTTCCCATCCCACCCACTATGGCACCTTTTTACTGTAAAATATAATTTGCTTCATGAGTGAGAAATGAGTGATGAACATAATAACAAGCGCAGGCCTGTGCACCAGTCCTGGCACTTCTCAGGAACTTGTAAAACAAGGTTGTGGGTTTTTTGTTCTGTTGTGTCCTGCAAACTTCCCCTCTTTCTTTGCAGAAGTTCTTGCAGGAAATACCCATAGGCTTTAATTTCATACTTACTGATGCATTTTTTTTTATTTTTTGACTTCTGCAGTGAATGGTTTTGGCTTTCAGTGTTTCTGTTCTGTAGGAGGGAACTGTGGGTGGTTACAGCTGTAACGTGTGCTCCATAATCTTGAAGCATTTGTTCAAAAATTTCCCATTTGCTCTGTTTCAATTTTTAACCAGTTGAGTGGCGTATGCCGGTGCCCCAAGGGAGCCTTGCTGCTCAAGCATCACAGGCTGACTTGCATCCCACCAGCACTAGGAGCACTTGGCGATTGCAACAGGACCCTACCAGACCCACAGCCTCCAAAGAGAGGATGAGATGAGGGATGAAGATTGTATTGTAGACCTAGCAATTGCTGCAGGTGGGAACTGAGGCGAGAGGCTTCTGAAGATTTTATTTTGGGTTTTATTTCCCACCATAAGCTTCTGGCCAGCTGGTCCACAACCCATGTTTCTTCTGAAGCCCTTTAGGGAAGGCATAAGGGTGTATTAAGGAACAGTGGGAGCCTTGGTAGCCAGCAGCAGAAGGGTCAAAGTATTGATTGGGAAACGTGAGAAAAGGATACTGCTCCCTAAGAGGAAGCAGAAGGCATGAACAGCAGGCAGTTTGGACAGGAAGAGGGATTTTGGATTAGGAGCAAAGAGGGAAGAGACCACAGCTTGCTTTGGTTTTCATCCATCTTGACTCTTTTGGAGAGTGTGCATGTTATGTCCTCTGGATGTTATGTTAACACTCTGCAATTTTTTTTTTCTCCCCTCCTTGTTGTGACGATGTAATATTTGCAATGCAAGTTTCCTTGATACTGTTGTTATAGAGACATTTCTCCTCTTCTCATGCCAACTATTAAGAGCCATCATGTGCAATAGCATTTGAGTTTATTCTTCTCCTGGCATTAGTAGAGATATTTTTTTCTCTTTGTAAATGTTGAAATGTTTTGCAGCTTAGTTATAAATATAGCAAAATCATGTTGCTTTAGTTCCAGCATCTGGTAGGATCACTTTAAAATATAATTGAGTAAAAATTAGAATTTAAACAGCAATTTTGTGCCTATTTTGCTACTTTAAAACCAAAAAATCCAACTTTTTTGTCATTATATATTAAAAAAAAACACCTCTTCTTTCTTTCATGAAACTAAAAATAACTACAAATGCAGTCTCTTTCCCAAATTGCCTGCAATTTGTATTAGCAGTGGCTTCAAGATTCAAAGTGTGGATCTGCCTATTGAACAGCCCCTGAACCGATAGATACAAGATGGTGGGCTTTGTCAGGGAGATAACCAGATATGAAACCCTGGCTGCCCCTTCTTTACTATTATGAATGTTCATTTTTAATAATTTTGTAAAGAAATGGAAGCGAGGTGAAACATGTGTGAATCTCATTGCTGTACACAGAGGTTTCTGCAATGTAGAGTGTAGACCAGGGATACAGGTGTCTGTTCTCTGTGCTGCTAAAATAGGGTATTAACCCCTCTCTTGGAGAAGTACATGTCAGGTATGTGGTGGGGTCTAAACTGAAATAAAGTCTCTATTTATTCTTATTATCTCCCTACTTTTCTTTTTTTACTATTTTTTTTCTTTCTCCTTTTTTCACTGTCTTGGTTTTGGGGTAGCCTTTGGAGCAAAAGCCTTTGAAATTCTTTCACAGGTTTTACCTTGTCAAGTCTGGTCTTGGTTTCAGTGTAGAAATTTTGCTCCGCCCTTATACTAGATACAAACCTCGTTTCTGGAGAGGAAGCTACTTGTAAGTAGGTTGTGAACATCACATTTTTCAGAGCACTTCTGTGAACCAATTGTGAGTTTAGTATCTCGATCTACTGAACAGTGACAGTGACAGCCATCTTCCTCTTTACGAGGTAATTCAAGCCTCTAAATTCTTCATTTATTTTAAATCAGTTGATGAAACTGCCGTGATTCTCTGCAAGGAAGAGTTTGTTTTATGCATACCAAGACAGCCCACTGCTGCTCTACAGAGCTGCAAAAGGGAAATTCCTCTCTTTCTGTCTCAGAGCTCGTCATTCATTACGTTCATCTTTGCAACAGTGAAATATCTTCATTAGTTCTGGTTTGTAATTTCTCTTTCTGTGTAAAAGTAGTAAGCCTATTGCTTGGGTAAGCTGAGCCTTGGGTAATTTCACTATTTTTTCTTCTGATGACTTGAATAAGACTGACGACATACATGGGAGATTCGTGACTGTGTCTCGAAATGTGTTCAGTCCCTGTTACTGGTTGAACTCCTTTGGGGGAGGCTCTTGGTGAACAATGTCTGTGCTGTAGAGATTCGTGGCTGTACACTGAAACCTGTTACATCTGTTAAAAACATCTCAAAGATGGACCCTGCCACAAAAGCTTGTTCTAAACTTAATCAAAGCAGATATTGTGGGCAAAGGATGGATCAGTAAACAGTTCAGCTGTGATCCTACTCTAGGCTTCCCAATTCCTACGGTTTAGATTACGCTGCTGTTAACCTACCCAAAGGCCTCACCCCTTGGAAGACATAGCCAGTAGAAAAAGAAAATGTAACATGACTTGGTGGCTGTAGTCTGCTATCTTTCTGCATCACAACACTTATTTTGAAGTGTTCGGAAAAGATACGTTACAGAGTGAGAGAATTTTACATGCCATATCTTCATTTAAAAGCTGTGGCACGCATTAAATTTAATTACTCTCCTTCTATGGCTTAAATTGAGGGCAGCTTCAAAAATGAGGGTGGCTTCTATTAAACTTAATTACTTTTCCCGGCAGTCTGCACAGTTAGTAATCATGAGTAGATTCTAAACAAAGATACAGTAGAGAGGTTCTTTTCTGAGAATAGTGCTGGAAAGTAGCCTATAAAATATATAGAGATGCCAAATATCTTTTATACATAGCTTTAATTTATTATTATTATAGTTAGCTAGTACAATAATAATAATAATAATTTTTCAGTGTGATTAAGAAGGTATTGCTGAGGAAGGGGTATTTGTTGAAATTGGCCTTTAAATGTTTAAGCAATGAATTCTTCAATTTCTTCAAGTTCTTTTGCAGATTTATGGGGTGAAAAAAGGTTAATGATAGAATTTTTTTTACAATGTGTCCTATTGACTATAGATGGCAGATCTGACAGTTAAAATGAAAATTGTTCCAGAAGAAACTTGAGTCAAACTAATTGTTGGAGATGTTATAGGTATGTATAATTATATTCATCTTAAAAAAAAAAAAGAGGGGAAAAAAGTTTTATTACAACTGTGCTTTTTAATGAACAAGTGGAGAAATAAAAGCTGTAATTGTTCTTAATTGTAGCTAACTGTAATTGCACACGACCGCAATATGCAGTGCATCAGCAGCAGATTAAGAGATCCTGGCATATATGTAGTATACAGAGCAACTTTGAGCAGAGGTGTAGTTTTATGCATATAGTTATGTATAATTTAGGTCTCCTACTTTGGATTCTATCCATGTTGATTTTATTTTATTTTTACGGCTATTGTGGCAAGATAATAGTCACTTGGAAAGTGCTGCTGCAGTGATTTATCTGTTCCAAACAAGTCAAAAACCTTAAAAAGGAAAACTTGCTTTCCTTTACTTCAATGCAGAGAGATGGCTAGCAGGATTTTTTTTTTTTTAAGCATCTTAATATAATCAGCACTGAATTCCCAAGGATTTTGTAGCATGGTTGAAAATCTTTCTTAGCAATCTATCCACAACTTTTTTAGATTCAAACCCCACAAAAAATGTAACCCATGAGTCTTTAGCCCATGTGAAAATGCTGCTTTGAACAAAATCTAGGGATGTGAATGCCTAAAGATAGACTCTGATTTCTTCTCTTCGCACCTGATTTACAGTGTAACTTTTTTTTTGAGCTGCATGGATGCAGCTCCTGGTTTTGAGTGCAATTTTGGTTGTAAAACATTAAGCTGCTGTTACATAGGGAACTAAAGAGGGAATGCAGATGCTTACAGGAGGCTGTTGAGCTTCAAAACTACTGGTTATATTTCTTATGCAAACCAGCTGATTGCTGATAGAGTGAGGGTCAGTGTGCACCATATTATTGATGAATGCGCGCATGTTCTTGTGATGGTAATGTCTGCATCTCTTGAGTACTTCAGACACTTTCAGTCTTTGTCTTGATGTGCCAGGATCCTCTCTGATGTTTCCAACCTGTTTTAAGCTGTTTCTTTAACCCAAAAATAAATAAAACCCATCTGCCACCGAATGCCTACCTTCCAAAGCAGAGTTTTGCAAAATGTTTCAGTCTTGGACCAGCAGCAGAGTTGATTCGGCCTAAACTTTGTGGACCAGAAGGGATCTTTTAAAATGCTGGCTTGGATTTTTGCCCTGCTTCTTGGCACAAGCTGTAGTCTGAGTTGTATGGAGCTGTACTTCTAAGTTTGTTTGGCTTCGTAGTTTGGGAAAAGTGTGTATGCCTATTCCAAGGCTTTACAAAAGAACCACGTTTATGAAAGAACATGGTTTTTAAGAAGGAGGTTCACCAAGAAGGACAGTGATACACAAGAAGTGAGTGGCAGATTTCTGACTGTAAGAAGCAGCATCAAGAAATTGGGTGAAATCACTCACAGCAAAAAAAAAAAGAGGTAAAATGGGTGGTTAGATACACAAGCTAGTATGTAAAGATGTAGGTATAATAGAAGTTAAACTCATTCTTGCAGGTAGCAATAAGAAATCAAAACCTGTTGTTTCAAAAGATTTACTGCATGGAGAATCTCCTGATAACCGGCGTTATAGAGCATTCGCTTCAAATGGCAGCACCGTAGCAAAAATGTATCTATTACAGGGTTGCTAATAAGCAAATGTGAGCAATATTTCTTGACAGCAGGCTGTGGGTGTTTTTTTAATAAATCTGTGTGAAGTAGAAAAGCAATAAAAGCTGAAACCCAAACAGCAATCCACTTTGGCTACTGTTTTCTCACTCCAAGCATAGATGGATGCATTGACCCCAATCAGAAATTCTTGAAGAATAATTCTGGTTAGTAGAAGCTAATGTGGAATTAAATGTGTATACATTTGTGTATGTGTTCCCAGAAAAGCTAATGATACGATTCCAAATGCTGAACATGTTCCCCACTCCCCTTTGTTAATACAGTGTTGCTTATGCTCGGCAATCAACTATTATTTCTGTGCTACTTCTGTAATTACATTTAATAATCAGCTCTCACAGTCCAATAGTATTAAACGTAGGAGTCTTTTCAACAAACTATGATAAATAGCTCCTTGCAGAACTGTTGTACTTGAGGAAGCTTTATGGCTTTCTTTGTAAGATTTGTCATTTTCTTAATGCAGCTTCAAAAAGCTTCTGAGCTTCATTATGGACCGTCACCGTATTTTTCCCTTCCCCCTCCGCCTGGGAGTGTAGTTGGGTAAATGAAGCTTAATGTGCCATTTCCAAGCACTGTGACACTCCTCCAGGGCTGGTTACATTTACCATTGCTAAAGTCTAAATAAGTGAGTTTTAATGAGCAGGAATGCTTGCTAATAGCTGATTCAGGTACTTAGTCCATGTTATTTAACTGTGGTAGAATTACAGAACATAAATGGTCTGATGATTAATAGATGTACCTGCTATATATTGCAGCCTAATAGTTTTTGCAATTAAAGAACTATCTTAACATCTTCTGGTTTGGATGTGGTTGGGGAGAAAAGGACTTGCTCGTAGATTTGCATCACTGGTAACTTACACCTTATAACACTTTATATAATAATTCAATGACACTATCAATATATTGTTCAGTAATATTAATGAACTTGTTAGAGAATGGTGGTGCTTGTGTACTTTGGCTTCCTGAGGTGGCCAGCTCAGCAGATTTATTCTCTCTGCTTACAGCTGTCAAAAATAAACTCAGCTCATCCTTTTAAGGTCAGAAATAAGACAGTGAATTAGATCTGTATCTCCTTTCTCCGCCTGTCCTGTTAATTTTTAGCAGTGATAGAGAGATTAGTAAAAAGAGAGACTGATCGCATTTTTTTAAACACTTCTGATTTGTGGACAGGCAGGTGTGAAAAGGGGGGAAAAAAAAAGGCAAGAAATACCAGATGAACAACAAATGAACAAGAATGAAGAAATAATAGCGTTCAACATCTGTTGTGGTTTGTGCTGAGATGCTCCAGAAGATATTGCAGTATTTATGGAAATAGTATAAGGACTGTTGTGAACTTCGGCTAACGGGCACAGATTGCTGGCTGGCAGGCTCGTTCCCAGAGTCCCTTCTGCGTTTTTCCTATTCTATCCCACATTTGAACCTGACATTGTTGTTATTTTGAATCACAAGGAGGAGACATCAGGGCAGAAAGGAGCTAAGCAGTGACTTTATCCTTGGCTAACCAGTAGAGAGGCAGTAACTATTTCAGCAGGTGGATTAAAAGACAATACTGGCAGATGCCTGAAGGAGACGTAGGCAATGCTGGTAACACTGGCGCTCCAGGTAGAGATGAGCTGTTTTCAGTAGTTCCTGTATCCATCCGATGAAACCTCTGGTGTAAAAAAAGCATCCAAAATGTAGGCTTTTCCAAAATCATGAAATCCTTCCTCAGAGCTGGGTTAAGGTAGCTGCAGCATTTATCAAAGCTGGTTTCTGTTTCCATAGCTGGGAGTGTAGACAGAGGAGTCCTCATCTGCCTGCGGTTCAGCTTGTGGCCATGCCCGCCATCACTGCTACTACACGGCACTTCAGCAAGAGTTGACTTTGTGAGACTTATGGCATTTGCTGCCTTCTGAGTGGAAAAATACAGGGAGAGTTCACTGCTTACAAAACTGGAAGTTGGAAGACCCCAAAGCCTGGAAATCTGTAAGGTTTTCAGGGAGATTTGCTAGGTTTTGGGTTTTTTTTCCCCTGGTATGTGCCAACGCAGTTCCTCTAGAAAACAAGTTGCTTGCATGTTCAATTGAGTAAGCAAGGCCATCCCCTTCCTAACTAACATTTGTTCTTCCAAGGTGCCTATATTTTAGCGTGTCATTTTGTTCCAGAAGTCCCTCAGCTTCACAAAACTTCAGAGATTCCCAAATGCATGTCTCTGCCTGGTCTGCAATGGGTAAGAAAATTAATAAGTATCTGAATACATAATAGCTGGCGTATCCGAGTTGTTCTGATTCAGTGGAGTATTTTGAGACCAGGATGGCATGCTATTTCTAAGCTTGGCATTTCTTGGTGGAGAATCAAGAGTTACTTCTCTGAAATAAGTTTAAATAAAGCCTCCAAATTCTTTCAGTGGCTTCAAGTCTGTGTATATTAGTGAAAACATCCAATACCAGGGAACACCAAAGTTTTGAACTGTTAGCATGTGAAACTGCGGGGAGGGAAGGGTGAGGTGTGGGCATTCAATGGAAAACAGTTGTTAGGGTGGCTTTTTCGTTTTTGGCATTCATCATTGAAGACATCAACATTTGACCCAACCAACAGCTGCTACATCATAAAAGACGCTTGTGTAGATGGCACATATAGCTGCTCCCCGCACCCTACACAAATATGATAAAGTCTTAAATATCAGAAGATATTTACTGCAGCCCTGTAACAATATCCTAGAAACTAAGGAAAGAATCTAGGCCCTCACCATCTATAGTACTGAAATAATTTCTATGTCTTTCTTCATGTATCTTACGCATCCTTTTGTTTATAGTGCTTCTTCGGGTTCTTTAGCCTAGAGAAAAGAAGGCTCCAGAGAGACCTTTTAGCAGCCTTCCAGTACTAAAAGAGGATCTACAGGAAAGAAAGAGAGTCATTATCAAGGAGTATAGTGATAGGATGAGGAGTAACGGTTTTAAACTGAGAGAGCGTTGATTTAGATTATATATAAGGAAGAAATTCTTTACTGTGAGGGTGGTGAGGCACTGAAACAGGTTGCTTAGAGAAGTCGTGAATACCCATCCCTGGAAGAGTTCAAGGCCAGGTTGGATGGGGACTTTTGAGCAGCCTGGTCAAATGGAAGGTGTCCCTACGCAGGGCAAGGGAGTTGGAACGAGATGATCTTTAAGGTCCCTTCCAACCAAAACCATTCTATGATTCTTCTGTAGAATTAACACATAGCCCAGAGTTCTCCTTCAGTTCTATATTTGTACAACTGAGTTTGACCTCAAATTACTGCTGAGACTTCAGGTGTGCTTCCCCCTCCTTTCCTTTGTACAGTGAAGAAGAGACGGTGGAAAAGTATAACACTGCAATCCGTGGAAACGGGCAACAGATCACTCAAATACCAAGCAAAATTTTCTACTGAGGGAGGTTACAGTAGGTTTAATGAGCATATGGGAAGGAACACCTGCTCTGTTCTGGATGATCTTTCGTCTCATTTTGGAGAGAAACAGAGGGTATTTTCTTCCCACTGAGCTCATACAGCTCCCTGAGGCAAGAGCCTGTGCATCACTTCTTTCTCTCCCTGTACTAACAGGGTGAGGATGTAGGAGTTGGTACTGTGGTGGGTTCTCCTACATGTTCTTCCTGCTGCTTGCTGTGCCCCAGAGAGCCAAATTCTGTACCCATGGTGCTTCCTTCCTTTGTTTCTGAATCATTAACTTTCAAAATGCAGCACTTCCCTGAGAAAACACATGGCAACAGCAGTCCCTGTGCTGCGACTGCCATGTCTGCACATCCACGATGGCAGGAAATGACCTTGGAGCAAAGCACCAAAGCGGGATCTTTCTTCATTTCTTCTCTATGCCATGGCATTTCCCCCGATGACCCTAGCTAAATTTCATCCTGTCTGTGCCCCTGTTACCAATCTATAAAATGGACCCACTGCTGTATTTCTTCCACTTCATTTTCATCTTGCTCTTTAATACCAGAGCAGAAGATATTAAGAGAGGAGCTTTCATCTGATGTCCTTGGTGGACACTTAAACAAGAGGCCAAGATCTTAGCTGGGATTTGTAAGTAAATTGCAATGAGTGAGGATTTGGCCTGAATTATGCTTTGAAGAGTTATGCTCTCTTCAAAGATGTTGGGTGAGGGTTCAAAATGAAACTTAAATTTTAATGAAATATATGAAATAGTCACAACAAAGAAGGCATGCTTTATTTGTCTATTGGATATACACTGGACTTACACTGTTTTGATGGCAGGCGTTTATCACTGAATACACGGAGATTTCTCTCCTCCTTCCTTACCGAAGGAAGAATGAAAAAATCAGAAGTAGCAAATTTAGAATAATGAAAAATGCAGCTTTTAAAAATAATCATGGGAGAAAACAACAAGCATGTTTGCTCATGTCCTTTATCTCAGTCAGCTAATCTTGCAGAATGTCAGAAATAGATTTTTACATATGAACTTGTTACATCACTTCCTAAAAAAAGAGTATTTAGCTTGTACTTAAATAGCACATTCAGAGACTGTTTATGCAGTATTTCTGCTGCAAATGTATGATCCTTGTTAGGTAGCTATGCTCTGTGTGAAGTTTTAAAACTGCAATGTATTTATTTGCCTCTTACTGTGTAAAAGATAAAACACTTACAAAACAATCAGTCTGAAATCTTGATTTTTAAAAATATCTTAATTGTTTCTTCTAAAAGAAGGTGAAATTGTTTTCTGTTATTTTGATCTTTACTGGTGATAGGGCACATTTCTGAAAAAAAAAATGCTAAAAATATGTGATATAGAGAAAATAAAACCTTCTGTGAACTCCATCAAATTAGTCATAGCAAAACAGAATTCAAAATTTAAACCTAATATTTTATCCAAACATAGCTTGTTTATTTTGCTGTACTCTAACAATGCTGAGAAACTCTCCAATTTAAGACCAGTGTAATATCTTGTGTCTCACAATGGTATTTCAATACACGCTATTAATTCTTCCAAGTCAACTCAGACATAGTCTCCCCATGTGATTTTAGGAACAGCAGAGTCAACAATGTGTCTTTGGAGGTGCCATTTTTCAGCTGAAATGTGAAATCAATGTCCTGACCATTTGTGGTCATTAAAAATCCCACGGTACTTTTCTGCAAGAGTAGAGGCATTGACTCCCGAGCCTTGGTGAAATTCCAACAAAGTAATTATATTCCTCCTGATACAACCTTCCTTTTAAAGCTAATTTAATGTTCCTCTTCAGCTGTTCTCCCCTGCTTTAACTGGAAAATCCTTCATTTCCCTTTGTAAACTTTTCTTTAGTGGTGCATTACACTGGCAATTAGTAGCTGTCTTTCCTCTTGCCACACAACTGACGCATGACTATGCAGTAGCAGTGAGCATGTGTGCAAGCATGGACCCCTACAATTTAAAAAGCTGTTTATTGACGATCTGGTTATAAGCCATTGAAATAAACGGGACGCATCCCTTTGAGTTGGTGGTGACAGGAGCCATCAACACTGTTGTGGAGAGGTGTTGCTCAACGGCATGTTTTGGACCCCTCTCTGCCCTCTCTGCTTTTCTTGTCTCACTGAGCGTAGTGGTGGCCCGCTGTCTGCTCACTGTCTGTGTGCGGGCAAAGCCAGGAAAGAGTCGTCAAAAGCGTCAGGTGTGTTGTTTGTTCTGGCAAGCTAGATTTGCCCGTTGGACAAAACAAAGAACAACTTCACAGTTATGCAATATTTGGAAATATTTCAAGGTAGAACTTCCTGGTTATCAACATCATTGCAATTTGTTACACACACTTTATCAGCACACTTGGCATGTCCAGTTATGTCCACAGTGGATTTTCCTGGAAAAATACATAACTTTTCAAGTAATCCTCTCAAATACCTCACTTCTCTTCAATGTATACTTATTTCTGTTTAGTAAAGGATTGGACATTTCACCCAAATCAGAAATATCAGTTTAACCTTCGAGGGGGTTTTTTTGTGCTTCATGGAAAATGAGCATAAGTGATAGAACTAACTGCTGCTACACGTCCCAGGGAATCAAGTGGGTCATGGCCACTTGTCCTGGAGAAGACAGAACCTTCTAGCTCTCCTGGCTGGAACAACGACTGCTGGCTCTGATGCCTCCAACCATGACCTTAGGGTTTGGACACTTCTTTTCGCAAGTTGGAAGACACATATTCTGCATCTTAGGGGTTTTCTGCTTGCATTTGTGCTCCTTTCTTGGTAGCACACCACAAAGATCCCTTCTTCCGCTTCACCCTTATCCCTGTGTCCTTATCCTCATGTGCCTCACGCACTGTAGGCGGGCTTTATCCTCTCCCCAAAGCGTGAGATGGAAAAAGGAAGAGCAGTGACACGATTGCAGGAATGTGTTGCTGCCTCTCTTTTTGCATCTTCCCCAGCACCCTGATAGATTGCCTAGCTTGAATCCATATGCTTTTCTTTTCAGAACAAAAATTGTTCTCAATGGAGACCTAAGGCTTTCCAAATCACAAAGGGCATAGGCAAAAATTGTTTTTAAGCATAATCCTGACTCGCACAATTTGAATTCAGTTCTTGCTAAGTTTCCTGGCATGCGTCTTGCAGAATATAGATGAGATTACCTCAGTCACCCTTTGAAATCTGAACCCCTGCCCTGTCTCTTGTGCCTCAGTTTACGTCTTTGCTGAAGCACAGTGTAGAGTATTAAACCAAAAAAAAATGTTGCACAGACCAACCTCGGAGCTGTGTTGTGCCAAACCCTACACGTAGGTGGGTAACAACAGCTGCCAGTCAGCCTCTGAGAGAAGAGCACCATATGATTTCTCAGTGAAGAAAACATTTAATATAAACACAACATTTTCCAAATATTCTGTAGAGTTTTCCTGAACAACTTTCTTGAAACAGAACAAATAGACAGTAAAGCCTGTTTGCTGATCTTTATGCAGATCTTCCCACTTCCACTTCACTATAAGGTTTTGACTAAAATATTTATACTCTTCTGCTTTGGTACACTTCCTACTCCGATCCTATGGGAAGGATTTCTCAGCCTGGAGCGAGAAATGGCAAAATGTATTCGTGGTGCTTGGTTCGCCCACGTTGACTCTCTGGGTTTTGAGAACAGCTATGTAGTCCTCTCTGGAAGGTGCAGAGTCTCTTCAGTAGGTCAAAGCTCCTCGCAGGTCTAGCGGACAATTTATATACCCACGATTTGAGCTTTTTGGAAGACCATGTGACAGGGTAGCATTTTGGGGTGCACCCCACAGCACCCTCTTGCTTTTAACAGCACCTTCACCTTCCATATGTACAGACCACGCTGCCCCAGATCTGTCCCACTCAGCTGAAGACAAAAATGCTTGGAAATTGTAAAGGACGTTCCTGGAAATGCTGTGATTGCACTTCATAATGTTGCCCTCCACCTAACAGCTTTTTCAGGGTCTTTAGCTTTGTCCTCTTTTGTCCTTAGCATTGTTTACGCTAGCTTATTCCATTTGCTCTGACACTGATTTCGGTGGAATTCGGGGCAGCCCTAACAAACCATTTAGGTTTCCATCCTCACTATTTTTTAAGGTCGTCCTTTCATATCATAGGTAGGACATGAAAATACATGGTCTTATATTCATTTTGCCTTTGAGTATTATCCTTCTCTTGTTTTTATCCAAGAAAAAAAAAAAAAACAACCTTTTTTTTTGCTGTAGATACAATAAATTATGAGTTATGTTTATTGTATGTATCATTTGGGAGTGCTAGGGATTCGAAAATTGGTTGTATAAGTCTGGCTACAGTTTCTTGAAATACTGCAGAACGAGTATCCATTATCTTTAAATAAACTTTAAGGGTTTTCTTGATGAGTAATTTGCTCCGTAAGATGTTCTTTTTTAAACTCCCATGAAATATATTTACAGAGAGTGTTTCAGTTCTTGATATTTATAGAACACTTACAGTGGACATTAACCATCTTCAGCAGTCCGTGTACCATTTATTTCCAGCGACACTGCAGGGATAATTGCGTTTGTTTTCTAGGAAAAGAATATTTTTAGTTTAACAATCTAAAAGAGTTTTTAGGTTTTTTATGGTTTAAATACTTACTGAGTTGATGAGAAACAGTGAAATCTTTGGGTAGTTGGAAGTAATCAGACTTCTCCTCTTTTACTTGTGAGGTTTAGAGCTTTATTTGAGTTTGATCTGTATTTCAAAAATCATTACGTTACATATTTTTGTTTAAAATTGGAATTTGATCTGACCAAATGTGAAATTAAGTACATTAAAAATGTATATGCTGAAGGCCTGCAGCATCTTTATTTAAGATTCTGATCACAGTCTGATTTTTTTACCACTATATCGACTATTTAGTAATTGTTTTCATAAGGCCAGCATCTCTTGTGGAGAGGTTTATTTAACAAAAATGAAAATCTTTAGAAATTCATATGCACCAATCACTCACTGCTCTGCTCAGAAGCTGACAACGTGTTTCCAGTTTAACATTCTCTTTTAAACGTAGCTGCTTCTGCTTCTTGAACCCTCCTGTGATACCCACCTCCAATTTGCCCGCTTGTCTCTTTAAGCTGGATGAGCAACTGTTATTTTATAAAATGTGCTCCCATACCCTAAAGCAATAAGGTTTGTGCTGTTCTGTTATTAAAGTGATAATAGGTAGCTAAAGGCTAGGGAGTCCCTTTAGAAGGAGAAACAAAGAAATGCCCAGACTGACTCTATAGTCCAGGTTCTTTCCCCAAAAAAGCATTTCAATAAAAGGAGATGATGCCCGTGATTAGTGGTGGAAGGGAAGCTATTGGAAATATTTAGTGATCCAGTTCTTTGACAGGTTACAGAAAATAGCATATTAATTCTTTGAACTGTGTAAGTTATGAGTAGGGCTTGGAAAACGAGGTGGTATGACACCCATGTGGAATTTAGTGAAAATAAAATATCTAAAATGTTCAGCTGTATCAAATACTCCATAGAATCCAAGTCTGCATTGTTCCTCTCCAATTTGACTTTCTTATCTCTTTGCATTCTCTTCCTCTTGCTCCTGGCTCTCCCTTTTGATGTCATTTATACCATGGACTTTGTTCATCACGGGCGCTTAAATGCCTACCTGTCCACCTTTGCCAGGGTGGGAACTGGCTTTTCTGAGAGGGCTTATATACCTGTTGGTTTGTTGCTAAACGATGTGGGCAAGAAAAAAGTGTGAGCCATCTTTTTATTTTTTGCGTATTCCTCTTTGCAACCGCTGCACACAGTTCTGCTCGGTGCCTTTTGAAGCAAAACACTGGGAGGTTTAAGGCAACCTTCTGTGACCGGCAAACTGCACAGCTTGAAGATAGAGACTCAACAAAAATGCAAAGCCATGCATGTTTAGTGGGGACCGTTTTATCTTTTCTGACACTGTAATGAAGTCTACAATTACCAGTATAACCATTAAGGAAAAAGCCTGGGTGTCACTGTAGGGTGTTCAATTAAAGAAAAAAAAAAAAAGTAATAATTAAAAAAACAAGACCCTTGTCTCTGCTTGTAGTTCGTATAGTGCCAAAAAGCATGGGGGTTCTAGAACTATAGAAGAGCTCTGAATTATTGTGGGTTTAGTATAATAACCCTGTGTTTGCACCATCAAAAAATTGGCTTCAGAATGTGGTAAAGCTCTACAAGAGCCTTCAAAAATATCTTTCTTTTTATTTTGGATTCCTGAAGAAATTATGCTTTGGGGTTCGTTCTGTGTTTGTAAGGTTTATACCCTCGCAATAAAAATGTGTAGGCTTGGTTCCATACCTAGAGATCACTAGATTCGTGTTTTTGGGAATTGCTAAGGTAAGGAAAATAGAAGATCACTATCTCACACTCAATTTCCTTCAAACAAATTGCAAACCCACAAAACAGATTCAAACAAGTAAAATGGATCAAAAATCATGTACTTGGAAAATAACTATTTCCTAAAACTCAATCTAAGAAGATTTAAAATTAATACGGTACTTTTTTTGGTGCATGACATGGTTATAAATCTGTCTAATGTTTTGCTTTTGTACTGAAAAAAAGGGAACTTTTTTCCACTGGAAAATTGGCCCAGTGCTACATTTTGGCTATGTAGGATTATACAGCACTGGCATTTGAAATAGTGATAATTTTATGCCTAAAAAAAATGAGTAATCGAACCATTGAGAACTTTATTCTGATGAAATCTTTAGATCACACTCCATCATCTGTTTTTCACATTCTCATGTATCATGAGGACATCGCATCCGCAAGTGACACATTTGCGTATGAAGCTCTGTGTGTCTGCACTCCTATAAAACATAAGCAGTATAAAAGCGTCTTTAAAATTTTATAGCTTCTTTAAACACGAGCTAATTTTTCCTCTCTCTGTGTCTTTCAGAGAGACTGCCACAGAGTTATCTGGAACATTACCAAGGTAAGCAAGTTGCTCTCAACTGCATCTCTATATCAGTGTCTGGAAGGTGCTGAAGGAAGCACGACCTTTTGAGCCAGAGCGTGATCCTTTCCCTAAGGAAAACGGCTGGGATATTGAGAACTGCAGAGAGGAGAACGCACACTGCGTGCCACAGACAGCGAAATGGCTATGAAATACCAGCACAACCAAAACTACGCGGCTTAAAGCCCCACGTTGAAGTTGCTTTGAGGCTTAGCAAGGTTGTGCACCTGATGAGAAAAATCCCAGATGTGGCTTTCTTCCAGCTGTGCAATTAGACCCGTTGCAGGTGGTTTGGCTTTTGCTTTAAATTTCACCTGAGGGATGAGAGGAGGGAAACTTGGAGGCAGGAGGGAAAAACACTGTGATCTTAAGGCGTTTTCATTTGGAAAGCAGGAAAGCAGCTTAGACCAAATGGTTCTACGCTGAGAAAGCTTTTCATAAAATAATAGAACTAGACAAGTCTCCCAGGCTGCGGTAGAGGTTTTTGAAGAGAGACCTGGCTACATATTGTCAGAGGCTGCAATAAAATGCTGTAATCATGAGATAGAGAAAAGGGTGGAGAGAAGGGAAACAAAAAAATCTGATAAGGTAACGTGTCACTTAGCAGAGATGCCTGGTGGGAAAAAAAAAAAAAAAATTATGCTCTCAGTCTTCTTGTATCATCTCCCACCAGTTTTGCTCTTTGAGGTGCAGGGGTTTTTAATGAGGGGTGTTTCTTATCCTGTGATTAATACCAAAATTGGAGTCCATGCGATACATAATGTTAAAAGGATATTTCAACAAGAAAATCTGCTTTCTTTAAGTATGGGAATACAAAGTTATTTCTGCTTCTAAGGCAGTGAAGGTGTGTGGTGTAACTTAACTGGCTTGACTGTGTTGTTAAGCTGTAAAAATGTAGATTTTTCACTGTATGGGATGTTTTTTTCCCCCTCTGTAATGTATCACCTTGTTTTGTAGGTACAAACTTGTGTAATTTATACCAGTTGTTCATTTACTAGATACCTTTCTTCTTATGACTTACCATCAATTGATATCCTCAGCTGTGCAAGCAAACATGCTGGTGAAATTTTGCCAAGTGTTTGAAGTGCTGACTGATGATCAGGCCTACCTGACACATTATTCATCTTCATCGCAAAAGAATTACAATCCTTCATACATAAAAAAAAAAAAAAAAAAAAAAAAAAAAAAAAAAAAAAAAAAAAAAAATAGATTCAACAGAGTAGCTGTCTCCTTGATTAGGAATGTCAATAACACTGCTTAGCTGTATCTTTTACTGGTTTTATTTCTAAAATATTTCCAGTTTGACTGCATGTCCCTAATTGGTTAGGTATTATATATCTAATATACTGGAAACATGAAGTCCTTGTACTGCAGAAATGAATTCCATTTTAAATTAAACTTAAAATGAGAGATATAGGTGCTTGAGTAAACATCCAGTTTCATACTTGCCATTAATGATTATCTAAATGTGTTTTTTGAATTATTACCACAAGGCTTTAATTTCAACTGTGGCAAGATGTCGCAAGTAAAAATCAGATTATACAAGCAATGTGCACAAGGCATTGTAATTGTGTTATAAATATTAAAATCAATGATCTTGTCTTGATTTAAAACAAATGTTTACAGCTGTGCGCAGGTTGGCTAGTCCTCCAGCCTTCTCGGGGATTCACCTGCTCCTGCATTTCTCTAAATAAGCAGTTCCTTGGGGGTTTTAATCTTATGTTGTGATGCATTAATCTAATATTTTTTGTTCTCCTTTCAAACTTGAAGTGAACCCTTTTGCTATTATTAATTCATAACAGTGCAACAGTCTAATTTCCCCACCAACACCACATCTTCTTCCACCTTCACCCTGCAACTACTTTATAGCATATACAATTTAGATGTTGCACCTTGAAATGATGAAACCAAGAACCATGTTCCCATAGAGACTGTGCTTGCTGTGTTCTGTCCAACGGGACAGACAAAAAGCCCTCTGTAATGCTAGAAATCTAACCATAATTTGTGCAGGCAAATACGATCCTTTCTTTCAGGGCAATAGTGACTCATGGATATATTTGTGGCCAGGATTGATTAAATCATTTTCAGGCATTTGTAAACCTGGTGAAAGCATTTTCTTTGCAAGCAACATAAGTGTGAGCAGATGTGTCTGTACTTGGAGTATTTTGTCTGTCTGTCAGGAAGATTTAGGCACTATTTTTTTGTTGTCATTTAAAAAAAAAAAAATCTGATTTAAAAAATTCCCCCAAAAAACCTTCTGAATTTTACATAATGGCATTAAAGAAGAGAAGTTAGGGAAATAGCCCTGGAAATAGTCAGAAGTTACAGAAGAGAATATTGTCTCTTCTCTTCTCCTGTAGTAACCAAGAGAGGTTATATATGTGCATTTTTAAAAAGCAAATATAATACAGTGTCTTGGTAAATGATGACTTTTTAATATAGTCATTTTCCATTAAATACTGCTGATTGATCTTTAATGATTATATTTAAGAAGAAGAAGAAATTGCCTTACATCATGCCACTAAAGAATATATATCATTGATAGGTAAAAGTAGAAAAAAGTAGTTGGTGGACATAATTTAGAAGGAAACCTAATAGATTAGCTTTGCCTGTAGAAAGATATAAAAATATTCAGCACAATTATATTATGTCAGTTCTAATTTACCAGTTATTTCTGATGATTTTTGGAAGCTCAGGCTAAAGAAGGAATTGAAAATTTAAACTTAAAATATGATAAAGAAGCTTTACAATTTTTATATTAAATGACATTATTATATCTATGAACATACATTGTTTTTTTCGAAGAAAGGCTTTGTGCAACAGCACATCAAAGAATGGATCTTCACAAAGAAAACTTTATAATAATATTAAGTTGTTCATTCCATGACCTATTTAGAGTACTCAGATACTTCTTGTTGTAGACTACATAATTAAATTTTAAATGGAACATGATAAAGAAATTATACTGGTGATCTCTAGAGATTTGAATACCCTATTTGGATCTTTACAAGAGTGTAGTGAAGGCATACTTTAAAATTTAATAAAGGTCTGGCCTATTTTTTTTTTTTCCTTTTAGATGTTCTATAGCTGCTATGGCAATCCTATTTCAAACTGTATTTGCTCTCGACATTACACAGACAGTACCTGTGATACTAGACCAAACTAAAAGTATTAGAAGAAACATAGCTTCACTTGAGAAATCCACCATTTAAACATTATACAGAATGATTAATGAATTAAGATAAGCTCCTAAAATCTTATGGTACCTAAGATTGTACCTACCCTTTCATAGACCAGCATCTGAGCTAAGCGGTCGAGGGGAGCAGTAAATTAGTGAGGTGGAGTGCTCAAGCACAGTGGAAAGCCCTGCGGGCACAAGGGAAATGATGTTTGGAGCTTAAACGAGAAAATACTCCGCTTCAATATCAAAGGAATGATTTCAGTCTCTAGCCACTTCTGTTTGTTTCTGTGAAAGTTACTTTATATTTAAAGAAGAACAAATATTTTAAATATACACTAACCGCATGGATTATTTATTTGCTTAACACTAGATTAATAAGGATAACAGAAGTAAAATTTGGGCTACTTTTCCACTTATATGTAGTGGCTCAATTTTACATTTTACTTGAGGCGGGACTCAAGTTTAAATGGTCACTTCCTCCTCTAAACTGTTCTTATTTACTGTTATGTAATTTCAAGAGAACAAATTGCATAGATATTTTTCGTAGAAAAGAATTGTAGAAAGATGTCTGCAGCCCTTGCTTAAATCTTGAGCATAGCTGAGGAAACTTGTATTTTGAGGTGAAGGGCATAGTGAAACTGCCATTTAGAAATTTTTTTAGACAAGTGAGAGGAAATACGCAATGAAATATAAAGGCATGGTTACATTGGTGTGAAACACTTGAGTATATTCAAAATGGAAATTTAAATCTTTAGCTTTTCTTAGAATTGTAATAATTTACAAACTTTATGTATTTTAAACCAGTGCTTTGGATTAGGGTACAAATATTATGCCCTCCTGAGTTGGGATTTTATTCTCCACCTTTCCATAAATTTCTTTTACAGTGTCTAAGTTCCATTTACTGTAGAGACTTATGTTCTTACGTGTCTACAGCATTTTGAAAATAGAATTTAAGTACTGAAGTCACTTTGGTACTTTTGAAAAATGTTAACCTGCAACTTCATCATTATTTAAATCTAATGCAACTAAGCTTTTATCTAAAGGGAAAAGAAGAATTGACAACCCACCATATGACAAGCAAAATGAAATCTCTTGATCACTAACTGTCAGCAGTCTTTCTAATACCATTGTGTTAGGGAATGAGATGTCTTCCAAGGAGCTAAGTACACAAGGTTTTGAATCATTTCTGTCTTGACAGCCTAACCCAAGTAACTACTTGTAAGTGCGTGGATGAATTATAAAATCCATGTGGCTCTGTAGAGTGAGTTAATAAAACATCTATGAGCATTTTAATTACTATAAAATGAAAATTATTCTTTTCCTGACAGTAATAGGGGCATGGACTAAAGACCTAGTTGGCATCTCAATTGCTGTCTTCACTGTTTTTTCATGGACAGTGGGAGATGGGGTTGGCTTCTGTGTTTGCTCTTCCGATCACCTTCCAGTTGAGGTCTTCTGCCAAGCAATTTCTCTCACTTTAAGAGCACCAGGTTATACCTTTTCCTCCTCATGTTTCATCTACTGTGGATGTCCTTTCATGTCACCAGTGCTGCTTTGCCAGCCATATCAGGCTTGAACACCCATCCACCTACACCATACATGTGTCTCTGCCAATCTATGACAGATTTTTCCTTACCTTGATATATTTACTGAAGTTTTAATCTCCCTTAAATTAAGCGGGGATTTGGCATAGTCCATTTGTGACCCTCTCTTCTAATGGAGAAGTTCTGCTTTCCACCTCCAAATCCCTTTCAAAACTCACTTTCATTTAGAGGCATATAAATAATAGGTCAAGAAAATGTTGATCATCCCAAGTGGCAGGCAGTGGTGGCTGATAACATTAAAATCTCTTGAATGTCAAACTATATGCAGCTAACCAGAGTTAGTCTTTGGAAATGATATCATCTTGTATTTTTTCAGAGACCACATCATTAAAAAGAAAAGAAAAAGATTCCAGCCCTCGCTATTTAAATATTGTCTAGTCAACTGTCTTAAAGAGCCAATTTTCCATAATTTGGATGCCTGCCATTTTCTGAGGAAAATCATTATTTTAAATTGAGACTTGAATTTAACTAATCATTTCCTTAAAAAAAAAAACAACTTATGTTTGACCTTTGTCTATGCCTTAGATGCTTATTTCTAAATACAGTTTTCTTTCATCTAACCTTCGAGCTGTTTTTCTGTACTGCAGGCAGGACTGCCTATTACCCATTGTATGTGCTGTACAGGAATACCCTGATGGTTTTTGGTCTTTCTGAGGTGCTGTAATATAAATGACAGTAATTATTTAGGATAGTAATGAGTTTGATGTTATTGTAAGTGAATCTGAGGTTTTTTTGAGAAAATAATACATAAGTTGTTTCTCCACTATTCTGATTTTAATTTTTTTAAAGTAAAGCTTCAATACCATTAAAATGTGACATGGAGTTATTACTTCTAGTAGCTGTCAGCTTATTTTTTTTTTTTGTGGTTGTTTTACATCCATTTTGAAATATGTTTTTTACAGCTAATGTTAATCTTAAAACACACTTACGTGCAGTCTGATCCCCTTCTGAAGAGATATTTTAAGATCTCAAGAGGAGCCTAAGGAGCATAGAGGTGATTATCTATATGTGCTTACTGATGACTTGCATTCAAAAATTACTAAGATACCAACGGCAGGATTCACATTGTCTAAATTTAGCTATCACAAAAGTCCTCAATCTAAAGAACCAGGGGAGAAATGAAGAGAAATAGATGCCTTATCTCAAGACAGGGTGAGTAACCTTGGGGAATTGTTTTTCTTTCTCCATCGCATGAAAGTGGAGCCTGGGGGAACAGCATAGACTAGATGTTTCACCTGATGATAGCTTTAATTTAAGGTGAGTCCTAGCAGCCCAAGTTTTATGAGTGTTAAAGTGCCAAGTGACGTAAGCCGAAGCCTACTGGAGTTTTGAGGACATGGGAATGCTTAACCTCAAAAAAACTTTCAATATTTGGTACTTAAGTCCTAAATATAGACCCTGGGAAGGAGCGGGGAAAGTCAGACAAAAATGATTGTTGGACTTGATAGGCTCTGACCCAGAAGGCAGTAACTCTTCTCGCAGTGCAGAGTCCTCGGAAATCACGGCTCACAGTCTTGAAATGGATCCTAATTATATGTAGCCTTCAAATCTTAAAATGAGTGTGAGTAATTTTACTCAGTGACCTGGGTTTTGAACCCACAACCATTTTTCACCAGTGAGTGTTAGCATCTCTCACAAACACTAATGAATTTGACAGCAGACCTTTATCTTAAAAGTCTGGTAGGGCTTTTATTTTTTTTTATTCCCTATTGTAAAACTCTAAAACTAGAGACATGCTATCTTTTTTTTTTTCTGTTATTCACCTTTACCAGACTTCTAAGCGTCTTTTTAACTCATCTTAGAAAGCATTGCCATCTAAACGTGCCCAACAAGGATAATGTGCAGCAGAAATGAAAGGACTCAGATCTCTTCATTTCCATTCCTGAAGGTGAATTCTAAGATCGTGATTATTTTTATTTATACAGTGCCTAAAGAGTGCTAAATACTTTATGGAACAAATAAAAGACCTCTTGTAAAAAGCACGCATTCCTATAATCTAATTTTAGTCTCAAATCAGGCAGTATGAATGCTAAGCAGCAGGGCTTGAAGAAAAACGGGAGGTATATGAGGGCTACGCTGATAAGATTGAGCAGTTATTTAGGTTCATTATCTGGTCCACTTAATAGGGCTGCAATGTCTTACTGGTTTAAGTTAAATTTACAGTGGTTGGAGGAGAATATTTGACTGACACAGGAATGATATTTCTTGGGTTTGCTCAAAAAATGAGCCTTTGATGAGCAGTTTGAATGAAGATAGAGAAAGGGACCACTACAGGTGGATTTAGAGAGACCATTCCAGTGTAAGAAACAGCAAAGGAAACTAACTTAAAATACAAAGCTGTTTTCCCCCTCCTCACTTTATTTCCTCGGTTGAAATACTTGTCCTCCAAGTTAGTAATTTGTGTGTATCCTTTGTGTAAGTGTTGTTTTTGCACTTAAGATCATCAGAAGAATGTTATGTAGAAAGACACTGTGAAGGACGAAACTTGTGGGAATAACTTCAGGTGTTAATATGCATTTGGGGAGGAAAAAGGTGTATACACATCAACTTCTGGAGAAGCAGCCCAGCAAACTGAAGTCGAGGAGAGCTTTGTTAATATGGCAGAGTTGAGAAGCTTTCTCTTAATACCTTTGCTAGAGCATAGGCAAGGCAGGTATCATATATTATAATATAATACTGAGTTTTTTATCATATGTTTTATAAATAGTTAGAAATGAACTGCCGATATACAGGACATTTTTGTGTGTGTCATCCTTACCATTGGTCCCAGAAGAGCTGTAGTAAGACACATGGATGGGGCAGTGTCAGGAAATCCACACTGATGCTACTAGGACAGCAGAGACTCTGGTTTAGTGCTCTCTTCAATGTTCTCTGCCTTCTGAGCACTGCTTTTATTTATGAAATTATAGTTAGTGTATCGTTTACAGATATTGCAACTATCTGGATGATTCCAAAAGATTTGCTATGAATTACAAGCAAATCTTAGACAATGCTTAGTAAATTATTTAAAGAGGTTTAAAAAAAACCCCAAGAACCTAGCACATTCCCTAGTGTTCAAGGTTAACAGTTTATACTTCATCTACATTATATTAAAAACATTTTTACTGGAGTCCATAAATGTTAAACATTTTTAAAAGGCAATGATCACAGTGGGATTAGATCCGTTACGTAAAGCCAGAGACGAGATCTGCAAGCAGTAATTGGTGACTGTTTTTTATATTTTGAGGGTGCTGACTTGAGATTTCTCCTGTGAGACAATGCAAATTTTCACGCCTCTGTCTAACCATTAGAAGTAGGCAGCCCCTAAAGTTTTTCTGTGGTCAGCAGAAGAAAACTGTGAGCCCCAAACTCACATGTCCGGAGCAGTGTCTCATAACAGTGTTGTTTTGCCAGTTTGGAGCCACTGAGGACCTACCCCACTTTCTGTGTATGTTCTCCCAATGTATTTTGCAAGTTGTGCCCTACGCAGCACTTCTACAACAACAAAGTGCCAGCACGGCGCTTCACTTAGTGGGGCTATAATGGAAAATATTTTTCATTCAGACCCTTGAAAGTTTTAGAGCTTTCATACCATTTTCTGCAGGGAACATTTAAGCCTCAGCAAAGCCATGATGTTGTAGAGTGGATGCAAATGATGTCTGTTTGCCATAATCTAACGTCATTGAATGTCCATGGAGAAAGAAAGAGGGAAAACCAGACACCAGGCTTCACCTAATGCACAACAAAAACAGAGAACTGACTTTCAGCCCTTTCTGATTATTTTGCTTCTGAATTTTCAGATACTCATCTCACAATGGCTCATGTGCTAAATTTTGGAGACTAGTCCTTCTGATATCAAAGTGATTGCACAAGTCAATGCAATTTCAGCATAAGTATTGCTGCTTACTCATTACTGTAAAGTGAGTATCATCTGATTTGATCCCAACTTTGTCACTAAGACTAGACACAGCCCTACTTGATTAAGAAAGAAGAATATACACATAGAAACTCAGCATCCGCTTGACACATGAACTGAGAATCATAAAGTGGAAATTCTAAAATAAGGGCCTAAATGACTGCTAATACTATTTAGATATTCGGTTCGGGTTGATCAAAAGTACTGGGCAACTGCAGGTACCTCTGACTTTGGTTCAAAGGGCAAGGGCGCTTTTCTGAAGTAGACTATTAATTCAGGTTCTTAAAAGGTGGCTGTGACATTTAGGAAATCTGCTAGGGCTTGGAGGTTAGGAGCCGATCTTTAACTAGATGGTCAAAAATTATTTTCTTTACTAAGATTTTTCTGTTGGGGGTACAGCTGCACCTGCACCGATGTGCTCGTAGATGCCAAAGAGAATGTGGCTTGTCTCAGTTGCTGGTAGCTTTCATTCCAGGATCGCATGGTGAAGTAAGCAGAAGTTCCTGCAACTGAAAAGTTTTATTTAACAAAAATGAAACATTATTATTCATGTCATGAGTAATTGAATCTCCAGATGTTCTCATTCTGTATCAATGGCTGGGGACAATATGACTCTAGATAGACTATGACAACATGAATTGATTTCTTCTTTCTCCTTTTTTTTTCTTTTTTCTTTTTTTTTTTTATTTTAAACCTGCAAAGTGACTGTGGGTTTTTTTTTTAGCTGATTGCTTGGAGATGACATTACAGGCTGTGCAGCTGTAAAAAAGACCTTCTCATTTTCACTGAGAGTAAATAAAATAAAATATTGCAGAAATAGCATTGCTTTTCCCCAGTCCTGCCCCTGCAGAAATAAACAGAGATAACTTGAATAAAGCAATTGAATTTGGAAAGGCATTCACAAGAAGAGATGGTTGCTGCTAACATTGAATATTCAGAATGTAATAATAAAAGTAATCATGTTACTAAAAAGCCACCTGTTACTTCCTTCAGTTTTTATCTAAAGCATGGGGTTCACTTTTTTGTTTCTGAATATATAGCAGAGAGGGAAGCCCAGCTCTTTAGAAAACTTATTATATGCAATATAGTAATTCCTTATTAAAGTTAAGTGGAAAAAGAAACCATGCTCACTAACATTTCTAAAGCTGTTAAAGATGGATGTTTCCACAAAGGAACAGAAGTCGAAAAACTTTAAGTGTTTGTTAAGGCATGCACACACAGTGCATACAAGCAATAAGTCTGTTTTGCTGAACTGTGAAATTGCACTGAGTAATTTCTCTAATAACAGAATAGATATTGCACCTCTGACCTCAGAGGAGCTCCGGGCTCGGTGCAGCCGCTGGCCCCGGCATCAGCAGAAAGTTCTGCAACCCAAGCACGGGCTGCGTGCTGGGTGGTGCACAGAGAAGGAAAAAAGGTGGCAGTGAAAAAAATTTGACATACCACTTGTAAATGTTCTGTCTGATTTAAAAAATCAGAAAATGATTAATGATGAAGGTACTTTATTGATTCCTCCCCGTGACCTATACTTCAGAGGAGCTGCACAGTTGTGTCCAGAGTTGTGTGTTTGACAGCTGCCTCCTACTTCCAAAGAAAGTGTTCAACCCACTACGAGTGTGCAGCAGCAGAAACTTTTAATTGGTATTTCACGTTAGCTTTCTCTTAGAGAAATGATGCAGTGGTGATGCTTTTCCTCTATTTTACGGAGAATGGCTGTGGAAATAGCAGTTCAGTAGCTGGAGCAGGAAAAAAAAAAACAAAAAAAACCCACCATATCCCTCAGGAAAATACTGCACATGCAGAAATGGGAAAAGAAATCATATAATAAAAACATTCAGTTAAAGCAGCAAGTTATATCTTCTGTTTCAAAACTTGCAAGGTGAAAAAGAGTGATGTGGTTTAAAGGGGATATTGATTTGGCTGAGCTATGCATGAACTCATGCCACAACCCCAGTAATTCTCCCATCTCTGAACCTCTTAGAATTAATGCAGGGGTTTTAGATTGATTTCTTGAAGTTATTCGGTAGAAACAGCAAGTCTGATGAATGGCGAGTACTTGAGGTGATTAAAAAATAAATAAATAAAAAGTTACTTTAAGGACTGAGAAAAACTTTGTCAGTTGTACTTTCTTGTAGTGCTGGATCATTAGAGTCAGGTAGTGAGAAACTCCATCTCATTTCTTCTGCCTTCCATTTTGTGTTGTGAATGATTTACTTTCTTCAGCTTCTCCATCAGGTAATGTGGCACAAATGGGAAACAGATTCCCACCATGAATTTGTCTCACAGTGCCAGGGACATAATAGACTTTTTTAGATATTCACTCATTTGAAAAAAAAATTCAGAAGCTCAGGCAGATGTTGAAAATCCGGGAGTCATGTTTGGCTTGCTAGTCTATGCAGGTTTTCAAATTTTGATCTTAACTAAGTGATATTTTATTAACTTGTGGATGCTCTAGAGCCTTGGTAGTGGGTGCTGGATAATGGAAATCCTGTGGCAGGAGTTGTTTGTCCTTACAGCAGCATGAGTTGCCCAGGAGGGAGACAGTGGTTCATCTGTTCATCTGGTGTTATCCAGCAGCTGCCTGGAAAGACAGACTGGAGAAGTTGAGAAGAAGTAAGAAGTATCTGCAGGAAAATCTTCCCAGTCCCTAGCCAAACCTCTTTTCACACCTTGTTTTCTATAAGTTTTAGGGTTTTTATAACTCCTGATATTTTACCTTTTCAAGAAATGCAGATGTCCAGTTTTCTTCTGACTTTCAGCTGTGATGCTTTCTTTGGATGAACCAAAATAAAACCATATTTCCTTTTGTTAATTCAACTTTGGATTCACTTCATTCTGTGAGACAAGGCACAGCTTTAAAGATTTATGGCTAGAGATCACAAAAATAATAAATAAGGAAATAAGGATTACCAATAAATAAGGAAAAGCCCAAAATTTTCCTGTTTCCTTGTATTCTGCATGCATCAACGCTAGTCTCTTCTGACCTTCTAGAGGCTTATAAAATTTATGGTCTTTATAAACTTTATCGTGAAGCATCAAGTCTAATATAAGAAAAATCAAACTCTCCAAAGCAAAAAGACACAAAAAAAACAAGAGCCCAAAAGCTCTACCAAGCCCGTGTTTGAAATTATTCTGCCTATGCAAGAATGTCTCAGAGTAACTACAGGCAGTTGCAGGTGATTTTCCTGCATCCAGTACCACCCATGCAACGTTCACCAGTGGGCTGCTGCTCTCAGGCATGCAATGCATCAGTCATCTTTTGCTTCTCTCACCACGTTCTTTAGCCTCCCTTACATTCAGAAATTCTCAAAATGTGCTTTCCAAAAAAAAATCTGCTCCAACCACCATTCTCTCTTACTGGTATTTCCTGACTGAGGAAAAAAAAAAGAGCTTTTATCACATATCCCATATGTGCTTTATGATGCTGAGACTTGATAACTGAGATATGATTTTATAATGAAAAATCCCCCAAGGAAGCATGCAGATGTACTGTGGAAAGATACTGACACTTTGTGCTTTATTTGTAGGAAGGGTATGAACACCTTCTTCCCTTCTTTTTAACAGAAAAGAGTTTTATATTAAAGAATAGACTTCTATCTCTTGTAGAGCTCCTAAAGATATGTCCAAATGGTGGCTGAATGATGCATGCAAGTTAAAATGATACTGCAATGCATCAGGCTAAAATTTGGAAAAGATACCTGATCATTAATGAAGTCATTGTCTCCTTTATTTCAGCTAAATCTGTAGCCTTTTGAATTTGAAGGGAATGCTGCTGCTAGGGAAACTCAGTTAGATGCTAGTAAAGGGGGTTATTGATGGCATTCTCCATACTGGAAAGTTGTCTTGTTATTGAATGCAAATGTGGCTTAGATATGTAAATTATATTCAAGATTTCATCAGTAAGGCTTTAATATATCTAGAAACTAGCTTAAAGCATTTAAATAAAATGTTAATTGAAAGTGTGGAACAGCGTTAGCAAGCTCTTTCAAAGAAAGCTGCAATTCCAAGCACGTAACAAGGAAGCAAGCGCTCTGATCTAGTCAAACAGAACCTCCCATGGTAAAAACCTATAATTGTTTTAAAGTTCTCTAAAAACCTACATCTCTGTTCTCATCTCATCCCACACACTGTGATATTCCTTATGTTCCTCACTCTCCTCGCTCAGAGCTGACTTTCTTTGTAGCTTTCTCCCACTCCCAGCGTGCTGCCTTCTCTCACCTCCTACACATTGAGCTGCCTCCTGCTGCCCAAACAAGCACTTTTCCACACATCCCAGCCCTTTCCTTTCCTTGAGTTCATCTGCGCCGAATTCCCCACGAAGTCATCAGGATCTCTTGACCTGCATCAAAATCCAGAGGGTGAACTTTTTTCCTAAACCCAGGAAAGCTCAGTAATAAACCAATCAGTGAATTTAGATCTTCTGAGAGCGATCATCAGATGGAGCAAATGTCTGATCTTTATATTTAAAAAGAAAACCAAAACTATTATAGAAAATAAAGAGAGAGTGTTGAGGTACACTGCATCCCTCTGGTACTTATGGAAATACTTTCACAAGTGGCAGGGCAGTTCTCAATAACATTGACTTCAGTGCTTCAACTTCAACCAACCCAGGTCCAATTCATCAACCAAAGGTTGAAATTGGTCCCAAGAGCTAGAAGTGTGGGAACACAGAACCATGAGCATCTCTCACTGCAGCTCTGGTTTTGATTGTCACTCCTTACCTACTCATTAAGCAGAGGGATTTTGGAGGTATTTGCTAAGTTACCTTTCTACCTGCAGATGGTCTGCAACAGTGACAGCAGCTGTTCCAAAAGCGAGCATGAAGGGAGGTATTATTGCTGCTTAGCTATGTTTACAAATTTGTAACAAGACTACTATTTAAAGTATGTTCTTTTGTGACTGCACACAATATGTTGTCATCTAAATGTTGCTGGATTGATGGAGGGCATGAATGGGATGCAGCACGGAGAGACTTCTCTGCTTTGGAGTGGTTTCTTTCTTCCAGAGTTTGTGTGAATCTCGATGCTTTGGGCAGAGGTTCATGGATTAATACCATAACCTGTGCTCCCATGACCGAGGGAAAAGAAGGGCATGATACACATGCAAGTGTTCAGCTGACAGGAGTTTACTGGGTAAGGCTGAGGAAGTGCTTGAGTTCAGGAAAGACATAGTTCTATGCCAAAAAGCAAAAAATAAGTAGAAATAAAGCACATTTAATTTTTGCATGGTGAATGCTCTTTTGGTGGTAGAGGAAAATTGCCAGCTAGCAATGATTTTTACGATCTTTTTTTCACAAAACACTACATCCACAGACTGAAAGAGCCCAGCCGCATGCTATTCCTTAGGGAGGCCATTGGAGGATTGGGATGCTCTTGTGTGGCTCCTGACCATCTCTCCAAGCAGCAGGGACCCAGGCAGGCTGTGCTGGTTTAACCACGATGCCTCATGGGTATGACCAAAGTGCGCAACCCATGCAGGCAGGACCCAGCTCCTGAAGCTGTCTGGACCATATCCTCCCAAACCACACATGAGGGGTGAAAGCCAAGGTCCTGCCCATGCTCCTCTAGTAGAAGCTTCTCAGCGTCAGTGTATCCTTTCTGTTGTGCTTTACATAAAATCATTGCCATTGAAGGGGTTTTTTTTGCTTAGCAACTCAGCTGTGAATGGAGTTTTCTGACTGTTTTTCTATGGGAAGTGTTCACAGAAATAAAGAAGAGAAATGCATGTACTAAAAAAATTAAATATAACTTCTAAACTTTTTGGTAGGGAAGTGAAAATCTTAAGCCTCATTTCCATTGGAAACATGTTGAGTTTACATGTGGTTCCCCTCTTGCGTGACTCATTGCTGGTGTTTGTGTTATTTCCCCTTGGCTTTGAAATGGTCCCCCACCTTCTCAGGTGAAGGGATTCATCCCACAGCCCTTTACAGATCCATATTGGAGTGAGATGAATCATTCCTGACTGTTTTCGTAGCTGACTTGAAGGGCACCTACGCAACAGTGTTCCCATGGAAAACTCCATGTTGGAGACAGGTGAAGATAAGGGTGAAAATTTTCACGGTTGTCTTTGCCATCATTTTAGCGAGACTGTGATTCTCATTTTGTTAACCTTTAAAGGTCCTTTCCAACCCAAACTATTCTATGGTTCTATGAAATAACACATGGCAGGGGGGAACTGTAGAGATGTACAGGTCCTGATGCGTGGTACCATTTGGCAAACCACACAAGTTAGGCTGATGGATTGAAGACTATGGTAAAGTGAGAATATGTTGTGTGATTTTGAGCATTAAACATTAACAAATACATTTTGACTAGTGAAAGTTGTTGAATTATCTTTCTGGGAGTAAGCGATTGTCATTTCTTGATACTGTTTGCATCTTGGGAAGCAGAATGAGAAAAATGCATTTTAAAATTGCACCTTGCTGAACTGGCTTAATTAGAGGTCAGTAAAATGTAAATGGGAGGAAGAGAGCTGATGTAGCTGTTTTGAGTTTGTTTTGAATACAGAAAGTTCTGTAACACAGGGCTGAAGGTTGTGCTTTGGTTGACTCAAAGGGGAAGGTGAGTGTTCTGTGGCTATTACCTGTTAAGGAAGGTAGAAGAAAAGATCATCATTCTCTGCAAAGCTGAAAAGCACGTATTCACAAGACTGTTCCTGTGTGGTTTGTAGTTTACAACTGGTCCATGTAAGTTTTCCTGTGTTCCAGTCTGCTGTCATCCCCCTAACCTTTGAATACACCTGTGTAATCAAATCAGAAAGTAGAGGTCTATTATTTACTTCTCTTAATACCCTTGGACAGATTGCTGTCTCATTAGAAAGACTCGGCAAAGTAATTCAAGAACTGTAAGGCGCTAATAAGGCGCTGTCTTTAAAAATGGATTGGCTGCGTGGAAAGTCTGGCAGGTCCCCAGAATTAATATCTGGCCACAGGCTGGAATGATTTCTGTGCTAATCTGCTTGGTGTGTTCAGACGATCTACTTGCATCTTGTGGAGGGAGAGGTTTGGAGGCTGTCGACCCATGAAGAGCTTCCATCTGTGGATCCAGCTTGCTGCAACCGTGTCTAGTGGGTGGCTGAAAAGTTTGCCATTTTCTGCAGCTACAGTCCGCGGGCCAGGGCGTAGGCTATGAACAGAGGCGTATTCCGAAAGCATGGGCACATGCCCAGCCCTAAACTGTATTTACATTTTACTAGGGTGATGTATAGGCTTTATGTAGCTCTGTTTGCTGTGCCGAAGTGAGCTGTCAGAGGTTATCTCTGTAGATTTCTTTTTTTTCTATACATCCTTGGGAGAGGAAGCTTTGTATTTCAGAAAGGGAATGGCAAAGAGAGAGCTGACAAATCAGAAGCTGTGCACGTCGCTGGAAAGTGACTGGGCACAAGTCTTTGAAATACAGGGATTGCAGTTGTACAGAATTGATCTGGAAGAGATGCAAATTCCGTCCAGACTAAATTCAGATTTGGATTTAAAATGCAACTCGCATGGGCACCAGCTAATACACCAGCCAAATTCACTCCATTATTTTAAGTTAAGAGACTATCATCAGGTGACCTCCATGAAATATATTAACATAATGTCAATAATGAGTCTTTTTATAGGAAGGTGTTGAGGAAATGCAAGCAGAGTTTGTAGTATGACACCACGCTTCCAGCCTGGCTCATTTCTCAAAGCTTTATGTGATGGATCCATCTGTTCCCAGGAGATGGGAGTGTGTTGATGCCATTTTCATGGGAGACTTTGTTTCTAGGTTGAAGCTTTCTGAATTTTCTGGAAGTTGCCTGAGACTTGGTATTTATTGCCCGGGGCTGACTATTGCCAAGATACTCAGCAGTTAGCAGAGATTGCCTTCACAGGCTGGGTGGGGCCTTTACTTAACTCAATCAAGGCTCATTAAAGCTTCAAATCTCTGAATGCATATTCAAAATTGAGTGACAGGAACTTCTGGGAAAGTTTTGTTGAAAAGCCTGGCATAACTGAGTAATTATAATATAGCAGTACTTCATATGCGACTTGATTGTCACAGCCTGTGTCAAGAGAACTCATAATTTCTGAAGGATAAGACCATATGTTCCAAAAAGAGCTTTCAGAATGTGGGATACTTGTTTTGCAAGTTATTTTTTTCCTCTTCATAAAAAAACAAAGTGTTATGAAATGAGATTAAAAAAAATCCACCACACTTAATTAAACTGATTCTCCAAGAAAAGGTCCCAAACCTGTTGGATAAGGTGTTCTAATAGCTGTGGTTTCTAATTTACTTCCAGGCATAGCTGAAATAAAATGTTGCAAGGATAGTTGAAAGGACACTGTTATCCTAAATATTCTTATACATTCTTCGATTTTTTTTTTTTTAATTTGATTTTCCACTTAAACAGTCTAATGCACTAGTTAAGGAGCTCTGCGTGTAAGAAGACAATCACCTTGCCGGGTATAATCGGCCCCTGAAACAAAGTTCGGCCGGGAGATTCCACCAAATGTCCAGGCAGATTTGTGTGTAGCTACTGGAAGTGTTACATGCTGTGGTTTACATCAGCATCGAATATAAATGTAGGTGACTTCATCGTCTTCCATTTTAAGCTGTATCTAAATCACCTGTATTGTCCTGAAAACTTCTTGCTTCTTGAATGTGATGTGAAAAGGTAGCTTGGGCATCGCTGGTGTTTAAAAGCCAGAACTGAACCTGAGCTGACATTTCTGAGGACGTAAGAGTTATACAGAATTCTGCTCCAAGAGGAAGGAATAATATTGACTAACAAGATCTCAGTCTGCTTTTGGAGACCCTGAATATACACTATGGTTACATTTTTAGAATTTAGGTTTTATTTTCATTAGCAATAATATTCCAATAATGGGGTGGTGAAAATCAACTGGAGTTACGTTGCTGGGCTGGGATATTTTTATTCCCAGCAAGGGATAAGCACACAGGGAGATGTGATTATTGCCCCAAGAGATTACAATATCCACAGTTACAAGCACAACTTTATCTGCTAATTAAGGGTATCCCTGTAAGATTTCTTAATAGATTTTTTCACTATTATTATATTTCAGTTTATACTGAAAAAAAAAAAAAAGTGACACAGAGCAAGCAATCTAGCCTTGCCTTGCTCAGGAGAAGTTTTACTTACATTGTTGTGATAAAATGGGATAAAATCAGTCCTGTAAAAATTTTCTTGACCTAGCTGGAAGACAGTCATATTCTCTTAGCTCTGCATGCTCAACACCTCCATTTTACTGTTAGCTTCCTTTAAATGAGAGTAGCATGATGTAAAGTCTGCCTGTACATTTACTCACCTTAAATACTTGGAATTTTCTAAATGTTTTATGTTTGTTTAATTTTACCTATTTTCTTAACATTACATATTTTACATAGCTTCTCATCACCAGGTTCTTAGTGGGTACTTACTAAATAAGTGACAGATACCTCCACTGGAAAGAATTTATGCAGATTCGTCATTTGTGAGGCTTGTGACGTTTGCTAATCCACATTTCCCATGGATTGATCGAGACGTTAGAGGAATCCTAAACAACATGTTGCAAGTGCATATTGGTATCACCTCTGCAGATGTTCTCATCCAGGCTGGCCGTTCAGGGCTTCCTTTATGGTCTGTAGAGAAAAACAAGCATTTTTTCCAAATAACTTTTCCCAAAGTAGCTATTTAAAATAGGTTGTGTGGATTGCTTCCTCCTCAATGGGGAAAACCAGGCATTGCTTACACAGGGGGTCTGAGTTAGTGGTTCAGGTGTGGACAACTTGTCTGAAGAGGGCTAAAGTCATATGAAATTATTTTTACCAGCTTGCTCCTTGACTCTTTATGAGGAGGAAAAAAAAAGACAAATCCTTCCATATATCCTTTCCATTATGCTGTCTCACAGAAAAACTTACGATGGACTGACAGATGCTAAAAAGATCACCCATTTTCCATGATCTGTCAAGTTAATTAGACAGATTCTGCCTAAATTCTTTTTATGTTCCAAATCCCAATGGCTGCCTGTGTTTTGGCTGGCCAACTTGAAATGTCTGCAGCAAACCATCTTGTCTGGAAAGGCTTCACTGACTGGTGTGAAGAATAAACTAATTCTGCGGAGTGTAGCCTCCATCAGGCAGCTCTCTGGTAAATGCTAATGAGTAAGTAGCGAGAGGTGTTCCAAAAGCAATGCGAGCTGCCACCGCTTAACGAAATACCCACCTTTTTACTAGTTTTAGCTTGTCTCAGTCCTCATTTCCTAATCTAGGCAAACCACAAGAGCACTGTTTAGCTAATGAATGATTGAAAAGTATGAACACCGAATTCAATAAGTCAAGAAGAAAACAAACATAAAACCCCACAGAGATAACAAAATGTATGCTTAAATGCATCATTCAATTACTCTGCTCACTCTTTTCTTCCCGTTACACTCTCCTTTGTCAGAACACAGTGTATCTAAATGGCAATCTCTTTGTGACAAGAAACTTCTCTTCATGCCTTTACTTGCTGGTGCAGAACACTGCTGGTACTTTGCAACTATCAAACAACAAAAAGAATTGATTGCAAGCAACATATGAATTACATGATGGTTAGTGAAGCTTCTCTGAATTTTCCTTACCCAATTCTAAAGTAGCCACCAAACTTTGCAGATTTGGACTGCACTCATCTTTATGAATGAGAAGGGCAGTTTCAGGTCAACCACCACTAGATGGTTTTGGTTCCTTAAGTCACCAAGGGCCATACAAGCCATACAAGGATAGATCGATACGGCATTATTCTGTGGTTTTTCTTTCAGTGTAAGTCATCCAGGAATCATATTGCCATTACCTGCTTAAAACTGTTTGTCCCCAAGGATGTAAGCTGTATCAGGTTTTCTACTCAAGCTTTTATTTCTTGAATGTTCCTAGAAAGCTGGTTCATCATCCTGGCATAAACAAACCAAACCAAATTTTCTGCTGAAAGGCCACTTTTATTGCAGAATACAGAAGTTCTCGTGCCTCAAAGAACAAAGCCAACTGCTTTGTCCTGCACCATTCTTAGCAGGTCCTTTTAATTGCCTGTAATGTGAATAAGTCACAGGCAGAGCTAATGTTTGTTTTATTAGGCTGCATGGCATTAATGCTTCTTGGGATCTCAAAATCCTCATTTTCAGTGTACTAGCATCTGAAAATGATTGTATGATTCTCCAGAGACTTCACTTGGATATTGCAAGCAGATGTTAGAAAAAAACCTAAAAATGGATAGCGGTATTGATGAGTCCCACCATAAAAAGGTAAAATAAAAATGTCATTACCTTTGCATTGCTGTGTAGCTTAAGATGATGAAATAGAGCAGTTATTATGGAAGAAATGGTCTTTTTGCATCCTCCAGCTATAATCTATTGCACATGATTAACACTGAGAGTCTTTACTAATTAGCTTTTATGGTCAAACAATTTTCATGAAGTTGGTTTCAAAGAAATCAAAATTAAACTCCTTATAGCTCTGAAAGATAGAATTATGGAATATGAATGCACAGATAATCTTTACAAGCTAGAGGAAAATTATCATTGAGCAACAAAAGCTACATAAAAAGACTCAGGTATTGCAATATAGTGTGTCTGGGTAAGTGATGATGCTAGGATTTTATAAATACAGTCTAAGCAGATAAGGTGATACACAGGGTTACCTTTTGTCTGATAGCATGCATTGATGAAACCTTATATATTGATGCTGTGAAAGCAAGGGGTATAGAACCGAACAGATCGGGATGCGAAACTTCACTCTTTACTCACCCTTGTAAAATCAAAAGTTACAAGAATAGGATATGGTGGGCTGAATTTATTCCATCAGAAGAACTGCCGCAAATCAAACAGCATCATCTCCCCCTCCACCATTTTGCTCATTGGTTTCAATTTGCATTGTTAGTTTGCCATACCCTCAAAATAAAACACTGCTTCCACGGACTTCATCCCGCAGTGTTGCACTGCATCTTCTATTTGTGAGTGTAATGACGAAAGGGCTTTTAAAAGATGCTTACGCTGAAATGTGGTGGCTCTTTTCAGGTCAAACTGCCTGAATGTACCTGGGTGTTTGTGCACATAAGGTTTACTAAACTGTGGCCCAGTAAATACCCTGGGTTCAGTAAGCCTAGAGCAATTGCATTTCACAGAAGGAATGGGAAGCACTGGATTTAGTACAGTTTTCAAAACAACTTAGTTTTATAGCAGAAAAATGTTTAAACATTTAGGGGCTTGTATCCCAGTCACTACCAATAAATTTCTGGCTCTTAGGTTTAGCAACCCAAGTACTTTTGAAAAAATCTATGTTTTGCTCACTGAATTTCATAGAGGAAACACAACAATGTCATTCTTTTATAGAAGAAAAAGGAAGTCTTACCTTTTTTTTGGGCTTCATACTGAAATCAAGACCTTTGTAGTAGACAGTGTAACACTGTAGACAGAGACATACAACTCCAAAAGGGCTAGATTTCATAATTAGTCTCATGAAATTTGCCCCATTTCTATATCATTGATCACTTCGACAGCTGACAACTTTATGTCAAAGATAATTGAACAATTATTAATCATTAGAGACATACACAAAAGAAGCAGCTCTAATTGGTTGGCTTTTTTTTCAGGGTGGTTTCATAGGAAGGCTTTATTCTTCTAGTTGTATTATGGAGCTCTACAACAGAGATTTTTGCAGCTCTGATGTGGTTTACATATTTGAGATTCCCCAAACACTGCTTTCTTTGGTCCCATTGTTAATGTTTGCCTAATTAAATAACAGGGTGAGGTTGAGGATGATTCTGCCCTAGGCTAGCTCATTCCAGCTCTCAGAACCTGCAAAAATTTTGTGTTCTCCTGAAGTAGCACAGAATGAACATGAGATCTTTTCATTTGAATTTTGTCCTCTTGTGCCAGGGTTTTTTTGGTTTTTTTCTTTTTTTTTAATATGATTTGAAGTTTTTGAGGGGGCAGGTTGTACCCCAGTTTTGTAACCCTAGTTATACAAATTCCCAGTATCGTCATTAAGAAATAGACATGTATATAATGGTAGAATCTCACTGATTCAGAGCAGCATCAGACTTAAGCCATTGCAGGCAATTAGATGCAGATAAGCAATTCGTGTTTTCAAAGTGTCTTACCAACTCCATTTCAAACCAGGTGGATTATCTCTCAGGCTGAGGCGATCTCCACAGCCCGCTGAGATCTTGGCTTTTGGTTTTTTTTTAGCATTGCCAATATATGCCCAATAAATGTAAAACTTGTCTTGATTTTGAGATGCACCCTGTGCCCTAAACCTACACTGATGACTGTCATCTTCTGTTCAAGACAGCACTATTCAGTAATAAACGCATCTACCACTAGACCAGATTGAAGGATGTGAGGCCTTGGAAATGCAACAAGGGGTTAAATTATTAACTGACCCAGACGCTCTCCATTAATAAAAGAAAAACACCACGTTATTTCAAGTGCTGGGAAAAGTTTCTTCAGTGCCTGTAAAATAGGTTCCATTGCTCAGGAGACCTAATACAAGGAAAGGAGCTGGCCCCATTATATCATTAAGAGAATCCACTTCTTATTTACAAGTTAGGATTAATTTTTACTGAGGCTTAAACGCTATAAGCCCCTGTTGTGTGGCAGAGACTGTGACACTCCGTTACAGGTTAATTTCTTTCCTTGCAAATTAGAAAATATGGTGACTTGCAAAACAGAGGGAGAGGAAGGGGAAATATGCCAGCAGGTTTGCATAGACTTTTTTGCCTTTTGGCTTCTTCTTTCATTTTCTAGTCTGCTGCACTTCTTCTTTCACTGATTTGGATGCTGGATGCCAATTTAAATTTCCAGTGCATTTAGCATCCTACAACACCAGGGGATTGAAAAGAGAATTAAGAATGTACATGGTATTAAAAAAAAAGATGCTTTTTTTTTTCTCCACTGTCCTTTTTATCTTTCTACCTCTCTGTGATTGCAGTGATAACAGAATCCAGTAAACTACAGCCGGAGAAAACCAGTAGCATGTTTATTTTGCAAAGGTGTGTTTATAACGGGAAGCGGATGGGCCTCGCTTGTCGCTCACAGTCTGTGAGGACTCTTTCACAGATCAACAGACTATAAGATTGCTTTCCTGGATACGAGCCACTGATGGACCCATACAGGCTAGTAAGAGTCATGTAAGAGTTTTTTATCCTGTCTCGGCAGGGACATCTTCCCCACGGGCTTCATGAGAGAGTGTTTTCCTCACAGCGGATTTAACGGGGGGAGAGAAAGGATGGAAAGAAGATTAATGGTTCTGCCAGTTCCCCGCAAGTTCACAGAAAATATTGGCTAGAGCAGGAGTGGCCCGACTCCGTCGAGCTCCAGCCTTTTCTGTGTACTCAGAGTGGCATGTTTTTAATCAAATGTGAAATATAGCTTTAGCAGGTCGAATGGATTAGCCTTCCTTGTAAGTAACTCTGTCTGCTTTAGTCAAGAGTGCAACTTTTTTTTTTTTTTTTTTTAATGTTTCACGCTTAAGGTTGTCGTCTTTAACTTCATCAGTTTAATGAGTCTTTGGAGGTTTGATTGTTAAAGGTGGGAACTATTTAATAACCATATCAAATTGAGCTTCGAAGTACGCGCAGTGAAGACAGGAAGGTAAGAAACTTCTCAGCCGGTCTGTCATAAAAGCTTGGAAATGCTGGAGACAAACAGGGAGTGATCTGTTCCTTTTTTAATACCATCTTGAGATTACAGCGCTTGTAGATATTTAAGTTTTCCTTGCGTTGGGCTTTCAAATCTGCCTACATTTAGAAAGTTAATATCCTCGTACTCAAAAGGTGGAAAATCTGCTCATGACAACGTACATAACCAATTGCCTTCCTCTAACGCTGAATGTTATCTATCAGCATCTCATCACTCTCCTGTTCTTATACAGCGTTGAAGTTATCAAAGAACTGGGGAGATTTTCAGCTACTTTATTTCTGGGCCTATGAATCAGCTGAGCCTCTAATAAAGTTAGGCTGTTCGTATCAAACCGTCCCTTATCAGTAATGTACTTTGAAAGCTGTTCCGTCTGGTTAAATCCAAGTGAAATAATAGACCTCGTACCTGTCACATCCTCAGGCTGCTGTAAAGTGTTGTTGCTCCACTAAAATAAATAGTTCAGGTGATTTCCACATGCCAAGAAATTGATGTAAGTATTATAAATAATTTTTAAAATAGTTTGTTTTTCAGAGTAATTGCAGATTTTTTTTTAATATATTAGTCACTGCCATATTTCAGTGCCAGATATGGTGTGAAATTGCTCTCAATTTTCCTTGCAACACAGATTTTTTTATTTTTTTTTTTTGGTACTATGTGTAACTAGCTTCTACGTTTCTAACTTGTCCTTTAATGTGTTGTTCAGACAAGTTTCTAGGGTCTTGTTCATTTTATTAAGTACAGTTATAAAAAAAGCAAGGTTTAAAAGATACCAAACAAAACTATACCTCAAAACTTTCAAAGCTGTCTTTATAAGAATTTATGTGGTTAGAAGACTAAGGAGACACAGCAAAATAAAAATATATCCAAAGATTCATGGGCTGAACCAAGTCTCTGCAATACTCTTAAGATGATTTTAATTCTGTTTGCATGGAAGTAGATAGGAAATTTTAACGTTCTGTTTAGCAGAAACCAGCACTGGCTTCTCAGAAGACCCGATCTTACCTGGCTACCTTCTCATCATTGCTGTCATGTTATAATTCCTCCTATGCTGGAACAGTCAGCAATGTAAGTGCAAACAGGAAAAACTCCAGCAGTCAAGATATTCTGCAAAATTTCAGGCAATGGAGAACAGGATAACATGATAGCTTGACCATATACCATTGGATTAAAAATGTAAGACATAGGCCTTTGATTTCTATGAGGATCCTCTTCCAGTCATTGCAGTGTGACAAAATTCATTACTTACCATAATAGATTTATATATTTTCTTTTAAAAAAAAAAATTATAAATTAGTGTAGCACTGTAGTATTGCAGAAGATGTTTGAACTAGATCCTCTGGTTTGTATTCCCCATGCCTTGCATGTTCTGATCTCGTACCTTTTCTATTCCTCTGCCTGTCTGTCCATTAAGTAGGAATAAAACTCAAAGGGTGCCTGGTGTCTTCTGTACTTTTTTTTTTCTTTTTTTAATTGTAATGTTGGTTCAAGGCCATGTTTCACCAAAGCATGTCAGCATTTGTTTAAGTCTCGCTGACTTTAGAGATGAGTACAGTGTTTTGAGAAACCGAGGCCTCTGAAGTTACGCGAAAACAGTGCATCCTCAGTATAAATAATATCTCATTTTATCTGATTAGTGATGGGCTATTTTTTTTTTTTTTTCTTTTTAAAGCAAGTGCCTTTATTTATCACCATCCAGGGACCTATTTGGATAGTCAATGGACAGAAAACAAGGCATGAATCTGTTGGAAAAATCATTTGGCTCATGTAGTCCTTTCTAAATATAACTCCTTGATCAAAGTGCAGAGTGTCTTTTGTAAGTCCTATCCAAAACAGATACTAGACGAGGAATATACTGAAGCCTTCAGATTTTTGATGGTGACTTTTCAAAGGCATGCCATCTTGAATGTAGCATCATGTGATGCTGTTTGAACTGCACAAACATTTTGCCTTCAACTTCTTTTTCTTGCATTTGTGCCACTCTACAGAGATAATTGTATATACAGCTTAAAAAAAAAAACAAGCAAAAAAGTATCTTCAATTAAAATGCCGGGGATTTTTGAAGGCTGCCGGAGAAAAGCAATTGCAGTGTTATGTCTTAGAAGTATTTTTTTTGTGTGTGTATAACAACTTCTGAGCATAAATAAACATAAATTGTTCCAGGGTTTTGTAGTACGTTCATAAACATAAGGGTCCTTGCAGCTGAAATGGTATCCTTCTGAAATGACAGTTAATAAAAGCTATTTTTGATTTAGCTACCAACCAGTTTGTATTGTAACAGTGACTTTCAGGTGACTCTCACTGTCTTGGGGAGAGATGCAGGTGCAGGCATAAGAAGAATGGGACTGAACACTGGTGAATCTTTACCAATTATTAATTGAACTTTGACATTTCATTGCATCATTTTTCCAACACTGTGGTTTTCTAAAAGAAAATTGTTAGCTGTTCTGGGGACACAGACACAAGAGAGAGGGATGTGCAGAGGCACGAGGCTTTGCTACTCACACATGTTGAGAGAAAGATGTTGTTCCTGCAAAAGTGCCACAAACAGCGCTAATTAATACACCGATTCTACAAGTGGTGCAGAGGACTTTATATAGACAGAATTAATTATTAAAATCTCTTTCTTCAAAACACTGTTTCTAAGATGCTTTGCATGATTATAATATGAGCCTGCCCTACAAAGAAACCGCAGATCTAAGATCGAATGCAGACAACAGTCATGTACTTCAGCAACGGTTTGAAGATGAATGTACGCACATGTCTGGGAAAATTAGGGAGCCTGGTTCTGAGAGATGGTGTCAGGATCAAAGCCTGGGGAGCACAGAGCAGCGAGTGAAGTCAACACGCATCCGGGGAAAGTAAGACTTCACTAAGTCAGTGACAATACGTGGGACCGCTCCCTCACTTTCTTGGTTTTGAAAGTGTTACAATTTTTGATAGTTTTACAAACTTTATTGTCATTTTCATCAGAATGCAGAGAGGGACGTAGTAAACAAATCCAGCTATGATTATGCTGGAATTGCACTCTTGGTGCTGGATTTACTCCTAAACTACCTGCAATGATCTGCAGTAGCTGTTCTGTAGTGAGCCGGGGTGGGGCGGGGGGGTTGCAGCTATTTAATTGGGGTTCATGCTTCACAGCTATTTTCAGAGTTATAGCAAAAATCAGACCTTGCAGTGGAGAAGGGTTTGTAACAGACCAAAGGCCAAATTGTTATTTCTAATGCTGGTTTTATTCTTAGCCCTGCATAGTGATGCTTCTCATGTCTGGAGCACAGATAAAAATGAGATATTGATGACTTTCAGACTCCAAAACCCTTTTGCTTGTCTAGAATGCAATTATATAAGTGGCAGTAAGTGATGCCTGAATGAGATTAATATAGGCTGCCTTGCTCCTCATTGCTACAGGTAGGAATGAGAAGATCTAGGGAATGACTATTGAAAGTATTAAGCAATTAAGGTGGGTAGTAAAAAGGGGAGACTGACGGTTTCTTTTTTTTCTTTAACTTCATGAAAATCTGAAGTAATGAGTAGCGGCATTATATAAACCATCAGGTGTGGTGATGCATTATATATATTATTCTTATTTCCTTGAAGAATAGCTTCAAAAGATCTAATGCGCCTTCTCAATCTGAATTTAAGCAATTGGAGAATATTTAATGATACAAATTTGTCCTCACAGGCTTAATGTTTATATCCATCTAGATCAGTAAAATTTAAAACAGAGTTTGTGCAATTTGAAAGCAATTTAGTCTGCCAAATAACAATAGTGCGCAGAAAGAGGCTCAGCCTCCACTGATAGGTCATGTCTTTGTACTGGTGAGGTTTTGGGGCAGAATCTGTTCTCACTTTTACACCTCTATAAACTGACAGTGATTTCATTAGTTCCATTATACTTAATCTGTGTAATTCGAGTAAGAATTGAGACCCTGGAGGTTGAAAAGCACAATGTCAAATTGCAATAACTATGAAGTCAATCACGGTATAATTTCCCTTAGGTTTCATGGATAGTGAAGTCTCTGGGTACCTGGATAAACTTTGAATAATTGGAGGAACACAAATTCAGGGGTTGGTGTTGAGGAACTGAGCTTGGAGGGAGGGAGATGTTTGTTCGGTTAGGATTTTTTTTCCGGAGAAGGTGAAAAGATTGCATTGATTACATTGCTGTAATTGATGTGTGGCAGCCCATTTACTACAAAATAAAACACGTTAGATGAAAAGGCTTGCTCCTTTCTTGAGAGTATAATATTAAAATCTATTGAACTTAAATAAATCCATTGAATTTCATTGCAGAAGAATCACTTGCTTGAAAAGTTACCTAAGCTGACACTAACTGTGTGCTGGGAAATGAAGCAACAGAACCAAATTCTGATCTCATTTATACAGATATAACTAAGGAAGATTGTAGGCCCTTTGGTCTTTGAGGTGATCTTTGTGCATGAGTAGGGCCAATAGGGGCTACAATAATAAGGCTAATATATCCAAGAAAATAACTGACAGTTGTGTAAAGCTGCTTTACGGGTAAGAACAAAGCTGATCAACACATAAAGCATCCACAACACATTTTTCTCAGGAGGTTGTTCACATAATACACACACAAGTGTGGGAATGAGAGAAGTGATTATCTTTTACATTAAAGTCTTTTTATGTCCCTCTGGAATATAAAGCAGCTGTAGGAAAGAATTTACACCTGTGTTCAGTTCCCTGCATACGATGTCTGTAACACAGAGGGGATGTGTGTGCGAGTGGGAACAAGGCCCATACATTTTTATCTCAGCACTGAAAAGGGTTTTTTGCTTTGCAATGCTCACAGGAACACTTGAGCACAGGACTTTGCCCACGCGACCCCCGAATTGTGCTGGTGCCGTTCCTAGGAGTGAGTTTATTCAAGGCGACGTGAAATATAATCCGGTAACTTCGTCCCTACTGCAGCCGGAGGAGGGAAGGTGTCCTCCCTTTCTTCTCACGAGTTATTCAGCTCTGCAAAGGGAAATCTGGGGCGCTGAGCGACCAGCTGTTCCCACCGCAGGTGCGTCTGAGGGTGCTGTGGGGGAAGGATCCCGGCTGGGGTCAGGCGACACGGAGGAGGCGGAATATCTGCTGTGAACACTTGCCTGTGCCGTGCAGGGCAGCTGGTGTCACTGGTCCCTTTATGCTTTTATGCCTGTTGGGGCTCTGTGGAAAATCCCACCTATTATATTACAAAAAAATAGATCGGTACATATCTGCAGATTTATATCCAGAGCGGTACTCTGATAGCCATTTCATCCCTAACTTCTCAAGTGTGGATAAAACTGTTGTTTCTCCTTTTCTAAAACATAAAAAGTACAGGAATTTTTTTTTTTTTTTAATTGTGGCAACTGTGCAGCACATGGTCCCTGTGAAACTCTTCTGAAACGCCCAAGATTTCAGAAAGATCCGCTAATTAGGGCTGCCCAAATGGTCCTGATTTTTCAGATCTTCTGAGTGATTGTTGCTTTCATTGATCTTTAACAGGAGTGGACGGTCAGAGCATCTGAAAATCTGTGAGGCAGGCAGATGAATGTTGATGAACCAGAGGGAGAGGGAGGAGGGGAAACGCTTTGTTTGATATTGCTAATTGTTTTGTTTTGGCAATTAAGTATTTTTTGAAGCAAGTGATTGATTTGGTGAGAGATGAAAAGGGATTAAGTGTGACCCACTGAAACTCATTTCTAGCCCTAGCTGCTTATTATGAAATTAGTTTTTGTTTCAGAATAAAACACACAGACAGACTTGGTGGTATGGAAACTATCAATTAGCTGAATATAAAGAGAAGTCCCTTTCTGTAAGATGTCGTCTTCTTATGTGACAATCTTCTAAATATATTCTTCTGAGAGTTTTAATTATTTGGTGATGTTTTTTAAAGTAGCAGCGATAAGGAAAATAAATAAATTGTGATGGAAAACAACTGAAAATACTTGTTTATTCTTTTATTTCCCCAACACATACACAAAACAAATTATTTTGCCAATTTTGAAAAAATGCTGCTGGTTTGGTCAAGGGGAGTATAACCCTCTGTCAAGAATTGTTTGATACTCTTTTCATTAAATATTGATTTTATTGCCTTTGAGTTAAAATAATAATAAGCCCATGTTGTTTACTTCATTTTTTTTTCCCCATCCAAGGAGCAATTATTATGAAGTTGGGTGGTAGACACAGACTCAGGCAGGAAAGTGTTTATGTTACTGTGATTATCATATGCACAGACACTATATAGAATGAGCTTAAGAGGACTCCGTAGTACTTGGTCATCTTCTTTCCAGACCTTTCCTGCAATAAATGTGTAGTTGAAAAGCAATCTGATGTACCTCCAAAGATCTGGGAATTAGTTTTTCACACAAAACAAAATTCAATGAAAAAATCAATCTGATCTTACAAAGTATTTAATTTAAAGGAATGATGGGGCTTCCCAAATACTTAAATCACTTTATAAAACATACAAGCAGGAAAAAAAAAAAAAAAAGACCTAGGATTCAAAACATTTTGGATCTGTTTTTAGAAACATGACTGGATGGCACAGAGTGTTCAGCATGGCTGGTGCAGCCCCTTCCACAAGGATGATCCTTGGCCATCAGCCACCAGCTCCATCTCTCCGGCTTTGTAGATGGTCTTTCTTGGTAGCTGCAGCTCTCGATGCAGAGAGGAGCAGCAGAAGAGCACACAGAGAAGGAAGCAAAGAAGAAAGAACAGAGAGGAGGAGAACGGGGCTCTTAACAGTACAGCTTGATTTGATGTTTTGCCTGATTCTTCACAAGTGTAAATATTTGACTGCAGTTTTGGTGCTTTTTTTATTCCCCTTCAGGTAGAGTATTTGTTTACACAGTGTAAAATTTCCTCCTTCCTCTCTTCTGTTCTTTCACTCCATGAGTGAAAATCTGCAGCTTTTTTTGGCAAGGGCTTAAAGGTAATAACAGCAATGAGTGAAAGCTCTGCTTTCTCTTGAGACCGTATAAATCATTCTTCTTTTACTAAAGGCTTCCATGGGAAGGGGCATTTGAGTTTTGACCCTGTTTTTTTTTTGCAGCCTCACCCCAGCAAGAGTCCAAATGGACCTCAAAAACTTTATTAACAAAACCATCAGATTCTTAACCTGAACATCCAAATTTCATATACTTGCTGGGGTGAGACCTTCTTTACAAAGTGGAGGGCAGTTTAGGAGCTAATGCTGGAAGTCTTGTGCTTGACTACCATCTGCTCAATTCATCTGAATGAATACTGGGAGTACATATACCAGGAATATTGTTGTCTTTTACATGAGAGAATAGTCAGCATGAGAGTCCTATTCCCAAGAAAAAAAAAAAAAAAAACAAAACACCATGGATATGTCCTTGTTTCTAGGAACCACACTCATTACTTACTGTTTCATCCAGGCACCATTGCCTCCAGCATGTGCTATTTTACAGGCATGTGGTAAGATTGTTCAAGTTCAGAAGAGTTTCCTTTCTTTTTGGAAGATTGTTTTGAAAAATAAGTGAGGGACTCTACCATAGGTTTCTATTTATGTTGTTTGTTTGGACGGCAGCAACAAACAACTAAACATATGTTCTTTCAGATGTGTAGATGTAGAGACATTTGGTTATACAGCGTATCTGATGCTATATGAATGTTGATTAAGTGCCATAAAAGCAAAATTAAAAAATTTAGCCTTAAAAATCCTTAAACAAAAGCACATGTTGACATTTGGCAGGTTCACACCCCCATTTGTGGGATCCTGCACAACAAAATAGTCACAAAGGAGATCTAACACTGCAGCATCTCTGGCATTAAAAATCTCCCTCTTTCAAGTGACTTTGCTGAAGTAAAATATATAGCTGTAAGATTTAGGAGTAGCTTAATTTAAGCATATTCAAACCTGATGATTGAGTGAAACAGCTTTTCCTAACGAGTACCTTGCTCCCAAGGTACAGAAGATGACTTGCAATTTTTTTTTCTTAATGAAAATGGAATAGGAAGGAATTAGATTTCATAGACCTGTTTCAGAAGTGCTAATGCAAGAAGCACATCAGTAATGAAAGTACAGATATTTTTTGGTCATGTAAAGGAAAGCTACTGAACCTGTAATGACTGACAATGGCTGATTTTCACATTACTAACAATTTTCTCTGGACATTTTATTATAAAATTATTTGACACTTAAATACCTTAATAAAATTATCAGGTTTAAAAGACCAGCATGGGATACTGTGGAAGATGTCATGCTGTCATTTGTGCTGTTTCCCACAAAAGATTCAATCTTATTTATTTTGATTTAGGAGTTAGGAAAGCAGGTCTTTTCTAGAATAACCTGCAAACCCCTCGCAATTAGTTGTTCACCCTCATGACATCTCCAGGACAGAAGGTACCACCTAGGTTAGTGATTTTTCTGTCTAAAATTGATCATATTGCTTGACTTATGGGACAACAGAAAAATTAAGACTGTAATATTCTTTTAAATCACAGAAGACTGGCAAAATCCACTCTTCTGGCTGGAGAGGGAGCAGATACGTGTTGAAGAGTGTAGCAGAGCAATTAAAGTAAATGGAAATTATTTGGGGATGGAATTTCTGTCACCTAAAAATATTTTCTTAAGCTTGGATGTAGATGTTTTCAATGCTTTTAGGAATTTTTAAGCTATATTTGGCTTTGTGTCCATAGGGTCAGCTATCTACAAAACACTTTCTCTGTCTGTGGAGACAGGAATCCTTAAAAGCCAGGTTTGATGTCTCTTTGGTTTTTCATACTGTCTTAATCCTTTGGGAATGTCATTCTCCCTTCAGTTCAGCTATCTGGTTCTTTGGGAATGATTTCATACCATTTGAAGAACTGAATCCAACTGCTCTAACACTGACATTCTCATTACTGCGTGATCTTATGTAAGTGCTGCCTGGAAAGTAGTATGTCGCTAGACTGAAATATGGACAGTGTGGGCTCCCATTAGATTAAATACCTAAAGAATTTGTTATATTTAGAATTTTGTTCACTTATGCTTAATAGAGCTCCACTTTAAGTTAGGGAAAATTGGTTTCATTTTCTCTTCCTACCATTAATAGCTATTAGAGTTGAAAATAAGGCTTTAAACATATCATTAAAGTACACTTAAGTAACTTGCAATTGACAATTAACTCAGCATGGTAATACATTATCATAACATTTTCCTTTGATAGGTTTGTCTCTTAAAAGACACACGGAAAGACAAAGGATGCCTTTGTAAGACTCATAGTGAAGTTATTTCTGTTTTAATTGTTCACATTTTGTGTATTTTGTCAGTGAAATATGTTGCATGATATATGTTCAAAAACCATTTATTTATTGTTTGATGGTAGGCAGTTGTAATGAACTGTGTTGAGAAGGTGTCTGGGTTTTGTTGATTGGTTTCTGTGGGTACAGTAGTAAGGCAAATTGATACAGAAGAATATTTGCCGCACACTTCATGGATCTCAGAGTTTGGGAGATTACTTTAGTAACCAAAGAGAGATGCAGGCAGAATAGAGACCCACATTCAAGCATATTTGGCTTTCAGGTTTTATTAAAATCATAAAATGATAGAATCATAGAATGGCTTGGGTTGGAAGGGACCTTTCAAGGTCATCTAGTCCAAGCTCCCTGCAAGGAGCAGGGACATCTCCAACCAGATCAGGTTGCTCAGAGCCCCGTCCAACCTGACCTTGAATGTTTCCAGGGATGGGGCATCCACCACCGATCTGGGCAACCTGTGCCAGCGTTTCACTGAAGTTCTAGGAAAAAACCCTCTGATTACCAACATCTCAGCAGAACATACTATGTGTTTTCCCTTTCAAGAGGAAAGTAGAGTGCTCCACTTAAACTGAAAGTACTGTTTGTCCCGGTTTTTAATGACATAGAGTGAATGGTGAGTGTGTGAGCGTGCAGCTCCTCAGCTCGGTGACCAAGGACTGCCACCTCCCAAAGCAGAGTTAGAACGTTACTATGACAATAGCAACACCGGTGACATTCTCCGTTCCTCACACAGCCAATGGGCATTGACCTTATCCTGTCAAAGCATGTAAAAAGCGATGTGGGCAACTCTGGCTTTGTGAAAATTGGACACATTTATCTAGGACGTTTCACCGCCTTACCATATATTGAGTTGTAGAAGTGTAGCTAAAATAGCTGCTGTATTGTAAGTTTTTTTGCAGTGAAGCTAGAAATTCAACAAAGACAACTGTAGTCTGAGCAAATGCTTTTTCTAATGCTTTAAAAGCAAAACCACTGATGCTAGGCATGCAAAATCCCTTCAGTTCTGTGCCCCAGATGTTCTCTCCTGTTTTCTTGTAAATCCACTCTGAAACATACTGGTTTGGAAACTGTACATCTTAGGGCTCTGTAGCCTTGGTAGCCTGAAAAGTTTGTTTTATTTTGAGTACTTTTGCTACGCTTAAGTCTGCAGAACTTAAAGAAATCAAAGAGTTTGCATACATCCTGCTGAAGTCAGTAGCAGTGCAGCATTTGAGCGTTTCCTAGCTCATTCTCCTCCCTTTCCTCCTCAATCATTTCTTGAAAATTCCTTCATAATAACCTTATCCAAACCATAAATATGAAAGTCAAATAAGCCCAAAGGAGATTTATCATCCTCTGACTCCGCACTCCTTTTATGATTAATAATGACATTGATTCCTTTAGAAATGAAACAAAAATTAATTTAAAGGTTCTGATTGGTTTTACTATTAGGTAAACTTAACATATTGAATGAGCGTAAAACAATTATCAGTCTTATTAACAAAATTAGCTACAGCAAATTTACCATAAGGAAACTGTTGCTATTTAGCTCCCTAATTATGTCACTATTCTTTGTGACCAAATGATATAATGAAAATAATTTGATCTACTGGTGCTGCATAGAGAATTTCCTAGGAGCAGCTGAATATCATAATCTGTTTTGAACTTATGTTTTCCTACTCTTCTTCTGTTTCAGAAAGTAGAGGTCAAGGGCTTCAAAGAACTTTGCAGTGAAGTGAAGTTGAACTGTGCTGGGCAGAATATGGAATAGATTCTTTACTCTTATAAAGTGTTAGATAACCCTTTCCTTGAGGCCAGAACCCTTTGACTTCTTCAACTGATTCATGGTGTATGAATTTCAGGCTCTGGAAAAGATTGGGATGTCTTTTATTCTGCCTGGCATGGAAGCCAAGAACTGGACTTTCCATGCTGTGCTGTTGTCTATGTATTTCCTTGGACTGTGCCTCCATTCAGGCACTTAAACTTGGCAAATTTTTATTTTTAGCCTTGAGAGCTGATAAAGCAGAGAGAAGTCGGATGCCCTCTGGACGTAGGTAATTCAGCCCAGAGGGACAGTCACCTGGCCAGCCTTGAGGGCTACCCAAGCATTGGTGACATGCAGAACTTGGGTTTTGGGTGCCAGCTTTCATCTATTCTGTGTGAGTATCCTGTGCTCATGGGTTAGCAGTGCGGTGGCACAGAAGCAATAAGAGCTGACAAAGCTAATGAGAGAAATCATACATGGTCTTGGAAAAGTTCTTGCGCAATGTCTCTACTGGCACTACTGTACTTCCACCCCAGCAAGCATCTAAATGGTGGGGTCTCAGGTAGTTTTATTCCTACCAGATCTGTCTGCTCTCCCTGGCTGCATCCTGACTTTGTCAGGATACGACCTTCGCGGTATGTGTTCTCATTTCTTTCTTCCATTTGCCATCTGTCTTCCCTGGATTGCCATCAGTGGGCAACTTGGGTTTAGGCACATTTCCTAGTGCCATTCCTGTAACAGCTGTTCTGGGGAAGTGGTACCAATTGTAAGCAACATCTTTCCCTCTCTCCTTCCCAGTGTAGCTTTATAAACTGGAAATAAGGAGATGAAGATTTTTTGGTACAGTAAGAAATCTGCAGTGCATGAGTGATCTGCATATTGTAACACTGCCTTAGATTGTAACAATGAACTTGAACATGATCAACTCTAATATTAAACTACACAGAAGTAGTGAATGGGAAAGCTCCTGTGGAACAGAAACCCCTTGAGTACATCCCCTGGCTGCTTGCTTAACGCTTGTGAAGATGCTCTGAACTACACAACTTGTTTTCTTGCCCACACTACAATTTTACATCTTTATGGTTTGTGTCCTCTGGGAAATATTTTTATTTTTGTTTCATTATTTAAAGCAAACCTAATATTAATGACGGGGTTGCTATGCATTAAAGCGCTGTGCTACCAATCCACATCAGCGCATAACTTTTGATGAGGCTTTCTGCATAATTTATGTCCAAAGGAGAGTATGCTGACACAAAATTGAGGATTTAACCATGTTTACTGCTGCTTGCAATAATTAGATCGTTTCATACTGGAACTACTAAGCAAGTACAGCAAGGTGAGAAAATGTTAAAGTTACAAACTTCTCTGTAACTGGTCAAACACAAAGAACTTGCAATATGTTTTGTAGCCAGTTCTTTATATAGCATCATCAGAAAACCCAGGTGCTTTAAATAAGATACTTGAGTGCCATCAGATGGACCACTGCAAGAACTGGCAAGCAAAAATCACATCCAAATCACAGGGTTTGCCCAATCATCCCCAAATCGCCTACATATAGTTTATATTATAATCGCCTTCATGTAGTTTATATTCTGTTCTCTATCTAATTGACTTCTGTAGCTGGAAGTATGGAGAAGGACAATCAAGCAAAGCAAAAACTTGCCATCACAGGTTGGGAAGAGTTGGGCTGGATCAAGCTGGATGCCCGATCCCTGGAAACGTTAAAGGCCAGGTTGGATGAGGCTCTGAGCAACCTGATCTAGTCAGGGATGTCCCTGCTCCTTGCGGGGGGCGGGGTGGACTATAAATTGGGTTTATAAAACTTCCTACGATATTCCTTGAAAAACTTCCTATTATATTTCTTGAGAGTTGTGTAAGAGCTGTGTTAGGCTCCAGAAGTTGTTCTAAATATCACAATCTGCTGATAGTTTCAACACTTCTAAACATGACTGGAACAGAAAAGGCTTTAAATGAGAAATGAAATCCACACGTGTGCTTCTGTTAACCTCTGGTTTGGCACATTTTAAATCATTGCACACATTTCTATATGCTGTTCCTTCAGCCATGCTGTGGCATCTGATTAAAAGTGCATACCAAGTCATATGGCTCCACTGCCTAAGAAATAAATATAGGGGGTGTGAGGTGTCATATGAGGAAGGTCTAGAAGATTAAATAGGCACATAGTTCAAATGCGGTATAGAAAGATGATTTGAGAAAAAAAAGCTTCATGAAATCTGTTTTTTAAGTGGAAAACAGAGGCATTTTTTCTTCCTGATGGACTGTGATAGAATTATAAGAAACATAAATTCAGATGCATGCAGCCATCCAAAGGGAGTTTACATCCAGCAGCACTAAATTCTTTACCATCTTGCACAGGTAAACTCTAGAAACACTTAGTCCTTTGCTGCAAAAAGCATTTTCCATCTGTCAGTCACTCTCGTTGCTCCTTCTCACCCTTCTGTTCTGCCGCCTGATGTTTGACATCTCAGCTGAAGGGGAAGGCTCTTCTATTCAGAGTGGTCCCAGCCATCCTTTGACAGCACTGAAGGATTTAGGTAGCAGGATGTGACCCTTCGTTTATTTTATATTCTGTTCTCTATCTAATTGACTTCTGTAGCTGAAGGTGTGGAGAAGGACAATCAAGCAAAGCTAATAACCTGTCATCACAGGTTGGGAAGAGTTGGGCTGGGTCAAACTGCTACACGCTAGTCAAGTCAGACGGGGTTGAAAGAAGTGGTTGCTAACCTCTGCCTCACAGAGGAGACTTTAAATTATTAGATCCTACAGATCAGAGGAGAGAAAGCATTAAGTCTGGGTGCTCCTTGCCATATTCCAGAGACCTCTTTTTATTTCCGGATGGTTTCTTGTTTCTTTTCTGAATCCAACAATACTTGTTCATATTTTTGCAGCTTTTATAGCAGCTCACCTTCTTTCTCTTTAAATATCCTGAAGTGACGTGTAAGCAAGGTGGACTCTTGTTAGGGTGCCCTGTTACATAGGAATGTGTGTTGGGTTGTCTGGAGAGGACAAGAGGTCCAACCTTCTTCTAGACATCATTCTGCTTAGTTTTGGCTGCCTCTTCTGAAAGATGAGTGTTCACTGGTGTATACTACAGATTTCAGAAAAAGCATCCAAGCCCAAGCAATCTGTAGTATCTGTGATCATCCACCTCTCCCTCACATCAGAGCACAGAGACCGCAGGAGAAGCCATGACTTGGATTTGTGTGGGTGTAATACAGATTCAGTTGGGCTACATCTTCTTTTTCAGTGGGGCAGAGCCTACAATGCTTCGGTCTTAACAGAGATATTCCTGTTCATAAATCCAGTTTTCCAGTCCCTGATGCAAAGTGATTAAGAAAAGCAGAGTTCCCACATATGCTGCTCCAGCATTTCACTTCCTCAGTCATATCTACGAGTGAAATGCATTCAAATGCCAAAAATATGTAGCGTTTCTGAAGCTGATTGTTATTAATATTGTTCTGTTTGGGTTTTTTTAGCTGTAAACCTTTTTGAAGTGCCTAGTGAACAGCAAGAGGAGCAGCTTTGGAAAAGGGAGACAACTTTGAAATCTACAGAGCAGAAGCTTTAATCTCCAGTTGTGACTGACATCAAACAAAAGTGCAAAAACTCCCTTTGTTCTCTAGCACAAAGGGTGTGTTTGTTGTTTGTTCAGGGTAAGTGAAAGGCCCCCACGAAGTCCCACTGAAGATGTTTAATGAATCTGGCAGCCTCCAAGCTCTCTTCTACAGAGTAATCCTAACGACAGACCCATCACACATAATTTAACAAAGTGTGACACGACAATCTCTGCTCAGGAGAGACTTCAGAGGGGGAATACTTTTATTACTCAAAAGCACAGGCCCGTTAGGATTGGTGGTGTGGAGCAGAGGTCATGTTGTTGGTGGCCACACTTTTGTCTCTGGATTTAGGAGACTTACTTGTTCAGGTGTCCGTTATTGAGCTTCCTAAACATTGACTTTGCATTCCTGTTGAAAACTGAGTGAATCATACTATCTGTAGTGCAGGGGGCTGGGATTTTGGCAGCCTCAGCTTGTAGTAGAAGTCAAAGTCAAGAATATTGGAAAAAGGAGGTCTGCTACCAAAAGCAGGCCAAACAGGGACATGGATATTAGGGGAGGAAGGGAAAAACAGCATCAACTAAGAGTGGAAGAATAATGGAAAAGACTATAAAAACCCAAACAACTGAACATTTCTTAGGCATCAGGTCAGTGAAGAGTTACCGTATATATGTGTCATCGTTTTATCAGTTCATCTTACTTGATCAGTCTTCGGATGACTAGAATAGGAATGACCATGACGTGTGTCTTCAACCTCCCTTGTCACTTCTATGGTCTAATGTTTAGAGCCCTTGGTATTGTAGAAGCTGACTCTTTGCTGCCAGGTCTCATGTTTTGTGTCAGGGTCTGGATGTTCTGTGTGGCTGGGAGCATGTGGAGTAGCTGGTATGCACCTTTATGGTCTGGGCATGAATGGGATGGAAAGGACTTAAATCCTCTCTAGACTTGAGCGCTCAGGTGGGAGTAATATCTGAGTGCACTGCTCTTCTCTTAGCAAAATCTGTTTCCATCGCTACCTCGTGCTGAGTGTGTAAATTTGGGCAATTCACTTAAATTTTCTATGTCGACGCTTCTTCTATAAAATGGACATAAACTTGTTTACCTACTTTGGGATAAACTATGGAGTGGAGTGTGACTACTCACTGCAGCAGAGCCTGTGAAGAAGGAACACTATGGTGAACACTATGGTGAACACTATGTCTTTTTCTCCATAGCTTCCTCAAGACATAAATAAAATTTTATCTCCAGTGTTGGATATAAATGCAAAATGCATTTGTACATGTAAATGTCAGCCACTCCAGGGACTGCTGAAGAGCTAAGCACTACCTGCTGTTGCATTTGATCCCCGTGCCAATGGCCAACCAGAGCCCCAACAAACCATCATGTATCCAGCCTGATGACTGGGATTCAGACTCAGTGCCAAAACAACACTGGTATCCTGGTATCCACAATACACAGCCCCTTTCTAAGAGCTTCTCTGGTATCACTGTTCGAAATAATTCCTTGTTCTCTCTTGAATTGCAAGAATATTGTAGGATCTATCTAAAATAGCAGTTCCCGCTTCCCTCCCTTCTTCCCCCACCCCTTATCAAATCAGACGTCCAAAATCAAGTGCCGGTGTACTCACTCTGCTGACAAGCACAAGGGGATTAGGGAGTGACTGGTTTAACAAAACTGGCTCAAGGTTTTGTAAAATGCATCTTGGAGCTTGAGCTCTGAACAAGCCATAAAATTCCTCCCATGAGGTAGAAGTGAGGTTTCTGCAAGACTGGATCAGAACTTAATAATGGTTTTTTAGGGTTTTTTTTCTTGCTTTCTAAAAGGTGCTACAAAAACATTTGATTTTTGAAGATGCTGCAAGACTAACAATGACTTAATATAACCACTGTGTAAAAACTCACAATTGTGTTTTACACCGGCAAAAAGAACTGATTTCTGAGCTGCATGCAAACCATTTGGGGCAATTAGCGTGTAATTTAATTTGCATTAATCAGCACAAGGTCAGCAAGAAATTAACTTTAGGTGTAGATTTTCCATATAACAGCATATGAGAAGAAGGGAGGAACTGTTTTTACAGGGTGTTAATTTGGAGTTAAGTGCATTCAGCGAGTTTTGCAGGGTTTGGCCTTGCAAGAGAAAGATGAATGATTTGGGTTTGGGAACACTGAAAGCACAAAATGATGTGGCGATTTACCAAGCATTTAATGTTGCAATATGTAAATGCTTTAACAGACTTCTTGGCACTTGTAAAGATCAGAGCGCAGGTTTCGCTGAAGCATCGAACGCGCTCCTAGGACTGAAGGGCTGCGTCTGGCTGAACGTGGCTGGAGTCCCACAAGGCTCTGTGCGCCCACCACGCCTTGCGCCAAGTGATTCAAGGACACAGATTGATATCACAAAAGCACAGATCTCTGGGCAGCTCCTCAATATTACCTTACTGAGCTCTGAAGTGGGAGGAATTTAAGCAAATGACTCATTTCTTCTTGCCATTTCATTCCACAAAGTCTTCTGGGGCTCCATGAGCCTTTGGTGCTAGCAACATCGTAAGCATTGCGAGAAATCTGCCGCTAGAGAGACAGAGAAATTTTTTGGACAAGTGGTATCTGAGCATCTGGTTATGGGAAATGAGATGCTGACAAGTCTGGTGATGCTTGGCTATAGTAAGGGGGTAAATAAAATGTATATGGCTGTTCTTAGGCCTTTTTCTTTCAATGAAAAGCTTTTGCCAGTTGTAGGGCATGGAAGATGTCTGAAAGTGAGTCTCTTGTTACCTGTTTTTTTTTTTTTCCAGAGGATAATCTCAAGGCACTTTGGAGTTGCCACATGTACATCTGTAGTCCAGGTACATCTTTGTCATACCAGGGTTAGAAAGAACCATGGGTGGCATTGCACAGCCCATTTCAAGAGAGGGTGCCATTGCCAGGTCCGCACCCATTGCCTAAATATTCTTCTGGAAACAGGATTTCTAGACAAAGTAGACATGGTGACCTCTCATATATTTATTTATGCTTAACTGAGATGCTGAGGTTGAGCCTAGTTCACCTATGTTTCTTGCCTAGTCAGCGTGAGATCCATAGTGGGTCAAACTGGAATTGAACTGGAAGCCAAAGGTGATTATGCACTTGGGCTTCTTTGTTAAGTGCATTAATCAGGCCAAAGCGCGTCTGAAGGAACTGGCTATACAAAGAGTTTGGTCATGCAAAGTGCAGTCACTTTGAGACTCATAATTAGGATCCAGTTTGTTGACAAACTGGTATCATATCTTTCTTAGATAGTTTAGTTTTTCTTAAACCTTCCTCCCTCTGTAGCTTAGGGTATGCTTACGTCATCCACTAAAACATTCAGGCTAGTGGAACAGTCTACCTGCCATGGCAAAAAGCCATTTGCAAGTGGACTTGGCCTACTTTTCCTGTTGCTTCCATTGCTTTAGTAAGATTTAGGTACCTTGACACTCTGCAGTGTCAAGAGTTCCTTAAGCGATATTTTCCCTAGTTAGCTCACTGTTTTAAAAAAAAAAAAAAATGTTTAATTTTTAAGTTACATGACAGGCTAATAAAAGCAAATTCAAACTTGATACCTTTCTCTTCAGAAACTTGCACTGTGACATTTAATGAAGCCTTAGCCTGGAACTTCAGTCTGGCCAGGTTTTTCATCATGGATTTTCAAATGCTTCCATCTTCTGGGTTTTTTAACAGAGTCTGATTTATTTTGTCCTTTCCTCAAATCAACAACCTAACTCTCAACTACAGGTCCTATGAAACTCTTCTGTGAATTTGGGCACTAGAATCACTAAAAATCATTAGCCATTTTTTAACATCTTGCACAAAACTGTCAAGTGTCAGATTACATGAGAAAGGTCAAAGAAAAATATATTGTGTAGCTAATCTAAGTAAAGATTTATATCCTAGCTCTTCCTTTTTAATCAATGCTAATAGATTTTTCTAGACAAAAAAAAAAGGAAGAGCGAAAGAAATAAAAAAGATTTCTTTGGATACAAATTTTTAGGTAGAGACTTTAAAGTATTAAAAAAGTGATTTTTTTTTTTCTATCATGCATTATAATTAATTAGGGAGGGTAAAACCTGCTGAAATAAATGTTTGTACTCATTCATTTATAAAATCATAAAAATTATTTTGTGGTTATTAGTTTTATTTTTATGGCAATTATATAGAAATTGATCAATTTCCATCCCTTCAGAGCATATGTAAAAGGAAATACATATTCTATAAATGCTCCTTTTTTCAAAGTCTGATTCAGTATTATGAGGTAATAAATCAAGAGTTTTCAAAGAGTATTTGCACCAGAGATCACTTCATCTGACTTGAATTATAGGACTTTCCATTTGTTTCCCTTCCGTATAGGACAATACCACATTACCTACCTTCTCAGGCAACTTGACGGATCATGAATTGTTCTAGTAAATCTACATTTCATGCTGGACAGCGTAGGAGTAAGGTTCACTTTATCACATCACACCCATTGGTAAAGTTTCTCTTGGTAGATGCGTCCACCCATCTAGATCCCAGATCTGAAAAAGTAAACTCTTCCCTCATTTTCACTTTCACATGAGTTGCTGTTGATCATCACTCTCCTGGTGATATCTTGCTTTTAAATATCTACTTTCATCCCTAGTGTTGGATACACTTCATGGATGTGTGAAATGAACCTTCTGCATAGAGCACCATAAGATCATTTTAAAATAAGCTCAGTAGAACTGTTAAATGTGGTTCCAGTTCTAATTTTAATTTAAGAGGGTGAGCAGGCATTAAGTTCTCATCTATAAGTATTAACATTTTTCACATTCATTCATATGTGTTAATATATACAGTTTATACATTTGTATATATTGTGCACATTCGCTTTAGATTGTGCTCACAAGAACACAAGGTCTTTGATATTCCACGTGGCACATCTAAAAGTTATGATCTTGGCATTACTACAAGTCTAAGATAAAGATATTCCTGTTTAGACAGAGCAAGTTCTACTTGTACTTTAAATAATAGACTTTAAATTAAAGCAGAAAATAAATGAGCTGTGTTTGTTCTCTCTCTCCTTGTCTCAGATCTGGTGCTCTGTTGCCTCCTCCGTTTCTCTTTGCTCTTTTGATCAGCTTTCTCCTCCTTCCCTTTAGTTGCAGGCCAGATGTTCTTACAACATGTAGATCTTTCCAAATAAATTATTTGCTTTGTAGAGTAGCCATGTCTGCAGTCACAACCTGTCCAGTTGTAAGTTGTTTCGAGTGATGTATTGTCTTTAAAAAGCACACTGATGTGTGTTTATGTGTTAGAAGTTGTGATTTGCACAAGCTGCAGTGTTTCCCCTTTCCCCGCAGAGCGTGGGGGAAGCACCAGAGCACATCGTTTAAGTAAAGAGGGTGGGGGGGTTGTTCCTTCTGTCTTCCAGATGCTGAGATGCAGAGTCAGCGCTGATGAATGCTAGAGAGAGGCGGCACTCACCTTTTCTAACGGAGAGAAGCAGTAGACACCAGTCATGCCATATGCTTTAAAGATGAAACTTTTTATTCCCCTGATGCCCAAATATTAATCTTGAGCATTTACACAACATTTTGTACTTCTGTGTTTTGTCCCTGTGCTATTTAATTTCTATGATGCTCCTTGGATGCTCCCAGGTGAAAAAGTAAGGATAGAGAAGACCTCTTATATCATCCAGGCTGACCTGTAGGTCTACGTAATTGCTACCCCCATGACTCAGATAGGAAAGCTAGGCATATCATCTAAAAGATCTGCCAAAACAGACGAAAGAAGATGTGGGCACATGTTACACCGATTTTGTTGCCTGCTTAAACCAAAAAGCTATTATTTGCTGCATCTTTACTGCAGGATCTTGAAAATGATTTGCCTTTTCCCGAGTGCAGAGATGACACCCGCAAACACTGTGGGTACGATTAACGCACACAACACATACAGAGTTAATATCTGTCCTGAAGACAGCGTGGTGTGCACACATGCAACTGCCTCTACAACCATCAATATGGTTTTACCATGAAATGGTATTATAACACATACTGGTGAGGAACTGTGTGTCTACATCTTGTGTTTTCATAACCTTGAGCAGTAAAGAAACTCAGAATCATAGAATCATGGAACAGTTTATGTTGGAAGGGACCATTAAAGCCCATCTAGTCCAACTCCCCTGCAAGGAGCAGGGACATCTCCAATCAGATCAGGTTGCTCAGAGCCCCAACCAACCTGGCCTTGAACGTTTCCAGGGATGGGGCATCCACCACCTCTCTGGGCAACCTGTTCCAGTGTTCCACCACCATCAGTGTAAAAAATTCCTTATATCTAGTCTAAATCTATTCTCTTTTAATTTAAAACCATTACACCTTGTCATATTGCAACAGGCCCTGCTAAAAAGTCTGTCCCCATCTTTCCTCTAGGCCCCCTTTAGGTCCTGGAAGGCAGCTCTAAGGTCTTCTCGGAGCCTTCTCTTTTCCAGGCTGAACAGCCCCAACTCTCTCAGCCTGTTCTCACAGGAGAAGTGCTCCAGCCCTCTGATCATCTTTGTGGCCTCCTCTGGACTCGCTCCAACAGGTCCACGTCCTTCTTATGTTGGGGACTCCAGAGCTGGACGCAGTAACTTCTCCACCTGTGTGCACATACAAATGGCAAATGCTGGACAGTTTAATAGCACACAGGTACTGCTCTCCTGGTAAAAGCAGTATCTTAGATGTCAGATTGCTGGAGTTCAGGACCAAAACTGATCACCCATGTACAACTATCTTAAAGGCTGTATAAACAACAACAACAACAAAAAAAACAAATCAAAGAAGAAACAGAGACAAAAAATGCAATAATTGTTTCTGGATAAAAATGAACAAAAACCTCAATAAGAGCAGAGGTAAAGCCCAATGAGATACAGCCTTTTGAGTTTTAGCCCATTTCTTGTCATTCACATTCACCAGTAAAGTGGTCCAGGGTTCTCTGGTTCTAGCAACACCTGATCTCGTGCTCCACAATTTCTAATAACATAAAAGCTGCAGGCGATGAGTTGCTCATTTTTCTAGATTTTAGGAGGCGATACCTAAATGAACTGTTTGCTTTCTTAAAGCATGCTGGAAAGACTCAACGTGCTCCGCTTCTGAATCTGAGGCCAACTTCCTTTCTCCTTCAAACTGCACAGGTTGTATCGTGTAGTTGTGTTTCAGACCTGGCAACCCTGCCTAGCTACAACTTGAGTGCTGTAGATGTCCTGCAGGCAGGTTACAGCCACATCTGGAAGTGCCAGACACGCTCACGGTATCCGAGCTCCACTTGCACGCCGGACGTGGTGTGCCCGATGCTCTGGCAGTCCTGTAGAGCATAGGGACGCGCACTGGGGATGCTGAAACAGAAACATGGGATTTCTCACCTTCAATTTAAGCACGTAGGTAGGATTCATCTTGCCTAATATATGTATCTAAAAGTTGGGGATCTAATCCCTTTGTAGTCAACGGAGAGAGATGGTAATGCTCTTTAGTATAACTAATCTCTCCTCACTGACAATAGAGAAACCCTGGATGACTAGCTTAGACTAATTGCTCAACTTCAAAAGTGGGATTTAGCCATCTAAAACAGTAAAATGCTATCAGATTAAAGAGTAGCTTTTCACACCTATACAAAATAAATGTGATTTGAGCCTAAATAACTACACAGAACAGCAGATAACCAAGACTTAGGCTACAAGTCCCTCTTGTGAGGAGAAGACTTATTTTAAATGTTTGTGCGACTTGCAATAATACACTGTTTTATATAGCTTTTAGTGTTCTGTATTATTGTCACACTGCTCCGGAGTTTATTGGGTTTTTCCATTTTAAAGATGTAGATGTGAGCAAGAGGTTAATTGGCTGGCATAAGATCTGACACGGGGACGTGTGGTGAAATGGGAAAATGAATCACGGCTTTCTATGCCTCTCATGATTGCACTCATGATTTTTGGGCTGTTGTCCTGGACACTTGTTCACCATTTCTCTGTCATGAAATGTACTTTATTGCTTGGCTGGCAGTATTGTTTGTTTAGTGTTGCAAAATGCAATTATGTTTTGGGCTTCTGAGTACTTTAAAAATACTGTAAGCAAATGGATTGGTCAAAGAATAATCTGAAGTAGAAGTAGAGAGCAGAAGGCATATTTTTAATTTATATTCATTACTCATTGTTACTGTTTTGCCACAGAAGTTTAGACCATTGTGCCTCTGTAAATGATTGGTATTCCTGTGGCCTTTAAAGTATTTGCAACATCACATGGTTTAGCACACTCACAGGTCATACGCTTGGGTTGGGTTTACATTAAATATGGGGCAATGAAACGATTAAAACTTCCACTGTATGTAATTTGTGCAGAACATTCTGTACTATATACATATCAGTTATGAATCTACAATCGATTTTCATGTTAAATGTTGAATTTAAACTCCACAGCTGGACTTTCATCTTGAAAGAAGCCAGATAGCCCTGTGCATCTGGTTTAATCTTCCCTTTAGCCATATTATTTTAAAGGCACTCCTGCTTAGCACATCTTACAATTGAAAAATAATACTCATATTCCCTCTCATCCTCAGCAGCTGTGATCCCTCTGCAGATGTTCTGTCAGACATTTCATTATGTGTGATAGAAAGCGTAGGTTCTTTTTGTCTGTCTGTGTTACTGCTTTGTGGATTTTATTTTCTTTTTCTTTATTTATTCCTTTGGCTGTAGATGAGTGCTTCCATAATACTTCACTTTATTTCCTATTGCTGCTGCTTCGCCTTCTTTCTAACTACAGAAACGATCAAGAACTTGCAACTGCGTGGAGCCACCCAACAGAAGCCCATTGATTCCCCACCAAAGGGCTCTGTGTGAGCCATTCTACTCCAGCCTGAAAAGAAAGCTTTGTTTCCTCAGCTGGTAGTGTCTTAAGATGCTGATCCTTGCCATATTTTTGGAAAACTGTAGCAGTTTATCAGACCGTTTGACGCTTCCCATTCAGCTGTCTATTCTGTAGCATACTGTGGTATTTGCCTCTTCTCATACACCAGTCTCATGAGCGAGAGAGTGGTCTGGAGCAGCCCAGGCGTCACGGTGAGTTATGCTGGGCAGAAGTCATTTGGAGGCGAACAGCAAAGGAGGAGGAACCTGGAGTGCTGGTGGCCATGCCTGAAATGGTAGTAATGGATTTAGTATTTGGGGCAGGAGGTATGGGATTTGTCATGTTGGCTGAGTATTTTCCTGGCCGCCTTCCATGGCTGTTCAGATATTTTTAGCATGAAGTACAAGCAATGTTGTCTCAGTTGACCTTGGAGCATGACATTTTAACATGGAATTGGTTTGAATTGCTAATCATTAAAATGATTTATTATTTTTTATTACAAGAGCAACTAGAAACCCAGTCATGTTTTGCAGATGAAAAGGGAAGCCAATTGAAACCTGTCTTCTCTTGCAGTCCTTCATGATATCCATGTTTCCTAAACTACCATCTTTAGCTCTTTCTCTCTACATCATTAAAAGTAGATTATGCCTAGGTTTGTTTTTTAACTCGTCATATGGTCATTCGACAAATATTATATCAGAATGACTGAAACTAATCCCAAGGTCTCACAGTGCTCAACGAGAAGTGTAGAACAAAAGTATCGTCTCTGTTGCAAGCAATTTACGACCTTAATACAAGTTTACAGCTGCTACAAGGAAAGTAAGATCTTGCTATCAGTATATTTATACCAGTGATCACTCCCTCTTTCTCTTCACTCCCAGACTGCCAACTGCCAACTGCTATTAAGAACGTAGAAGCAATAGCACTGCATCAGGATGTTGTAGCAGTATATTTTAAGACAGTAATATATAACGTAGGAAAAGAGGTTCAGACCAACTACAGACATAGCCAGAAGTCTATGAAAGTTTGAATTCAAGTTTTGAGGTCTAGATCTATTTCTAGCTTCGTGTATTTGACTCCTGCAGGGTTTTTTTCAGTAGTTCTCGGTTTTGGATGATTCGCATTTATTGAGTTTTGCATGTTCTTAAGTTAATAGGACCTCAGAGGAAATGACAATCATTTTGAAGATCCGTTTTACTGCCACAGTGGTACAGAGAAGCCTTTGACTGAAAAAAGCATCACGGTCTTGTTGACTTTTTCAGTCTACCAAATGAGCACCTACCCAAATATCTGATATAGGTTTAAAAAAAAACAAACACCGGAACAAAAAAAAAAACCAAACCCGCACTTATTCTCCTGACTCAAAAGTAGCTGCATGGTTTAAAGATTGGCCCAGCAGAAGTTGAAACCATGATGTGAAAATAAACCTTTCTTTGACTACCTTGGCAACTGGGAAGACCACAACCCATTTCTATAAATCACACGGTGGATCTCCCAAGTAGGGCCAAAGAGGCTGTTTCCCTGAAATCAGTGTCACGCTGTTGTTCCTTTCACACATAGGAAGTGGGTAAATCATTGAATAATGCAACGCCCTTTCCTGTCTGCCAGAACTCTGCCAAAGCCAAGCCTAAGGCTCTGGGTTAAAGCAAATTCAGGTACTCAGTACCTGCGTTGTGTTTTGGCAGGGTTAAAATTGGAGCGATATTGGACTTGTGTTTTGGAGGGGTTAAAATTTCCAGGAAAAACAGAAAAGTTGAAGAAGATCCCCAGGTGCCCGCATGAACACTCCCCAGTCTCTCTGATGCGAGCTGGCAGGTCCCATAAAGCCACTCAGCCTTGAACGGGGAAGGGAAGGAGGGAGAGAGCAGGAGCTCCAGCTGCGACTCCAGAGCCCCAGAAAGCGCCTCTAACCCAGTTCCCTTCGAGCGCGCCAGCCTCGCGAGCCACAGCATCTGTTTGCCACCGTATTCACCGAGTTCGCAGGGCAAACAAAAGATCCGTATCAAGCACGTATCCTTCACAGGGGGAAAGCCTTCCTTCATCCGCCCACAGATTTTCCCCCCTTTTCTTTCATTTTTATATATATATATATTTTTTTTTTTTTTAAGAGGGGGTGGGGGGCACGTTGCTAATTTATTTTTCGGATGGTAATTAAGAGAGCTAACACCAGCTAGGCTAGAGTGAACGCAAACAAGACCCCTATAGGCAGCACAGTGCATTAATGTAAAATATGCCCAGACAACATAACTTGTCAGAGAGGATTATTTCTGCTTAGTGAATCTGCAGGGGCCCCTTTGCTCCACCACTCAGCGTCTGCCTAGAGAGAGAAAGAGAGAAAGAGTAGCCATTAGTGAGTAGCTACTGTGGCATTGATGTTTGAGCGCACTTCTGAACTGGCTTTTGTTGAGAATATCGGTGCAGAAAGCATGCGCTGTCCCAAATCCGCTGTTACTATGAGAAATGAGGAGCTGCTTTTAAGGTATGTTGTCTCCTTTGTTTTAACGCGTGCTTTCGAGTTGCCTGGGCCCGCTGCAACTATAACCGTGCTGGGTATTAAGTAGTTTCCCTATTTAAAGGAAAAGACAGGCATTGCTGTGTGCAAGAAGCGTTTTCCACGAGTTAGAATCGCACATTTCATGTATGACGACAAATGTACGGAGAGGGCAAGGAGGAAAAAAAAATAAATATCTCTCTCTTTTTTTTTTTTTTCCTTCCTTAAATGAGAGCTGGTATTTCTTTTATCAGCTCCTTTGCAATATTTCTGCCTGCTTCATTATTATGCACTGGGCATGGAATAAGCATGGAAAAAGCTCAGGGAGACTCCATATTAGAGCTAGTGCCCTAAATACCACTTTAATTTTCACTTAGCCTATGTAAATAGTTACTAATGCTCTACCTAGTCTCTGCCACTTGAAGATGTTTCAAAAATATCTAAATACTCCCCTATGTGGGATTACAGGTATATTCTCTAATGTTCCAAGGTTTAGCGGGGGGCCACCATCGACTACTCTTTTCGGAGGCACACACACGCAGACACACGCACACACGCACACACAGGCAGAAGGATGCTAGAATTGGCACCCCGCTTTGAAAAATGTAGTCTTTTGTTTATTTGCTAGCAGACATTGTAGCATTGAATACATCTTTGGGGCTGACAATGGGACAGCTGAACAATGGTGCTGTCAAACTAGCTTAACGTATGTCTGGCGATGGGGTGGTTTGGTGTTTTTTTTTTTTTTTTCCCTTTCCTTTTCTCAGCCCCTTTTTCATTTCCCTTAATCTTTTTGTATATACGGTAGACTGTGAAGTGCATTGCCTATTTTGTGATGGTTGTTTCATTTGATATCCGCTGCCAGTAGTGCAGGGAGGGGGAGGTTTGTATCTTACGATTATGCCTATTGCATTAAGTTGGAGATTTATTACTAACCTCTCCTTTAACTACGACGAGAAAACTTATTGATTCTGCAAGCTTACAATACTGCTGTCAATCTGGCCAACCCATAGCTGCCAAATGTGCCCTTGCCTGATTTTATGCCCCCTCATATCAACTTTAACTGCTGTTTTGAAGATACTGCTTCTAATTTTGTTTAGGTAATGAAAATGCAATAAAAATGATAAATCAGATCTCAAAGTGGGAGCCCATGCTACTTTCCATTTTTATAATCCAGCTATTAGCATACGTTAGAATTTTTAAGGTCAGGCAGAATAATTTACCTGGATGATTCCTATCCCAAAATCTAACAAATTATTCATATGACATTTCATGAATTATCCTTCTGTTTAGACAGCCATAGTTTAGCATTAGAACAGTTAACAATTTGGGATTTGAATTTGGCAAAATGCTCATGTACCTTATGCATTATGAAAAGAAATTGTTATAAAGCTTTTGAAAAATGTTGAGTTGCTACTTGGACAGCAGCTTGTGTTTTAAATAAAATGAATTGTCAGTCTGTGGAGTTTCTGAAACTATTTGAAGTCTTTAAATACTTTACATGTCAAGTAAATATATTACTTTTAGTAATAATTGTAATCATTTTCTTAGAGAAAACCAAGATGCTTATTAGTGGTTTCTGGTTTTTGCTTAGGTAAATTAATTGTGGGGGTTTCATGCTTTTTTTTTTTTTTTTTT
>WHYT01017064.1:402742-414107 GCA_009806455.1 Tetrax tetrax | reverse complement strand
TATTGGTAGGGGTCAGAGCTCTCTAAAGCATGTATTTTTTTTTTTTAATGTTTTATGGGGAGACTCTGAGTACTTGCTATGCTTTTTCGCGTTTTTGTTGTTGTTGTTGCATCTCCTTCCCTTGTGTGTTGAGATGGTATAAATCAATAGGAAAGAGTTTACGTGAACAAAAAGGTAATACCACATAAAATATGCTAGCAGCCTAGAGGGTATGGATTATCAGGTAGTACTTGTGTGCTGTGTGTTGTGCATAAACATGAAGAAAGCAAGGATGGTGTTTAATATAATGGGACCGTGCTATAATTCACTTTCTTGGAAGAACTTCTTTCGAGACAAACATTAACTCCTTCACAACTGCTCTGCTCTGCCTGGGTGGGGGGGGATTTTTTTTATCAAGTTATCCTCCTGCAGCCTGGGCTTTCTAGCAGCTGCTGCCCTTTGTGAGTGCCAATAAAGTGGATCCGGCGCTCTCGGTTCAGGGAAATGTCCCTTTAGTGACTGCCCAGCGTAGGGTGAATGCCACTGTTGTAGCAGCCATCACCAGACACCTGGGCAGCGTACCCAACCGCCACTTTTAAGGACTATTCAATACTAAAACTGTTTCCTAAGCGCTCTTCTCACAGGTGAGTGTACTAAACTTACAGTAGTTCCTATGTGTTCGGATAAAAAGCTGCATATAATACATATACTACAGATTTTGTCTTGAATTGCCAATTACTTTGTTCTTTTCCAAGGGTATTTTCTGACATTGCATTCACATCAAAGGCTAATTTTTGAATTATTCTGTGTAAGCCCTACTCCAAAAAAAAAGTTTCTTTCTATGCATATTTACTGAAATATTGCTTTTTGAGCCATAACAAGTATTATTAACATCAAAGAAGGTGAAGCAAATCTGTAACACAAGCCATTTCTTAGCATGCTTTAACAAAAGTGTCAGCTTTTGAGGGAATATATGGGCTTAGAGATCTTCTGCACGAACATTGCAGGTGTCCTCAGCGTTACCTGTTGTGAATTTCACCCATTCACAAAGCAATGTGGTGCCGTGCAGTTGTCAAACTTGGCAACATCTGTTTCCACAACAGCGCTAAGAGAGCTAATTCAGACTCCGCATGAGTTGTTATTTGTTCTTGCAATGACCAGGTGGAATGCCAAAAAGCAAGAGCGTCCTCGGTCCTACCTGTCAGAGCAAGAGTGGAATGGGTGTTAACCTGGGAACTGGCTTGCCATAGGAAATGGAAGTCAATTATATTTATTTATTAGCCTGGAGTCTTTGTCTGTATTTTTTTTTTTTCCCAGATTCATGAACCACAATCTCTAACATCAACATGTTAATATTCTCTTTGTTAAATGAGAATAAAACTGAAGTGTTTCTGTTATCAAATTTAAGTATATAAGATTGCAAACTATACCTTTGGGGCTGAAAAACAAAGGAGAGCATTCAATTAATATTCATATCTAGAAGTTTTACTGCAAGTGTAGATTGTGCTTGAATACTTAAGAAGTCATTCAGGAGTGAATCAATACTAATTATTGTAATCAGGAGGGTTAATTAGCTGAAGATGTTGCTGATGGAAAGTTCACTGCTTACAGCCCTGAAAACACCTAAGTTGATGAAATCTGAAAGCAAGATGTCTAAGAGGACTTTGTGTGGAGAGAAAAGCTTGGCTTTCCTTTGGCATTTCAAGAGCCAGTTGTTCTAAAGGGGAAACACAGCTCGTACTTTGTTTTGCATGATATTAATTCAGGGGGTATTAGAAGATGCAGCTAAATCTGTCTGGAAGATATTTTGTGGTAGTTTCTCATTAAATGCAAGTACCATTTTGGATAACCTGTACTGTCTCTGCAGCATTCATTTGTAGATTACCATAAATTAATATGGATAATCTTATGCATTTGAAATCTTGTTCCAGCACTGTTACTTCGAATAGGGTTGTGGTTTTGTTGTTGTTGGGTTTTTGGGGTTTTGTTTTGGTTTGTTTTTTTTTTTACCATGTGTGTGCAGGCATGGGATCTTTACATGGTATATGTACATAAATTACACACGCTGTGTATCTAATATGCGAATATACATCTGTGTGCATATGTACACACATAGATATGTGCACATCAGTTTAAATATTTTTTTCATTGTGGGTGTTTATTTCTCAAGCCCCGTGCCCTCAAAACTCCCACTCAGTTTCCACCTGTAAAAAAAAGTAGTATTCAGCTACATATAATTCAGAGCACAGGTACTGAACAAGTAGTTTATGAAGTTTAAGTTAGAAAGTAAAGAGTAAAGACTGAAAAGAAATGACTGAAGAAAATCCTTTTCTTTTCCCTCAATTAGAGCAGTTGTGTTTCTTAAAGGGAGCATTACTGAATTCAAGCAAAATCTATAGAAAAATCTTTTCTCACAAGTGAATTGTGAGAAGATTTTTTCTGTAATGCTGGGTGTTTGTTTCTCTCCCCGCCCCCACCTTTTCCCCTAGTTACATCTGCTAAGGTTATAACCAAGAGGAATGTCTGAATGGTTATTCGAGAAAAAAAAAAAAACAAAACCAAAAACTAACACTAAAAACCCCCTCTCAGTCACACACACACTCACACAAACCCTCCGAAGTCAAGCGATGCTTTCAGAAGAAAGAAATTCTCTTTCAAAACACATCCTTCTTTCCTCCCTAATGACATTAGAGATTATCACGTGCAGGTGCTATTTATCTTTGCAACTGCTTGCCTATGACTGTTTTACTGCTTCCAACACATTTACTTGTATGTCAGCCATAGAAAAGGTAACTGAAAATGGCAGCTGTTGAGAAAGCATGTCGCCATGCCTGGAATGACATGCATTATCGGGGCAGCAGGAGTTGCTGGCTCCACAGCCCATTTCTACTTGACCTGGCGAATGATTGGCTGCCTGGGATGGTGATGAATCACTGGAGTTTATGAAACAGGACTGCTGGCATCCTCACAGAGGAAATAAAAACAGGATTTTTTTTTTTTTTTTTTCCCCTCTAACACTCTTGCTGTGGCAAAAAGCTTTTTTGTTTTGTTTTGTTTTGCTTTTGTGTTATTTCACCCCGCAGCGGAAGCAAATGTGTCAATTAAAGTCGCGTTAATACTGTTCTTAGCAAGTTAATGACACACTGAAGGTTAACTATCTTTATTGGATGGAAGGGGGCAGGAATTTTCCCAGATTTGGGGTAAATCTTGATCTAGACCCTAATTTTCTCATCTCTCACTGTGGTCTTGAGACTGAGATGGCATAACTAGTAATCAGCTTGAGCAGGATGTAAAAAGGATTTCAGCTGTGCTCACACAAAACTTTATTTTCTCTGGTAGTCAAAGGATCAGTGACCATTTCGTGGGCTAATATCAGACAGATCCATCTTCAAGGTTTCTGAACTAATGGCTAAATTGATATTTCTGGAAAGCATCGACTTCCAGATTCGCACTCAGTTTCTAGGTGGTTTGTGAAATTATATTATGCATTAAGCCCGCATTACCGGATTAGGCTCTTATGAGTTGGTGCTTGTAGGAAAGTATCACAGGTCTGTAAACCTGTCAGTGCACGGACAAGATTGACACAGTGCGGATCACAAGCTGCCCTGCAAAATGCAGCCGAGTAAAAATGATCCTTCTATTTCAATTAAAACACCCCAAATTGTGTTAGGAGGTGGGGAAGGGAGAGAATTACTGGTTTGTCTCTCCATGTAGGATCCTCAGTGGCTGATGTGTTAGCCTGCGTACCTTATTCGGGTAGAATAACCTAATTTTAAGGTAAATCTCTCTGATGCAAAGGAATAGGGTTACCAACAGAATTGCTTAGGAAGTTTTAAATATGGCACTTATACAAAGATAATGCTTTCTGCCATTACATTAGAGAGGGTTTTTCTCGAGTCTTACGCTTTGCTGCCTAAGCTTTTTCTCCACTAGTTTTGAAAAGCAATTTGCATGCTCACATATGCTATTAGACTTTTTCACCTTCCTCCAAATAATTCAGCAGTGGCTGCTGCTGGATGCTGGAGAGGCTTGCAGCACTCTTGTTATTTAAGGCATAGTCTTCCCATGTCCCTTGCAAAGCTTCTGAAATAGAGGAGGACAAACTTTTACCGGCAAGAATGGGGAACTGTTGCTTGTGCCCTTCAGTGTGTGACGGGTAAATGCTGTCCTCACTCCAGAGTTCCCATGGCAGCAAATCAGCAGGTCATCATCAAGAGCAGCCTTTGAGGTTGGCAGACAACAGTCTGTCACTGGGAGGAAGACAGAGCAGAAGGTTGGAGGGGGGTGAAAAAAAAAAAGATAGAAAATCAGAGAGAGGATGTGGGAATTTACTGTCCCTTTTAGACAAGTAGAGGAATGAAGAGAAAAAGCAAGGGCACCTGAACATAGATCATCTGGAAATTGAACCTTGCAAGTGTAGATAGCTGTGGATGATGTGATAGCTGTGCTACGGAGTGAATTTAAGATTCAAATCCTGCACCTGCTCTCCCTGGAAGCTGCAGGTCAGCATCTGAAGAATTGAGGCCCTCTAGAAAGGAAACGGTGAATTATCAGAAAACTTAAATTCTTAGAGACTCGATTTTCAACTGTAACAATCTCTTGGTTTCATTTTCCTTCTCTTCAGCCTAAAAATGATCTATTTTCAGTTAAACTGTAAGGAAGAAGCTCACTCTAAAGCTTGAGAATTTGCCTGCATCATTTCAGCCCACATTTAATTTTAATGAGAGAGTTACATAACCCCCTTTAAAAATAACAAAACACTAACAGAACTGCATCGGCAACATCAGGTGTTCTGCAGTGCTGCTCCCATGAATCATATGGAGATTTGTCTGTCCATGGCTGATGAATATACATTTAACTCAGTTAACCCCCACCCCCGAACAGAGCGATCCAAAGTGACCAGAATTTTTCCTAAAGACTCGTCCTCGCAAAAGGATGCCAAACTAGACACCTGCCCTAGGAACCTCATGGTTTCAGCATTTTTCCCTTACAAAATTCTGTTATCAATGGGTTGTTTTTTTTTTTTTTAAAGCTGCACATGAATTCTTGTGACTCTACTGAAGTGAAACATTTTATGTTAAACACTAAGTTGGGTTTAATGCTTTGCTCCTGAACAGAAAACCCATGTTCCTATTTGCTGTAGTGAGCCCCAGATCTCTGAAATTGTTAGGAACAACAAGGCAGCTCTGGGACTAATAAACATACGACTTCATCAATGTTCTTTTGGGAGGGAGAATTTGGGGGAAAAAAAATGAATCAGTGATTTTGAGCCTGTTAAACATCTTGGTTGGGATGCAGTCTTTGACTTGGGAAGTCCCTCAGCCACTGGTTGCTGGAAGGGAGGAAGGATCACCATGCACTTGCCATACTCACGCTCTCTTTGCACCCATTACAAGCCATTATCAGAGGCAGGGTCATGAACTAGGTGGACCTTTTGATCTAACCTATGTGGCAACTCTTACACTGCTCATTTAGGGGAAAAGAAATGCCAAACCAGGCATGGTGAAGTTTTCTGCACATCTTCATGTCTTCCAGTTACTGCAGGGGCCTTTTCTTTCCATGGATTCTGTCTGTGGGAAATAACGATGTCAAACAAACATAGTTACTTTACATATTTTCAGGGTGTGTGTTTGTTATTTTTGAGGATTGAGATGTATGCTAGGCACTTCATGAACAAAAGAAAAAAAAAGAACTGTGAAATTTCCTGCCTTAAAGATACGACAATTTGAGCGCAAGGTGGGATCCAATTGTTTGCAGTGAAAAAGAAAGGAAAACACATGGTAGAAGTGAATGAGAAGGCAAAATGGAGGTTAACCTTGTGAAGATCCTGCTGTTAGAAGTGGAGTACAGTAGGTGCATTCAGATATTGTAATAAACCCCTCAGATTTCTTTACATTTTGTTTTTAAAAATAAGTCTGCTTCTGACTTCCTGTCTCTGTTAATGTTCCTTACCCATCCTCTTGCCTTGCTGATGCCACCTTAGAACTTCACACCTGCCTTTGCCCATTGCTCTTGGAGTTGGAGCTGCCCTGCAGCATTGCCTCCTGATCCAGCTCTGCTGCATTCAGCCTGTCCTCATCATCCGCTTCCCTGATCCAGCATCTCTCACAATTACCAGCCTCCCTCGTGGGCAAATATCTTCAGAAATCTCAAATTTATATAAAATGAGGGAGATTTTTCTGTCTCCTAGTTGCTGTTCCTGTAGGTTTGGATGGGGGGGAGGAGTTTTTTTTTGTTATGGTGGGCTTTTTCCCCTGCCTTTGTGAAGGTGTAAGAGAGGCTCTTACACGTTGTTGGGATGGAGCAACACAGACCAGAGCACCAGATGTGTGATTCCTCCTATTATATTTTTTCATGTAAAGAAAATATAATAGTCAAATCCGACAATATTAAGTTTCCTCTTCCAGGGTTGTTTGGAAAGGTGCTCTTTTTTGACCATAAACAACGCATCTCCTGTCTAGTTGGAAATCAGGTCTACCCAGTGCATGCAGTGCCCCAGTTTCTTTCTTGGTTGGGTAGTGGTTGCTGATGGAATCAGTCAGTGGGTGAGAAGATAAGGTAGTTCTTTAAAATAAAGGAGGAAAAAAAAAAAGAAAAAAGAGGAAAATAGGAAAAAAAACAGTCAATGCCCATTGTCAAGTTGAGATAAGACTGGAATGACAAAAGCCTTGGTCTTGTGTCTGTATGCACAAGGCACCACACCAAGGCAACACCTACAGATCAATGGTGATGCTCTTCAATAGGGCTGTAAATAAATAACAGGATGGTAAGACTTGGTCTGGCAAATATTTACTTGTTACTACTTTAGTATTTGCTAAATACAGTGCTGAGCGCCATGGACAACCCAACGGGAGCGAATGGTACTGGGCAGCTCCTGCTCAGCACTAGCACTGTGCAGAATTGGACCTGAGGCTCATGACAGACTATCCCAAGTATTTGCATGTTATTAAAAAAGTAGGGTTTTCCTCCAAATTAAAGGCCTTTCCTAAAAGCCCTCCATCTCCTGTAGTGTCTGCCTTGTGCCATAAAAATGTTGCCTAATTGTTTTCGGAAAGATTGCGTTATTACCTGCAAAAGGGAACAAAGGCCTCATACCCACAGTGGGATGAAATCACCTCTTCAGTGGTATAAAATAGGAAGGAAAAAAAAAAAAAAACTGAGTGGGAAGTTTTACTATAGCAACCAAGTTTACATAATATCAATGCGCTTCAAGTGAAAGCTCTAGAAATGCTTAATTTGAGGTACCTTTTCACAGGGCTAATTTTAAATGACGTTTATTTCTGCAAATTACTGATTAGCTACAGTAGCCTACAGAAGAAGGGGGGGCCTCACCAGCAGCTAGGATTTCAATACTTAAAATTCATTGATCAACTTTAACTAGTAATTCAGTTTTCTTTTTAAAAGGGTTTTGGTTATATGCAAATTGTTTTACTTCTCAAAATGAGATGAAGGGAAGACTGTTGTGTGTTTTGTTTCACAAATTAAAAAATCCTTACTGAAAGACTGCAGCTTCATAATGTGAAAGTTTATTCAAATGTTAGATCTGGCAAAGGTGGATTTGTTACAAATAATCAAAATCTCCACAAATGGTAAAATGGTGCAGAACTGGGTCCATTACTTTTTGCCACTCAAAGAAACGCACTGCTTTTTGCTTTAATTGCTTACGGCGCTTACACCATTCAGTAGCTCTGCCTAAATGCTTTGTGTAACTTGTGCTTGTGTGCTTTTCTCTTCTTTTTTTTTTTTTTTTTTCCTTTTTTTTCCCCCTGCCTCCTGTCTTGTCCCTCCAGAATTCTGCTACTAAAAGTTAAGCTGATGGGCTTCCTCGCTTCCTTACAGGCAGGTAGGCTCACGTCCCGCCGCACAAACCAAAATGCTGTATTTTCTGCTATTAGCCACGCTACTACTTCCACGCTCGCGGTTTGCCTGGAAGGTAATTTCTTTGCGAAAGATAGCAAACACCTCATTTGCATTCACTAACGCTATCTGGACCAGATTTCTTTTTCCCCTCGCATTAGGGGAAGATCCTGAGTGATTCCACCGAAGTCATTTGAGCCAGCTCCAAATTTACACCGCAGTCGCTGAGCTCTGCTTCTGCCGCCTCTGTTAGAAACTCGCTTTGATGCCAGAGATAAGCTGAATCCCGAGCATGTTCATTGGCTTAGGGGGGAATAAAGCAGAGGATTTGAACTCTCTTCATACTGCCTCGCAGGCTTGGGAGAGAGTGAAGTCATTCGGAAACTTTCCCTTGAAGTGCCTCCAACAGTAGCATTTCCTTGGCCCAATACTAGGGGGCAAGTTGATTAAAAGAATGGCAATTAAGGAAAGGCTGAGGAGGGGTCCGGAGAGGGGGCGTGATGTGAGCTCCATGCTGGATTTGGCTGCGGGATCTGGGAGGGAAGGGGGTGTCTGCTCTCTTTATCACTCGCTGAATGAAAGCCACGGGCAGTGATGTCAGAGTGAGCGCATACGCTCCACAGCTGAAGTTTTTGTGGGGTGCTTTTTTTTTTTTTTTTTCCTCTGACGAGGTGTTCGGTTTTCAAAAGTTGAGCTGTTTGGAGAAATTGCATATAGCTCTGTGTTTGAAAAGCCACTTGAACGGTGACCAATCTGCAAATGTGAGGTGGAATTGCTTCATCTGCCCCGCTTGGGCATACGGAGAAACCAAGGCACAAAGCGTAAATGATGCGACTCTGGGAGCAAGCGAGGTCTGGGCCTCTGAAACGAGGGGAGGATGGATAGGAGGTGACATTTGTAGCTGGGATAGGATTAAAGCCTGAGAATTGCTGATTCCAAATTCCAGGTTCCTTCCTCAAAACTGCCATATGCTCCACCAGCTGAAAAAGCTTAATATCAGCGGGCAGCGGCAGCGCAGCAATAATGCAGCTCCTCTAAGCCAGTGTTTACATCTATTGTCTGATTTATGCTGTGAAAATTAATGCAGTTTCATTTGCCATTCCCCCTCCCCCTTTCGCTCTGTAGTACAGTAACAGACCAAAGCTTCCTTTTTCCCTTCATTTTTAATAAAAGTTGCTATTTTGTGCACATGTGCCAGTCAAGAAACTGGCATTAACATTACAAATAACAGAGCTGAGCCTGTAACAGTGTGAAACACTCAGGGATTTTTGTGGTTTTGTTTTTCACCACTTACTCTCTGCATTCAAGACTTAATTCATACGTAGATACTACATAATTTATGTTTGAGAACCAAATTATTCGAATGCAGTTTCTCCCCATCAGCTCTCCTTGAGCCGTATCTCAGTATCTTTTATAGAGAAGGTTTCTTTTTGCATTTGACCCTGTTCCTGCCTCTAACTTTTAAATGGCAAAAGCAAATGTGCTTTGAAAAGTGTGTTACACTGTAGTTGTTAAATAAAGCAATAACCTATGCACTTGTAATGCTTTCTCTATGACCTACTTACATACTACTTCACCCTCCTTATAGTATGATTAAAAGCTGCTTTGAATCCACTATTCCCTCAAGGGATTTGAGGCTAGAATTTAACAAACTGCTGAGAAGGCTTAAGTCAGTAAGAGGGCTTCCCTACAGCTTCTTCCAGCTAATTCACATGTAATTAAAAGGAAAATAAATATTTCAGAAGAACATACGTTTTAATGAAGCATTTTTAAGCACTTACACCTTGTGAAATGAGGCAAATTTATAAAGATCTCGCTATGCCATGTGCAGATTTTAAGCAAAATTATTTGTGATTCTCTCCTCCTCCCCACTTTGCACCCGGTGCAAAGCGTGGATTTACTTTTCAGTCAGCAGCAGTGGGACTGTGGTCCTTAAAAGCGACAGGCTGGTGAGACTGGAGTCCCTTAGATTTAGCAAAAAAAATGATGATGAAGAGGTATGGATCCAGCCACACAGGGTGAAGTGGGGGTGGAGACTTCTTACTTAAAAGAATATCTTCATCCTCACTGAGCTGCCTGTATTTCTTCTGAGCTAAAACCTGCCCCTTCTGCAGCGGCAAGATTTTGAAATTGAAAGTTAATCCAACTCTACTCTGGGCTGGATTAACCACCGTGGAGGCCTCAGATCAAAACCCAGGTGGCTGCATCCAGCTGGAGAAAGTTGGGCCGGTTTCTCCTTTTATTGTGACTTCGCTCTTATTTTTTTATCCACTGTGTAGTCCAATGCTGCAGTGGATGGGTGGCGTAGAGGAATCGCCACCAGTTTAGTAAAGAGGAGCCATAGCTTTGCTTTGTGCACGTCTACGTAGGTGTTTAGGTGCCATGGTGACGCGGACAGTATGCGAACATATAGAACAGAGCAGATTAATAACACTATAGATATCTGTTCAGGATTGCAGCTGTCCGACGGGGATTACGCTGAGGGCCAAGCAAACCTTTTCTTTCTTTAGACTTGCAAAGTAGGCAAAAATTTTAGCAGCCTGAGGGGTTTTTCTTCCTTTTAACTGTTTAAAATGGAAAAGTCTCTTAGTGCAATAAACCGCACTCTGAAAATTTGCCTGGTCTGTATTTTTATTATCAAATTGATGTTGGTCAAAATTTAAATAAAACTTGGCCTGACTGATAGCATATTTATGTATTGGTCAACTTAATTTTATTTTAGAATACTCTTTGAAAAGTTTAAGTGTACTAGTTTTAAATGTGTGTCTGTTACTTTTTTCAAGCGTTGATTATCCAGAACAAATGGAATTATAAAACCTGGAGAGAGCTTCTGAAGGAGAAGCATACACAACGCAGAGAAACATTTTGTCTGTCTAGACTGCTCAGATCATCCAGTAATCTTAGTAAATATGTTAATATTCTTTAGCCTGGAGCTGCTTTGTGTTGAAGCGAGTAGGTTTTGGAGATGCAGAGGAAAATTTATACAGATTTTCAGGAGGCGGTAGCGCAGGGGAGGGGGTGGCTCCAGCTATTTGTGCGTGTGGAATTTTGTAAGCGTGGAATTTTGTGTGGGGGAAATTTGGTGCGGGGTCTTTGCGGAGTCGCTTGCTTGGCTGGGGCCAAGCCCCAGCGCAGCAGGGCTGGTGAGGGGCTCTTGGCAGGTCGCAGGCCAGAGGATTTCCCCTCGTTACCGGTTGAAATCCCTATTTTTGATCAGCGAGGACAGAGTTACTGCTGGTCTCTGGCGAGCCAGTCGCCTCACTCGGGGCGTTTCGTGGGGGCCAAGGCCTGCACGGCAGGAACGTGAGCGCCCGCGCTCAGCAACCTGCCCGCACCTCCCCAGTGCTCCCAGCTGGGCAGGGGCGGCGGCGCCTTCCTTCCGTACTGGGACGAACTGGCTGGTAGCTATTTTAGCGGGGAGGCGGGGGGGGGTTCTGCCGGTGCCCGGTTACCAACTCCGCGGGGGCAACGCTCCCCCCACCCCGTTATAACGCGAAACGTGAGCGCAGGCAGCGCTGCTGGGGCGGGG
>WHYT01017064.1:382916-401982 GCA_009806455.1 Tetrax tetrax | reverse complement strand
GGGGGCCGTGCGTGTTTCTGCGCTGCTGATGCAACGTGGAGAAACGCGCAGCGCGGAGCGGGCTCCGCTCCCTGCCCCGCGGGAACGCACCGGTCCCCCTGCACCCACCCGGGCTGCCCCTGCCCTTCCCGGCGGAAGAAAACCCCCTTGGCAAAGCCTCGTCAGTTTCTAAATTCAAAGGAAATACTGAGCATCCGCTCGGAGTAAGCCGGCCAGAAAGCAGAGAGCTCTTTTCTTCTTTCTTCTTCTTCTTTTTTTTTTTTTTTTAATCATCCTATTCCCGACAGCTGCCTGGCACGGAGAGTGTTAATTCGGGTGAGGGTGGTTGGTTTACGCGCAGTTGACCTGGGGATGAGATTTATCGGGAGGCACTGAATGCTGGATTTTCAGAAAGAGAAGTATTCCCCTAGCCCGTCTCTGCTCCATTAATCTCGGTCTGAAAGTTTCTGTTCTCATCCTCTTGGGCATTGCCAATTGCCGGGGACTTTCAGGTAACCTAAGCCTTATATGAAAAAATAAAAGCTAGAAATGAGGAAAGAGTCACTTGCTGAAAGATACGAAGGCTGAGGACTGTGCTGAGTTTTTACAGTATCCAAAATGTCTTTTATTTTGTTGCTTTTTCCTCTTTCATTAGAGTGACAAATGTGGTTTGAGTTTCATTAGAATGAAGCGGGACGCTTTGGCATTGACTCTGTGCTGGAGCAGCGCTTAAGTTGCGAGTGTAAATAAACCTGTGTGCGCAGCAGAGACTGTCGCCTGCGATCTGCACAAATCGGGTTGCGTGCTGTGCCCCCATCTACGACTTTTATTACCTTCTTTACTGGCAACCAAACTTTCTCCCAAGGTGGAGTGCTTTCGCTTGCACCAGCGGTGTTCTGCGTGGAGACGGTCAGCGGTGGCCAGTTGTTCAGGCAGCTGAGATGTACTGGGCGTGTGGGAGAGGGGAAAGAGGCAGGGGGAGAACCTCCTTGGTGCGGATGACTTACGCTATTTTTACAGTCCTTGAAGGACAGCAAAGTGTTGCGTAAATGCTGCCCGTTGTCTGTTTTGTGATCTTGAATTCAAACGAGTTCTCTGCTATGTTTTGTTTTTCCCATTGTAAGATCCCTGTTTTTATTGGCAGCAGTCAGTTTTGGAAAAGGTGCTGTATTTCTTCTCCCCTTTTGCATAAAAAGAAATTGCATAGGTGTGACTATGAGGGTGCAAAGTTGCAGCTGAACATTTGTATCGCTTGCTCTGTAGGGACTTGCCACAGCCGAGCTGTCCCTTGTTTTCATCATCTCAGCTTTGATTAGACTTTCTACCTGCTGTCCTTCCACGCAGTCAGAAAAGATGCTGCTAACAAACACCTCCAAGCTCAAAGATGCTGTTAACTGTGGCTGATGATGCCCTGTTGTCACTTAGGCTTATATAACTTTATCTCCAACTTGCCCCTCGAGGGGGGAGTACCGTGTCAAACTCTTGCTTCTGCGTTGCCGTCTCCATCCTGCTCTTCTCTGGGAAGCATCCATAATGTATTTTAACACAGCTTGAAACGCAGTCAGTGTTCATCAGATGCAGATCTTAATGTGCGTCCAAAGAAACAAAATTACTCTAGAGATATGTCAGCTTCTAACTGGGTCTATAAATACAGAAGTTTAATAATGGAATTGTTAAATACGCACATCTTTGAGGGATTTAGTGCTGGTTCATCATATATTTTGGCGGGACTCTGTAATCTCTTGAAGAAAGAAAAGTTTACCTCCTGCATCGTCAGTGGTCGTGTTGTGATGTGCTGCTTCCTTGTATTACCCAAGCTTTGCTGCTGATCTAAGTAGTTGTGAAGATGCACGAGTTCAAGGGATCACATGTCATGCATACAAATTAATATTAAGGCTAAATCGCTATTAACTGAGAGAGCTATAACTCCTAAAAAAAAAAAAAAATCTTGAAACTAAGTGCTGTCCGTGGAAGCTTTGCTACACTGCCTTTCTAGAACTCTTGTAATTCACTATTTAAAAACATCTTTATTTTGTCCTTCTAGCCAAGCAGTGACATACATTTATTTGCAAGTCCCCAACTCTCTGGACTCATCAGTGCTGACGAGAATGCAGTTTGATTATGTGTAGGGGGTCACGGCCACGTGTGCCCCTTCCCCTTTAGCTGGCCCAGCCCAGACGTGCAGCGAGCTGCCAGCAGCGTTCAGTGGGGTGGCACAGCGCAGCGCAGAGCATGCTCCGAGTTACGATGCTGCACAAAACTTTTAACCTCGCCATCTGGTCTAGCTGTTGAGTATAGCTTAGTTCAGTCTTTAGCAGAAAGGAATTTCCTATTTTAGAGTGAGGCAATTAGGAAGATATATGTAAAACTCTTCTCTTTCACAGTGAAAATTTGCAGAATGAGATTTTTTTTTTTTTTTTTTTAAATGCCGATGGCATATCAGATGTTTTAGAAAATCAGCTCCATACAGTATCACTTACGCTTCCTGTTGTTTACACATTTAAAAGTTCTTTGTAAAAGGAATTCTTTCTTTTCAGTACCATCTTTTTTTTTTTTTTTTTTTTTTCCAACAAGCAACAGAGAAGGAGAATTTTCAAGGAATAATTTTCAATGCATACCTATTGTGAAAGTTAACTGCCAGGTGGATAATTGTCAAACTTAAAATACTCTTATCTCTGTGAGACTGTTAATTGCTCTTAAATGTTGCTTCCTTACAAATTTTGCTGCTGTTGTTACCTAGCTAAATATAACTGAAATAAAACATCCAGATACTTTGAGCATGATTATGTAGTATAATTAAACTGTATGCATGGCATCGGTGTACCTGGTTAGTAATTGAGTGGCAAACTTGCTAATAAAAAAATCATTAGTGAAATGGCACTGGAAAATAGACCCTCTAGGATATGAAGCCTGAAGACAGTGAACTTTTGTTCTTGAGGGCAGATGGCAAAGCTGGATGCTATAGCCATCCTGAACGCTTGCAGAGAGACCGCTTGGTTAGTGCTCCAGTTAAATGATCAGAAATTGCTTGGCTGATGTGACGCGTAGCCTGTGTGTTAACTGTGCAGAAGAAGCAGTGAGGAAAAGGTACAGGTGGAAATGTGCGTGTGTGTATTCGGGCAGGGTAGGAAAGGGTTAACGATTACTAAGTGCAGTTATAAAATGCGAGTTCAATGTAATTTGCTCAGTAATTTCCCTGACTTTCATGTATATGCCAACTGGATGGTTGTAAAGTGGTTGCTTTGAAGATTAAGTACTCATCGTAGTAACCCCCCACATTGATTTCTGCAGTACCACCAAAGATTTTCCATTCCGTGATGCACATTCCGCTGCCTGGGATTACCTTTAATGGAAATGGGTAATAGCGTTTGTTGTTACTGAGATGAACTCAAATTTGACTTTAATTTTTGATAGCTGGGTATAACGCCAATAAAATACGTGATGCTGAAAGCAGTGCACATGCAACTGCATGGGTTCCGTGGCAATTACACGTAGAAGTATTCAGCCTTTGAATTCCTGCCTCTTTTAATCCAAGATGAGTCAGAATCAGATATATGTGCCATATGCTGGTTAAAAAGGCAGTGAAGATAATTTTTCAATACTTTCTGTTTGTTTGTATTTATTAAATGATAAATAAGGGATGTCATCATTCATGGGGCGTTCTTGCACCAAAACCCCCAACTTTCCTTTCTGCACGAAACCTGCAAAATAGGACTGTTTTCAGCGTGAACTGGAGATAATAAAATAAACTTTTTTTAAAAAAAGAAGTTCACTGCAGGGATAACTCACCATACTGTTAAAAACATTTTTTCAACTATCTGGGTTTTTTTATTTGTAGAGTATCAAACTATGAATTGCTAACTGAAAATGGATAGCTGGGTATCAGCTGGTTTTTTTTAAGTTTGCAGCCTGATCTTTATACTGGCATTTTATTGCAACTTTGATTCAGTAATAGCTTTATTTTAAGTATTATGACTTGTTACTTAAGTTACTTGCATGACAGATTCCTTGGGCCACAACTGAGGGAAAGCAAAGCAGTCACAGAAGAAAATTCTTGACTGTTGACAAAGAGCTTCAGAAGGGAAAATAAATCTTTGGATGTCGATTAAGTAATTACGATTTAATGATGTCCTTCTCCCCATCATCTTTTCTAGTAGCTGCCTAGAACCCCATTCAGTCTTTAACCTACGCTAACTCTCAACACATTAATATTTAAATATCCCTTCCACTTTCTATGATATGAGCTCACAAATTTTTAAGCCTCCCCCACATATATTCATCATCCAAATTAATCATCAGTTATGATTGCTTTAAAAACTTTGATAACTTTAAATATTTCATTGGCATTTTAGGATGTTTGATATCTTATGAGCATTTGGACTATTCAAATTTCATAATTAATTCATAGATTAATATAAAAATAATTGACCCAACCGATATAGAGGAAAGGTGTACAAAATCTTTTCATTTTTAAAAGCTTCTGGAATGCAAGGAATAAACTTTGGCAAGACAACTCTCCAGAGAAAAATAATTGTTTTATAGTTTAAGCATATAAAAACCTCTTTCCTTCTAAAGTGGAGAGAGGCTTTTTGGGTGTTGGTTTTTTTTTTTTCTTCATGTCTACAAACGGTGTTTCCTATAGCGGATTATTTCTTCTGTGTTCATAATAACTGAAAAATATATTGCATCTCCCAACATGGTTTCCTTTGATTAAAACAAACTGGTGGCAGGGCAAGGTTAACCAGAGGCTAAAGTCACAAAATACTGAACACACGTACAAGAACGAGGCTGAGCTTTCCTTAGCAAAGAAGTGGGAAAACAGGAAAAACCTCCATAGATGCAAGAAAAATGCAGGAACAAGAATGCCTATTTGGAAAATAAAAACTAATTAGAGCAATAAATGTAATGTTCTCAAGTAATTGTGAAATAATTATTCCCCTTTAGAATCATCATACTTTAATTGCTTTCCCCCGCATTCCCACATTCTGCATGCCTGTGGAAAGGAGGAGAAGCACTTGTGTTCCCTCCAGGATTTCATTTTTCATTGGTATTAAGCTGCTGGCTTTCTCGTAAAGGTTTTCAGAAATACGTCGCCTTAAACGCTGTTGTGTCCTTCCATGTGGTGTTAAATAGAAAAGGTGAATGTCAGATTCTGAACCTATAGATTCTCTCATGTCGTCCAGATTAAGCACTCTGAGATTCAGTTGTGCGGTTTATCCATCCTCCGTATCGCAAATTTATAATCAATCTCTCATTTTCATTGAGGCTGTGTTGCGTAAATAGGACACACTTCAGCAGTGTATTCTCTTTGCTCACAGCTTGATCCTTGAAAAATCAGCTGACAATAGTTTAAAATTATAATATTAATAAAGAGGAGATCATCTGGCCTTCAAAATTACATCTGAAAGCAGCTTCTGTTTTGTGTTAAATCTTAATTACTGTATTTAAATGAATGCCTAAATGAGCCAATTCACAAAGGAGTTGCCTACTGTACTAGTACTGCCTGTTTGGTGATTTTTTTTTTTTTTTCCTGTGGATTTATACAAATATAAAAAATAGTTTATATTAAAGAGAACAGCTATGTTCTCTTCCCTCTTACAACTCAGCTGAAGGAGACTGAGTATCTTGCATCTGGCCTGTGCCCTGGGACAGCTTCTCCCTTGCCTGGCTGCCCTTGCCTAGCAAATGGTGGTAATACTTGAAGCCAAGTTCAAAAACAATGCTCCAAAAGAAATATTGGTGCAAGAGCAATGGGAAAGACTCCACGTCGGCCTCCTGAGTGTTATTTTGTGAGTTTACCCCTCGCTTACTACCAGGGGCAGCGTATTGTCACTCCTGAGCGAAGGATTTCTGGCTTAGGGCTGGGAAGAGACTTACACCGTGCCTGTTCTGCCCTCTGCCAGCCCTTCTGCCTTCAGGTAGGCTGGAAGGGACATGGTCATGTCCAGCTCTGCCCAGGTTGGTCTGGAAGAAGGCAATGGTGTCCAGCTGTGCCCAGTTCACCCCGCTCCCCACTGCTACCATGGATGCACGCATCCTTGGCAAAGCGGTGTGCAGGGAATGAGTGTCCTTTCTTTTCCTGTCAGCCTGTATGAGTTGGGCCACTTCAAGTTTGCCAGGAAAACAACAACAGCAACCAGAGTATTTTGTTTTATGATTCTTTACGTCCCTGTTAATTTCTTGTTCTGTGGGTATTACTCTGGGGTTTTAAAGTTTACAGCTGTGGTTATTTCAGAGATGTTGCAATTGATCTTTCATGAGAATGGCGTTAGTGACCTGCTGATTTTTTTATTATTGTAGCTGTTATTAATATTATTATTGTTATTATTTTCCTTTTTCTGTGCAGGTTAGCATCATAAAGCAAAGATAGTCCTGACAGAAAGGCTTGACACTGACTGTCCTCCCAGCAGCGGTGGTCATTCATTACAATGCTAATTTACAACTTTTTCAGTTTCTTTCCACTGAAACATACTGGTCCCTAGACATCAGTGGAGTTGCTGTGTGGGTAAGACGCACCTTTAGCCCGTGTGTGTAGCTGGGTATCTGCGTGATGGGAGGACAGGCAGTTCCTTCTGAGCCAACTGCAACCCTTTCTGTCCCAGACTACACCACGCTTTTTCTTGTGCTCTGTTCCTACATCTTTTGAAGCAGTTCCAGTCTGATCGCATGTCACAACTAGCAAGAGCTATCTTTTGTTTCATTACCCTGAAAAATAATGAAGATCCTTGGCCACAAAGATGATGAGAGGGCTGGAGCACCTCTCCTGTGAGGGCAGGCTGAGAGAGTTGGGGCTGTTCAGCCTGGAGAAGAGGAGGCTCCGGGGAGACCTGATAGCGGCCTTCCAGTACCTCAAGGGGGCTACAGGAAAGATGGGGAGAGGCTGTTGAGTAGGGCCTGTTGTGATAGGACAAGGGGTAATGGGTTTAAATTAGAAGGAGGTAGGTTTAGATTAGATATTAGAAAAAAAATTTTCACAATGAGAGTTGTAGAGCACTGGAACAGTGCCCAGAGAGGTGGTTGATGCCCCATCCTTGGAAACATTCAAGGCCAGGCTGGATGAGGCTCTGAGCAACCTGATCTAGTCAGGGATGTCCCTGCTTCTTGCAGGGGGGTTGGACTAGATGACCTTTGAAGGTCCCTTCCAACTCTAGCCATTCTATGATTCTATGATATACACATGCTCTTCCTGTTTCTTGCTTCTTGACAGCTTTGCATCACTAAATTGCTCAGAGATGCAAAAAAAAAAAAAACCAAAAAAAAAAAAAAAACCAAAAAAAAAACCAAACCCAAAACATCCACAGCTTGCTTGACCTACCATTTGTTGTGCCATTGACTCCAGACCTTAGTGGCTCTTGGTCTGGTAGCACTGATGGTGCCTGGCGTGGTGTGAGATAAGTGCACTTCATTTGTCTGAAACAGACCCAGGTAATTGAAACTTATTAACTTCTGGCAGAGGATAACTTGTACTTGAAAATCTACAAAATCAAGTGATCTATTCCTTTCTTCTCTATTTTTTTTTTTTCCAGCTCATTCAGTTGCTTGGATCTGTCAGCCTTCACCTGCAATTCATTGCTAGTGAGAGAGACATCTGCCTATGCCTTTTATCAATAAATACTTTTATTTTTTCTTAATATTTTACTGCTGATGGATTGTAGAACAAGCATTAGGAGGCTGAAACATTGTCAAACACACTCCATGCCCAGTGGCTATCTCTTAAATAAAATCCTATTTTGTACCTGGTTTTCATATAGAACGCTGTAGAAATTGCAAGATAGACAGCTGCATTTTAGCTTGATTTCACCATGTGTTTTGGAAAGCTTCGTGCCCTTGTCACATACTTGAAGGGAAAAAAAAAAATCTATCATTTTATCTACGGTGTTTCAGTATAAACATATGGTAAAGCTGATAGTTTCATTAGTCAGTAAATGAACTTTCAACTTCTAAAAATTCAATTTAGATTTCTTCTTCCAAGGTCTTATTGCTTAGAAACCTTTTTTTATACTTCAACTTCATTTTCCAAACTACTTTTATCCCCTGCTGTCCAAAAAAAAAAAAACCAAACCAAAACCACCACCACTTAAAAAAAGAGAGGAAAAAAAAAGTCATTAAATTACTGTGACTATTACTTTAAATATGAATTTTATTGTGAAAATTCCTAGTTCTTTTGGATCTTTTAGTGTTTAAAATTGATTCTTGAAAATATCCTGGTTAGGGGCTGCATTACAGGTTTTACCGCACAACCACAAATGCCTAATTAAGGGATAGCCACAGCTTGAGATGTTCTCTCCAGGGAAGAAGTTTCAAACATCATTCCCCTTGTCCTAACCTGACCCTCGTAATGCAACTTCTTCCTTGAAACACTGAAATTTTATGCTTGCAAGGTGAGCCTTGGCTTTCTCTGGCAGTTTCAGAGTTGCCAACTCCTCTGGAGGTCATTATTGAGTGGGAGGGGATGAGGGGGAAGAGGAAGAAATAAAATTAGCGTTTAATTTTGCAGGATATGGAAAAATAGATTACAAATGAGACAATTCCTAGAAAATGAGAATGTCCCTGGACACGTAAAGTGCTATTATCTGATGTTTTGTTACCAACTATAGCCTGCAGTCCACGTTCAAGCCAAACTTTCAGTGAGTTTATAGGAGCTTGGCTTGAATGACGCATGCATAATGCAGGACTTTGCGTCTCATGCCAGGCTGTCCAGCTCTGAACCACGAATTGCAATTGTATAAATAGTTTTTGTGGTATCTTTTCAGTCTCTCACTTCACAGTGAACTTCAACATGGAAACGTGAGGCAACTAACTTTTCAGATACTATTCTGCCTCGCTAGCTGAGTGAGTTGCTATCTCGATGATGGAGTGGAAGATAAGTCCATTTTAATTTGGCATGTATTCTTTTGAGGGATGTTCACACATCTCAGGTTGGGGCAGGGGGTTTCTTTTGTTCTTGACAAACCTTTTCCCCTTTGCCAGAGAGGAGGATTCATCTTGATGCCTGAGGGCTCTCAGCTTTCACCCACATACGTGTCTATCATTTGGCTGCAGAAGACAAGAGTACAAGTTTTCCTTTTAAGTTGTTTTGCTGTCTGTGGAGAAAAGAGTAAATGCAGCAGCTTCATAGCAGTGCTCAGGTTTAGTCAAAGGAAGTCCAACACTGTGTTACAGATTTTTAAAACAACTGTGTTTGTCCGATTTCATTAAGTGTAGCCTAGGATCTCACATGCTAGACCACGTTTATTTATCTTCAAGACAAGGCTGTCTAGAATAGGAAAACCTCAGAGTTTTAATATCTTCTTCTTACCACGCTCAATGTTTGTGCTGTTCCTGGGGTGTTTCACTGGAATGGGATGAAGCTTTGTATGCTTTTCTATGTATTGTAGCACATAATGACTTTGGGCCAGATTTTGTGTATTTTTGAGCATTTTTTTTCTGCAATGGCCATTACAATGCGGCCCTATAGATGTTGACATAGGGTTCCTAGCTGTCATTGTAAAGCAAGACAGAAGCAACTCTTCAGTGTTCTATGCAAACCCTTCCTTTGGAGCAACCAAGCAGCGATTCATAGAGGAGTCAGATCTGTTTTCCAGCCAGAAATATTTCTTACAAGGCCCAAGCGGTCTTCAACAGCACTGGCTTACAAGGCGACAGCACTGGCTGATCCCTGTGTTTTACAAGTGTTATTTCAGGCCCCTTTAGGTCATTTCTTCCCCCTGCATGTACAGCTTATCGGATTTGGGAAGAGGTCCTGCAGCAGCATTGTTGTTGCCTGTGTGTTTGTTGAGGAACAGCAGGCTACTTGTAGCAAGAGATACACGCCGGGATTCAGAAAGGAACAATTTTCAGCCTGTATTGCTACCTGGAAGCTCTGCAGGAGCTAGAGACTTCTTGGCTGTTTCTGTGTCTCTTTGCTCCCTCTGTCCTCACCTCCACATCAGGGGATACTTAGACTTCTTTACTTTGCTGGCCTGCAGAGGATTTGAAGGTCTCTGAGCTTCCCTAGGCTCTCCATTTCTACTCAAGTGGTAAAGGAAACAGGGAGGACTGCTGCTGCCTTCAGCCAGTTGGGGTCTCTGATTTTCCTGTTTGGTTTGACGCCACAGATACAGAGTGAATTTGGAGTTGAGAGGTGCCAGGCCCCTGGGTAAGATGAATATTGTGGAAGGGAGATGTGCAGGAGAAAACGAGCGGAGAAAAGTATGTATTTAGGCAGAATTTCATAAAAGACACAAATTCAGGATTACTTAGCAGAGGAAATAATCGTTTAAAATTAATGTTATATTTAAAAAGTGGAGCATCATTTGTGTTAACAGGAACGGGGATTTTATTTTTAAGCTCAGCAAAGCCTCAAATCCCAGAAAATGCAAAATTGCTGCTGATAATTTCTGAATGTGAACCTGGAAGGCTTCATGGAAACTTAGAAGGGAATCAATCAGCTTACCTCTCCTCCTCTCCTTCCCCAAAACTCTCTGGGCAAAAAAAAATTTATAAATGTTTAACAGCAAATAATTACATTGCCAAGAACCAGCAAACAAAGCCTTGTTATTCAATCCTATAATATGCTGTAAATAATGAAAACCCTCATAGATCTAGGTGGAAAAACTTTTTTTTTTTAAGCAGTGAAGAAGCTTAGCATCTAGCACTTTAAAAATCCATTAACATAGCTAAAACTCTTTTTCCAGTCTCTTACCACTTCATGTCATATTTTTCTGTGTCCTTGACATACGCAATTTGCTCTGCCTCGGATCTGTTTAAAATGCTGGGAGCTTTCCGCGTGCTCTGCTCCACGTTGCATGCCTGCAAGAAGCTTCCTCCCTTTCCTGCCTGGCAAGGTAGGAACTACCCCAGCTCTGCCATCTCCCCTTAGCCACCGCTGAAAGGTTGCTTTTGCCCCCTTATCACCATCTATTCAACGTTTGGACACCTCTGTGATTCCTGCCCAGCTTCTCTGGTGCAAGAAGCTCCTATAAATATCTACAAAACACGGACTTTATTTTCCTCCTTCTTTGATACAATAGGTAAGGGAAACTTATTAATCTTGCAGAACTGCCTATAATGATTTTATATTCTTAGTGGCTCGTGTCTTGAAAGTCCCTGGAAGTATGAACATCCTTTTTGGTCTGCGCTCACTGACCCAGTATACTGGAATTATACTATGATTTTCTTGGTCTTCTGGGGATCTGTTGTCTAAAAAAAAAGTTACTTGACAAAATACAGTAAGTTTTCTTGTGTTTTTTTTAGTGTTTTGTTAGGTTCTGAGCTCTGTTTTCTAAACAGTCTCATACAACAGTTGTGAACCAAATATGATATTATTGTATTGTTGTTGTTGTTGTTTTCTTTTTTTTTTTTTTTTTTTTTTCCTACAACCACAAGTTGCCCTACTTACCCAATGCAGATCACTGTGTATCTACGTTATATGCCTTTCTCAAGGACATCTCTTAATTCCACGTGATGAGCCGGGAGTTTCAGCCAGGAATATTGAGCGTTGAAACAAGACCTAGTTAAACTCGGTAGGACTTAAATTTATCCAAATTTTAAGCAATTCTCCTAAATTATGGCTTTGACAGACTTTGTGTGTGAGCAGTTACTTCAATGTTGAGGTGTTTAGGTGAAACTCTTCTTAAGAGGAACAGTGTTCCTCTATACAGTGAGTATGTGCAGCTGCAAGTTAGGTGATGCAGCAGGAAGATGTACACAGGCTTCAGCAGATTATGGCGCTTTATTTAACTGCTTTACCCTATATACAGTGAAATTGGTGGTAAAACTCAACTAATATGAGTGTTTTAGAATCAGCTCAGCGATTCAGATTCCAGAAAGGCTGGTTTTTATGAATAAATTAAGGACCCAATCCAAGGCTTGTTGAGTCGATGGGCAGACTCCCTTTGATTTCAAAGCACTCTGTGATCCAAACGCACCGCGAACATATAAAGACAAAGAATTTATGTTGATTGGACATATTCAGTGTGACAAGAGCTTAAGTCTGATTCTCCTCTTTGCTTATGAAACACAACTGTGTGCTTCTCCCCGGGGTTGCTGGAAGACGAGTATTTCAGTAGCTGCATGCTAGGACTCCCAATTAGTGCAAGTGCTGGCTCCCAGTGTTAAGAATGACAACACTCTATGAAATGGAGAGAAAGTTATGGTTGATAACAATATATTTTGGGGTTATCCTGATTTACCTGCAGGGTTTTAAGGTGTTCATTTATCCTCCTTTTTTTTTTTCCCCCCCCTTTTTAAAAAAAAAAGTCATCTTGATCTGTTGTGGTAGTAAGTTTAATGGCATCAAAAGACTTGCAGTTAAATTGTGGGCTTTTGTGGGATGAGGTTCTCTGCTTGCTGACTGCCCTCCGTTCTCACCACTTGGTGCTGGTTGGGGAATACTTCACAGCATCCAGCTCTGGGTCTGCCTGCCCTTCTCACCTCGTCGCCTGTGAGATTTTGGGATGCTGTGCAGGTTCTTTGTTCTGATGTGCAAATATGCATCCTCCTCTTTCTGTGTGTAAAACTCTGTTTTCTTTAGAAAGCAGGTTAATTTTCTTAGTCAAGGAGCTCAGTGAACTCTAAGGGATGGGTATGTTGAAAGTGGCACCAAAGCAGTATCGGGATCACTTATGCCTCAGGCAGATTCTGGTTTACTACTGAGGCGGACAGGCAGTCACTCTGAATATAGAGACACAACTAATTTTTACTTAGGATATACTTAATTTATATGATGCAGAATTCCTCCGATACAGATTTCTTTTTTACTATCAGATACATAAATTTCATTTTACACTAAAATAATTTACTCTGAGAGGATCTTCCAACCAAATCAAATGCTTGATTTTTCTTCCTGAAATTCCTGGTCATGTTAGCTTTGAAGCAGTCTTCAGTCTCACTTCGAACTTGAACCTGGTTAGTTTGTCTCAAAGTGACTTCCCCTCTTGCAATGGTGATACCTTTTCACTTGCCATCTTTTTGGTTTGGTCTTGATTTACTTTTGCAACGGCAAAATGCGTGGTCATTGGAACAAGTTGTACCGATGTGCCTCTATATTTTTAGTTCATGTATTTTAAATTTTTTATAGACATCAGATTTTCAAAGTAATGCAAATTAATCTTTGTTCTGGTAGGTTCCTTATGCAAAGAGTAGAATAATGGCAAAAGTAAAAGCAGAATGTAGGTATGGGTTAGTATAAACCACAATCCCTTTCATTCTGAACATTAGCTTGTTGAATTGCCTCCGCTCTTGGCAGAAGACAAGCTTCATAACCTAAGAGGATGTGATTTGAGTGGAGTTTTCATGCCCCATGTGCTCATTGTGTTCTTGCCACTGATGCAAACATTATCTATAATTACATTTTCAAGAGACTGAAAATTGCAGTCTTTGTGGAACAAAAATGCAGCTGAAGAATGGAATGTATATCCTCTCCACCCTCATTATAAGGCTTATAAAAATCAAACTATAAGGCCCGGTACCGTAGCTTTCAGATACAGGAAACGAGCGCTGTTAGCCTGTGTTAGAGCATTTTTCCCTGGAAATTATGACCTTTTGAAGATCAAGCTAGTGCTGTTATTTCCAACAGTTTACCGTTGAAACTAGTTGAACTAAAATTTGTAGTTGAGACGAGTATAAATAAAGTTGGAGTAATTACTCTGTTTTTGCTTACTTATAGTATTATTTTAATGGATTTGAGGTTTTATTCAGTGTTGATTCATCGAAGATTTATTAGACAGGTCATAACATAGGTGTTGAAACTTCCTACCGCACCATGCTATGGATCAGCCTTGTTGTTTTCAGGAAGAAAGCAATAGTACTGAAAATGTTGAGTTTATGGTGTTCTCCTGGACACCAAGGAGTTTTAGTGTTGCAGCTCAGACTCTGCACATCCAACTAAAGCACCCGTTCCCACAGCAAAATGTTACCGACTTCCATTCCAGTGGCTTAAGAACCAGAAGCAGAAAGGAGGAGAAAGGAGATAGGTGTCCTTGACTTCCTAATTGTATGAAATAAGCACTGGACATTTAGACAAAAAACTAATTTGGAGACACCTAATCCTGAACTTCTATAATATAGAATATTTAGCTCTGGCACCAATGGTAGTGGGAAGACGGTTGGACTAGATGATCTCATAGGTCCCATCCAACCATGTGATTCTATGATTCTATGAATATGCTTTTTGGAGTAGAAATTCATAGAATCATAGTGTATCAATCACCTGTTTGTAACACCCATACATTCTTTTTCCACTCATGAGGTTTAGTTTTGAGTGAGGTTGTTGTTTTGTTTTTTTTTTTTTTTTTGTTTGTTTTTTTTTCTCCCAATAACTGGGACATTTGAGTCTTCTCTGAAAGTGGAATTGGATTCTGTGGGGGTGATCCCAGGCAGATAGCTGCATTTGGTGAGAAACTCATATGCAGTTATTGGTTCTGTGATTTACTACATTGAGGAGTGTGTGTAGATGTGCTGAATGATCACGTGAATGCTGATAAATAAATAAGGGGTGGTCCTGAGTGCCTGTGCATCCATGAGCAATTAATAAGCGTGTGCATGTAGGTTAATGAATTTATTGCTAGTAGCACAAATAGTCTGGACTGAAATTAGTGTGTGTCCACGGTTTTCCTTTTGGTTTGGTTGTTTTTTCTTATTCTAAAGAAAGTGATCATTTGAATGCTCTTTGTAGCTCATCATAGGTTCACAGTTTTGGTTTTTTGGTTTGTTTGGTTTTTTTTTGTTTTTTTTTTTTTCCTTAAGCAATTTAAAAAATAATTTGAATGAAAGGAGTCTTATTACATGTCTGTTTATGGCCACCTAGCTTTCTGTGGAAGGGGCTCTGGACAACTTCACGTTACAGCCAGTGACAGTAAGGGCAGTTTGATCCTTGTGCTCTCTGCGGTTTCTGCCCAAGTCAGTAATTCTGCCTCCAAGTTCTGCTGCCCGATAGCTGCAAGTTCTGCACAGGAACACCGTGGTGATTGAGTGCTGGAGTTCCCTGGACAGCATCTATTCTTAGTGGTCTAGCAAAACTTATTAAGAAAAGTAATTAGAACAAAGCTCAAGTACATTAGCCTCTTTAATGCTCCCGAATTCTCAGAGCTATCTTCAATACTGGCAGAGGCTGCGCTTCCAGTAGAGAAATTGAAGCAACTTTCTTTGCTGAAGTTAAACCCAGTTTGGTCTTGGCATTGTGATGGGAGTTTCTTCTTCCGTAATAGTATCAAGGCCCAGACAGATGAAAGGGCAGTGGTATGCCAACTAGTGAAAGTGACCCACCATTGATTTTTTTTATGACAAATATCTGTGGAGATGCAGGGTTCTGTGTTTCTGCTGCTTCTTACGCGTGGTGTTCTTCTATGCCATCTCACCTTACACCTTTCTGTCTGCTCCTGAGACTCAGGAGCTATAACATGGATACATAGCTAACTGTTTCCCTTTCAAGAGTAATTTTTTTTTTCTTTTGTTCTTCTTCAACTGTTAACTCTGGTAGGCTAGAAATGTATTTTCTTTCTCTGCTTGCAACATCACCCAGTGTTACATTTGCTCAACAAAAAATCTCCACCATCCTCCTCAGTATTTGTTTCTCCGTTCAGTCTCAAGCCTCTTCAGTCTTGTCTGGTGAATCTAAACTATGTCTCCTCAGTCCTTCAAGGTGTCTTGGGGAGATCTCTTGGGCCTTTAAGAGACTTCAGAAATGTGAGTGGCCGTCTTACTGAGGTGGGAACATTCAGATTTGAAGACCTTCAGTACAGGGAGAGACATGCTCTATTGAGTAGACTACGAAGAGAGCTGCTCTTCAGTTTTCTTATCATATACCGACATTCATTCAGCTTCTGTGCTTACATCCTTCCCCAGGCATCCCTCTCCCTGCTAATTCTGGTGTAGGTGGACAAGTGTTAAGAGTGTCCTTTGAACTGTAGGATGTCTGGCTAGGTAGGCAAGGAGAGCTCAGACCAGGCAGGAAAATGGGTTTCTAGGTTTTACAGGTCCAGACAACTCACGTTTACTTACTGAACAAGCAGTCTGTTTCTAAAAGGAACTACAAGCTATTTTTATTTCCCTGATGCCAATTAGTGACAATTTTTAGGTCTTGTCTTCTGCCACACTCAGATTTTTTTTCTTTGTTCTTCAGTTGCCTTAGAGAGGTCTTTTGATGCTTTCTGTACTGTTGCTTTGTAGGACAGATAGTTGTGTCTGGTGTCACTCCTGGCAACATGCAATCTGTATAGTAAATTTAATAGAATAACACTCATTTGCTCTTTTCCTTAAAAATAAGTTCCCTTTTCAGTGGAAGCTGCTGAATTGCAAGGATTGCATGGCAGCTTGTGTTTCTGTGAACACCTGAGGATGGCTGGGAAGACCCATTGCTGTGACCACACCAGTACTCTGGTATTTGGTTTTCCTTCTTGGCAAGCTTTAGACCTGTGAGGGAGTGAAACCCAGTCTCATTTCAGATCCTCGTGTCTTCAATTTCCAATGGCACTGAAAATATCACCTGTGTTAATTTGAGAAGATTTTGAACATGTTCCCAAGGATGGAGAGGAAGTATGTCCCATAACTCCTGGGGCAGGCTGACTTTAACCTGGCACTGCAGACAGGACCGGTGTTAGTTTCACAACCAACTTTTAAATAAAATACACTGTACGAATACAAGTATTACTGTAGCCAGAAAAGAGTCTGCTGCAACCTGCCTTGATGTCGCTGGTTCCCCACGCTGAGGAGCTGAACGCCGATCCTCAGGCTATTTTATTCTGTAATGCTAATAGCACTAATACAGTATCATTGTGTTTGAGGCTTCAAAGATACTATACAAGCATTTTCTTATGATTCCCTGATCTTTGCATTTATACCCAGCTGTTTGTTATTCAGTGCAGCCATCAGCATCTAAGTCTCAATGGACCATGTAATATGCAGCTGTAGCCAGATGTAATGCTTCCTATTCCTAAATGTTTCTGTTAGAAGCTGAGAATGGCAGGCTAAAGACTACTGATAACAGTGTTGCTTGCATTAATTTAAACTCTAGAGCTACACTGATTCTGTTTGGCAAATTTATTCCATGGCCAACAAGCAGAGCAATATTTCCCATCTCCATCGTTGCTGGCAGTGTTGACATTAAATACATCGAGTATGTCTGCACTGATACAGAATGTACTTATAGTGCTAATTCAAATAGGAGAAGGATGTCCAATTTGCATAAGCAAACATATTTTCAGATACAGTTCTATTTAAGAGAGAGAAAGACAGAAAGGAGCCTGCTCTAAACAATGACTCGCAACAATTTAGAACAGTTCAGCAAATCTTCGGCCTCTTTAATTTTTCATGTTCTATGGATAGCTGGGGAACCTTTACAGGATCTTGTTCAAGCTGCAGACAGGTCCTGCTCTGCTCCGCTCTCCCAGTTTACGTGGTGGCACCGAAGGGAGTGGCAGCGTTTGAGTTTTCTGCAGCAGACTGCTCTGAAGCATTTGGCAAATCACTTCAGCAGGTGACTGGGGTTGTAGACATAGTCTTGATCCAGCCCTTCTCTAGAAGTTGATGCCAATGTGTGGTTAGAGACCTCAGAGAAACTTTGGACAGGAGAGTTCTTCACAACTGCACAGTGCCCTGTCAGTGGGGACTCGGCATACACCAAAACCTTTATGGAAATTAATTTTTCTCTGGGGATTTAAATTTTTCATTGGCAGTGCATCTTTATAACACGTGCTTTTAGGTTCTGCTTTGTCATTTCCAGGTGTACGGTTTAGCTCAGCATAAGAATGAAAACAAAACTATATTGATAGTGGTGGCTCCTTGTTTCTTCCCTTGCTCAGCCTCTGCCCCCACCCTCAGCCTGTTTTTGTTTTGTTTTGTTTTTTAATTACTCTTCGCACTAAATAATCCTAATCCAGCAAGGTTGTTCAGGTTACGAGAGGTGCCTTGCTTTCGGCTCCCCTCCGCTCCGTGCCTGCCCAGGGTGGTCGGTGCCGCGCAGGCTTCTGCCCCGCGTGATGGGCAAGATGGGCTGGTGTCCTGATTCCAGAGCGAACAGCGTTACACAAAGCATTTGATGCGATTGGAATGAATTGCATAGGGGAAGTGCTTGTCTGAAATCGACTCCATTAACTCGGCGCACAAACCATTGCAAAGTCAACAGTTTTTCTGAGTGGCCACCGCCAGCCATCTCTTTTGAAAACACTAATGGGCTGTTTAATTAGGTGATGAAAATTGTTTACAGTTGGTGATCCCAAGTTTTGTCATTTTAATAATTGTTAAATTCAATCTCTTCTTTCATTCTTGGCAACTCTCTCATTGTTTCATAACCTGCTTATGTCTAGTTTAATTCATTTATGTGTGTTAGAACTGAGCCTCTCATGCAGCGGTGCTGTGTACTTAACTGCACGGTAGCATTACAATAGGTGGGGAATGACTGACGTACAGCAGTGGATGTTGAACAAGTATAGCACAGAGAGAGAATTTGTTGAAGATGTGTTCCTTTTGAGGTGACTACGTGTAAGACCTAAAGATAATCCTACCAATAGCATCCGAATTTAGAACCACAGAATCATAGAACGGTTTGGGTTGCAAGGGATCTTCAAAGGTCATAGAGTCCCACAGTTTCTGTGCATCTATTACTCTAGGGTTATGCTAGCTTCTCTTCTTTTCTCTCTCTCCCAGCTTACAAATATCTGTCACTTTGAGAATCTAAGAAGGGACAACTTACAGAAGTGTGCTCATATGCTTGGTTTTGGCTTCAGTGGTTCCTGTATCGTCATGGCCAAGAGCAGAAGTTTTCTTCTTCTCTTAATTTTCTGATGCTTATCCTGAGAGAGAGTGGACTGGAATATTGGGAGACACTGAACTGACTGTTAATTTGTTTGATTGTTGATAGCCACATGATGCCTTTGGGCTCCTTTTTTTTCTTTACCCTATCTAAACCTACTATGAAGGCCCACAAATCCCTGTCTTAACAAGCATAGAGTCTAAACAACAGAAGAAAAAATATTGGAAGATAAAAAAATGAAATGGAAGCACACCTGAACTGCAAGAGCTGTGTCCAGACTCATTGGATGACATTGGCAGAGCTCAGGAGATGCCTGGTTCCCTGCCTCTTGGTCCTGTGCCCTCTCAATGGAGTCGA
>WHYT01017064.1:345782-375352 GCA_009806455.1 Tetrax tetrax | reverse complement strand
CAGACTGCTCTGAAGCATTTGGCAAATCACTTCAGCAGGTGACTGGGGTTGTAGACATAGTCTTGATCCAGCCCTTCTCTAGAAGTTGATGCCAATGTGTGGTTAGAGACCTCAGAGAAACTTTGGGCAGGAGAGTTCTTCACAACTGCACAGTGCCCTGTCAGTGGGGACTCGGCATACATCAAAACCTTTATGGAAATTAATTTTTCTCTGGGGATTTAAATTTTTCATTGGCAGTGCATCTTTATAACACGTGCTTTTAGGTTCTGCTTTGTCATTTCCAGGTGTACGATTTAGCTCAGCATAAGAATGAAAACAAAACTACATTTATAGTGGTGGCTCCTTGTTTCTTCCCTTGCTCAGCCTCTGCCCCCACCCTCAGCCTGTTTTTGTTTTTGTTTTGTTTTGTTTTTTAATTACTCTTCGCACTAAATAATCCTAATCCAGCAAGGTTGTTCAGGTTACGAGCGGTGCCTTGCTTTCGGCTCCCCTCCGCTCCGTTGCTGCCCAGGGTGGTCGGTGCCGCGCAGGCTTCTGCCCCGCGTGATGGGCAAGGTGGGCTGGTGTCCTGATTCCAGAGCGAACAGCGTTACACAAAGCATTTGATGCGATTGGAATGAATTGCATAGGGGAAGTGCTTGTCTGAAATCGACTCCATTAACTCGGGGCACAAACCATTGCAAAGTCAACAGTTTTTCTGAGTGGCCACCGCCAGCCATCTCTTTTGAAAACACTAATGGGCTGTTTAATTAGGTGATGAAAATTGTTTACAGTTGGTGATCCCAAGTTTTGTCATTTTAATAATTGTTAAATTCAATCTCTTCTTTCATTCTTGGCAACTCTCTCATTGTTTCATAACCTGCTTATGTCTAGTTTAATTCATTTGTGTGTGTTAGAACTGAGCCTCTCGTGCAGCGGTGCTGTGTACTTAACTGCACGGTAGCATTACAGTAGGTGGGGAATGACTGACGTACAGCAGTGGATGTTGAACAAGTATAGCACAGAGAGAGAATTTGTTGAAGATGTGTTCCTTTTGAGGTGACCTAAAGATAATCCTACCAATAGCATCTGAATTTAGAACCACAGAATCATAGAACGGTTTGGGTTGCAAGGGATCTTCAAAGATCATAGAGTCCAACAGTTTCTGTGCATCTATTACTCCTGGGTTATGCTAGCTTCTCTTCTTTTCTCTCTCTCCCAGCTTACAAATATCTGTCACTTTGAGAATCTAAGAAGGGACAACTTACAGAAGTGTGCTCATATGCTTGGTTTTGGCTTCAGTGGTTCCTGTGTCGTCATGGCCAAGAGCAGAAGTTTTCTTCTTCTCTTAATTTTCTGATGCTTAACCTGAGAGAAGGTGGACTGGAATATTGGGAGACACTGAACTGACTGTTAATTTGTTTGATTGTTGATAGCCACACGATGCCTTTGGGCTCCTTTTTTTTTCTTTGCCCTATCTAAACCTACTATGAAGGCCCACAAATCCCTGTCTTAACAAGCCTAGAGTCTAAACAACAGAAGAAAAAATATTGGAAGGTAAAAAATGAAATGGAAGCACACCTGAACTGCAAGAGCTGTGTCCAGACTCATTGGATGACATTGGCAGAGCTCAGGAGATGCCTGGTTCCCTGCCTCTTGGTCCTGTGCCCTCTCAATGGAGTCGAATTTGTTTACTTTGTGATAGCATCAGTTATATCCCACATATTCTGCGGATGCTTTCTGCCAAGGAGCTTAAGCACAGGCAGATAAACAAACTGGCAGATGTTGGGGGAGGGAATATTGTATGGGTTTGGGTTCTCCCCCCCCCTCCATTTCAGAAGTATGTCACATACGAGTCTGTGAATTCAGAAGGGGTAGCAGCCTTTCAGATGAGTTTTGGATGCCACCAAGAAGGAAACAGCGTGGTTTTTTGAGGAGCTGGTGACTGATCTGTTCAGAAATCACAGTGTTGTCAGGTTGATACCGTGATATGAAATCCTACAGCATTTCTATACCTCTCTGCACCTGCTATTTTTCTGTTGCAAGTGCAAAAACATCATTAATACAAGCATGCAATCTTATGAAATAAAGGTAAATAAACAAGCTGTGGGTTGTTATACTCCTGTGTCTCTGACATTACTGGACTTCTGAAAAGTATTGTGATGCTGCTGTAATATAACAGGTGGTCTATTATATAAATAAGAATGACTAAAGAATCATAGAATTGTAAAGAAGGAAATGTTTATGTTCAAGGAGTAGAACTACATAAATAATTCAAAGGAAATGTATTTTCTCCCATTTCCAGGCTGCTGTGTTCTTGGGAAGTTCTCTAAATATGCACAGAAAATGCAAGCAAAAGAGGGTTTTTTTTAAATTTCTAATTGTGTGTGCCATTTTCTCCCTAAGGAGCAAGCAGATGAACGAAAATAAATAAGATCTATTCTACAGCTTTAGTGATAAAGATGCTTGGCCTGAATAACGGTGGAAGGTAATGAATGCAAATGATTGCAAGAATCTGTCGCGTATCTTCATTATGTGATCAATACAAAATAGTTGGGAATATGCTCACATAGCAGTGGCATATCCTATTAAAATATTGTTCAGCACAAATGCAATTTTAAGGGTACCACTCAAACCTGCTACATATGAGGGATGTTCTTAACAACCTTTTCCTCCTTACCCTTCTGCCTTAGTTATGCATTCAGAAAAGTCTCTCCTTTGCTTAGAACTGTATAGCAAACTGCATGAAAAAAACAGTTTGAGGTTTATTTGGGATTTTTTTTTTGTTTGAAGTTGTGTTAGTTTAGCTATTTTCAAAGCTGGAAAGCAAAGGGTTAAAATGAGACTTTGTGTTTCTCTATTCCCAAACCAACATTTAAACTGAAATATAATTTTATAAACATTACATCTGAATACCATTTCTCTTTACAGGATCTCTTACCTCTGGGACACTGGCTTGGATCAGGAATTTTTTTTTTCCTGCAACAGCTGTTCAGTGCATGAAATAAGCTAGTGGATGTGGTCCAGTTCATAGTGGGAAAGTGTCCATCTCAAAACCACCATCTCAATTGGCACTCAGTAACGTCCTTGTCTCAGCAAAACGGCCAGAAATTGAATGAGCATGAATAATGAACCCTTTGCAATTGTCCAGGTCAGGTTGACAGCAATTTTGCCTCTGTGTATTGATAAACTTGGCAAAGGTTCTGCATTTCCAGGCGTGCAGAAACCTTTCTTAATGATTAATTCTTTAAAATAAAATGCACTGAGTTTAAAGTTGCTGTAGTTCCTACAGATGATTAATGCAATGATGTAGTTTTGAGAGCATTTTAATACAGAGAAGACCTACTTCTTACTCTGAATGGTTTTCATTTTAACATTGCAACTAGGGGAACAATATAAGATGGCTTTGTGTTGCAGTAATCCAGGATATGAGATTTAAATAGTATACGTTGTCACATGACCTAAACTTTCGAATTTGGGTACCTAAAATTAGACACTGAAAATCAGGCCAATTATTTTAGTCTTCCTACCCATTTTTGCAAGCACAGAAATGTATTGTAAAGCCTCATACTCATTTTCTGTGGAAGTAATGATGGTTTAGTTTTAGGTTAGTGCTTTTTCTCTGAGGAGCTCTGAACGTTTTTGTGAAGTATGTCAATGTCTTGGTAAAGAAAATTTGATATTGAAACACAGTGTTCTGTGAGTCTGTGTTCTTAACTTAATGTACAGCTCTCCTTTCAACCCAGCCTGGTGTCTTTGGAGGTATTTGCGAAGAGAATTATCTTTCTTGGCTTCCTCCATAATCAGTGGAGAATAAGAGGCTCCAGTTCTGAAATGTCACGTCGGAGACAATTTTCGGTGCTCTGCATTATCCATCTGAGGAGCTTTTTGTCCGGTGTCTGTAGAGGAAACCCAGGGCACTGGATTCCTATGCCTAAAACTGGCTTTGTGAGTACCTCTTTTGTGGGACTAATGTAGTATACAAGGATAATGATTCTTCCATGGTTGCCACCTAGAGGACTTCTGTCCTTTCAGGTCCTGCTTTTTCTTATATTTGAGACATCCATGGATCAAACTGTGTAACATGCCTGAGTGAGGCTGGTTACTCTTGGTTTTGTCAAGTGTTTACTCAGGAGTGAGCCTTTCCCTTTGATGGGCCTCGTGGGACACTTTTGTGTTGCACAAAAATGAGACCGGATTTTTCCATCGGGTTCATCTTTATGTGGTCCATCTTGATTTGAATCAAGTTAGGTGAAGAATGTCTTGTTAATTGTCTGGTTTCATGTGGTCCGTTTGTCCAGGCTGAGTCCTAGAGCTACTTTCAGCAGCTCCATCCAAGCCTACTAGAAAGCAGTAGGCTCAGGCAAAGCCAAAGAAGCATCCCAAATGCAGGCTTGTCTCAGAAGCTCTTCATCAAATGCTGAAAGCAAGGATGGAGATTTAGGTTTATGTGGTTTGGGAAACTTCCAGTGAAAATGCTCTCTTTACAAAATGTCAAGTCTTTGTTATCGCAGTTGGTTTTTAGAAGTACGCCAGCTTTCTGTCAAGGAATAGTTCTTAGCTCAGGAATGGAAGTGGATAAAAAAGAGATTGATCTAGATGAACTAGCAAGCTACTGAGTGGACCACTGTCTAGACTGACCTGATTTGAGTGAACCTCTGTGTCTTTATATCAGCGAGGTTCCCTGCCTGCCAAATTGTTTGGTGATTTCCTGTGCAACAGTGGAAAGAGCAGGGCGTTTCCATCCCTCGTGTTCAAAACCACTGAGCTCAGGACTCACAAGGACAGTGCAAGACAAATCTGGTCTTCAAAATTAAATGTTTCCTGACCTGTAGAGATCATAATAAATCTTGTGTGTAAGTCTCATCCCATGTCGTCACTGCCCCTTCTTCCCAAGACTGACTGTCTTAGAACATCCAGTTGAACAAAACAAACCTTTGCTAACCTTAAAGTAAATATTATTCCTTTAGAGGAAGACCTTAGATCCCATTCTGCATTTCTCTGGTGATTAGTAGTCGTACTATTTATTAACGTACTATGCAGCTCAAAGGCTCCTTTGTGGTGCAAAAGCCATAGAAGATGCTCTACAGACTGACCAGTCCCGGTCAAGAGCTCAGCTCTGTCCTGAACTCCTTTTACTGAATAAATTTTGCTTCTCATTTCAGACTCATTTGAGACCTTAGACTGTGCAAGGTCTTTAGAGAAAAGACCATTTCCTTGTACTGTGTTTATATAAAACCTAATTCTGGGGACCCTGATCCATGAAAGATCTGAGCAGCTCCTACAGTGCAAATAATCATTTGGGAAATATAAGCTTAACCCCTGCAAAAACAAATGTATTTGCTGGTTGTTGAAGGGCAGAAGGAAAACAAAAAGTGTGCATAAAGAAAATAGCATCTGGTAGGCTGCTGGAAAATGGACCGGTCTATTAGGAATTAGTGCTAACAGGCCTCTAAGTTTCTTTCATCAAAATTACTGCAGTCAAAAAAAAAAAATACCACTTCACATTTGTGCTTAATTTCACCTCTGTTTATTCTCCTCTCCTGTTCCCTGAAGAATGTAGATGAGGTTTAAGTTAGTCTTAATAGTAATAGGTTTGGAATCTAGCACACTTTCACAAAATTAACTTTGCTTCTGTTGATCTGGGAATTAAAATGCTTCATTAATTTAGCGAGTCCTGGTTTGACAGCCAAATAATGCATTTTGTGACTCGTACTCTTAAGTCTAAAATTCTTATCTGCCGTTCTCCCTGGATGTCTCTGACATTCAGGGCAGCTCGGAGATCTGCATGAGCTGGAAAGGAGGGAAATGTGCGTGAAGGGCTACGTGTCCAAATGCTGTAATACAGTTCATATGAGTGACTGTGGTGTGTCCAAGCACGTCTTTACGCACTGCATGAGTAGGTAACTATTCAAGAATTCTGTTTGTCCCCTCCTTTACAATATAGACTTTTTTCCTTTTTTTTTTTTTCTTTCTCCTTTACCAATGCAACTCAACACAAGCAAGGGTGTTTTTGGTGAAGAGAATAAGACTTGGAGGAATGATGGATTGCTGTGCTGTATACTGGGGCTGGGGGAAGGGAGCAAAAAACCCCAAATATGTCTGTATTAAAGGAAGAGGTTTGTCATCTCACTTCTACACACTGGACATCATGTGGTACCGACTCCTGGGAAACCCAGGAGATGCCTATATGTACTCTGTAGTTGTATATTTGAGAACTTTGTGGCTGTTTAGAGTGTTCTGGTGTTGTTGGTTCAAGTCACTCTGCAAATGCTCTTTATCCTATAGACGTTTTATACTAAAAATACCCAGGAGCTACGTAGACCGTGCTGTGTAGCAGGCTTGCATGATACACACCCACAGAGGACTTGTATGGTACCTTTGGAGTTTTCTCCATCACAGAAAACAAATCTCTTCTTCACATCTGTTATAATCACATGTGATGCCCCCAAATCACTTCTGTTTGTCTTGTGGTGTATCTCGGGAATTGCTCTAGTTCTGGGCTGTAGACTGTGCACTCCAATTGCACAACCCAGGCAAATGGCTACAAAACACAGCTACAAAAAGACCCCAGGATCCTCAAGGCTCCATAAAACTGATCCTAAAGCACTGAAATACAAAACAAGTTGAAATAGTTTTGCTTTACTGGTGTCTAAGAATGCTATTTCCCCTTTAGTGTCACCTCAGAGTGGGGCAGTCCAGCAGTTTTACAAGGAAACCACATAAAAGCAGGTACGGGTTCCCCAGCCCAAGGCATCCCTGGAGTCCGGGTTAAAAAGGCAGAGGGGTTCAGCCAGCCCAGTTTAGCCCACGGGATGAATGCCCCTCAGTGTTTTGTAGCATGCTAAAAACCAACGCAATGGATTCAGATAACTTGTGCTTTGTTTGGTTTTGGTTTTTTTTTGCAAACTCTGAGATTTATGTCCTATTGGTGCCCACTGAAATGTCATGCAAAGACGATGAGCTGCACAACTCTGTGTGCCCTCCTGAAAAAGCAGGGATTGGATTTTTGCCCACGCTAGATGGGTGAAATTTTTTGAATTTCTTTTCTCTGCTTTAATTATTGTAAGTAAAGATGAGTCTGTAGATTCTGTAGTAGAGGATAATTGTGTTTTGTTTGGGAAAGGTTGTGGAGTGAAAGGCAAGTATGTTTTTGTGACATAGCAGCAAGACACTTTTTTTGTTTGTTTTTTTTCTGCCATGCATTGCTTTATATTGCTGGTTATTTTAGCAGTAGCTCTTCTTTTAATATGTTTCAGGTAGCAAAATTCAATATTCTGCCTCTGTTTTGGGAGGAATGGGGGAAGAGTTAATTCTGCTCTTCTGTTGTCTAGGAAACAGTGGTTGTACTTACTTCCCTTTTGAAAATAGATAGTGAATTCCACATTCAGGGAGCAATGAATAAGATAAAAAGCCACAGATTAGAAGCTTGAATTAGACACCATTTGAGAGAGGAAAGATAAGTTCGTGTGTGATGGAAACTTTCAGGTTGTGCTGAAGTGAGTGAGAGCGGGGCAGTGATGATCCGCTTCTAAGGATGGTGCTCAGAGCTTTAAGGCTCTGGGCACGTGTGCTGATTCAGCAAGGTGCTTAACTAAGGGCCTAATTTTAATGATGTAGGGCCCTACCGAGTCCATGTTTAAGGAGATGGTCTGGTTTGTAAGGTGTACAAAAAGTACTTTGAATTCTCCAAGTGGTGGGAGACAACCCAGTGCATGTAGTGCCAAGAACGAAGAGGCACCGACAACTGCAGTTTGGGTGCCTATCCTGGAAACAAGCTGTCCATCCAATTTAGGGCTGTAAATACTAAAACTGGAGATGAAGTTAATGACTGGGAACAACGGAACAGGGAACAGGATTTAAAAAAAAAAAAAAAAAAAAAGCCTTGAGAGTTGACGTGATGGGCAGTATATGACAAGTACATTTCAATGCAAGCGTAAGATGATTATACTTGAAAGAAGGAACTGAAATATAAAGCAAGGGCTGTAGGCAACACTGCACGTTCAGCTGGAAATGTAGGTTAGGTCCTTGGTACTAATTCATGTCCCAGCAAACAGGGGGAAAAAAAAAAAAGTCTCTCTTCAGTTCAGATGGGACTTGAGCTGTAGATTTTTCTGACTAAAAAGCTCTGAATAATTCCTTTCTTATGTATTATTAATAGCTCTATTACATTAAATCTTAGGTGCCCAGAATGATCCTCTGGAGGTGTTTCTCCCTTTCCGTTGTTCCTAGCTGAAGTCTGGGGTGATTCTGCTCCTGGGTAGGTGAACCTGGGCTTGCAGAACAGGCGCGCAGATGCATATGAAGAGAGACACAATTTGCAGGACTAATTTCTTGCAAGTGATTCGGCAGATGTGTTTTCAGGAGGGATTTTAGTGTTGTCAAGGAGGTGCTGCCCTCCAAAAGGAACAGTTTGAAAAATTGCAGAGTTCTGGGAAAGAAATACTAAAACAAATGAGTGGGAAGGAGGAGGGAGTGATTTAAAAAAAAGGAACACAGAAGCAGAAAGATCCTGGCAGGGAGTGGAGAATGGGTGTTCTGGATGTGTTTGAGGGTGCAAAAAAGGGCAGTGTCGGAGACGGTAATGCAGATGGTAAATCTCCTCTCAGGACTTATGATTAGCATGTTGTGATTAAAAAAAAACACTCAAACCCAAGGGAAAAAAAAAAAAAACAAAACAACAAAAACCTCACAGGAAAATCCTCCTGGCTCTTCTTTTGTACTACTGATCACAAGCAGTCCCTTGTGAAAGCGGTCAGTATTGCTATACAAATATGCATGCCATGCTTCTGACTAGCAAATTCCAGCCCCGCTTGAGGGGAGCTCTGAGAGACGTTTTGGAAATATAAATGCAAAATCCAAAAACCGAGAAGGAGTATGAAAAATGGAGAATGCTCAAGAGAATTCGCCATGGCTTTGCAGAGTTGAAGTAGGTTACGAACTCCCAGGTTGGAAGAGGTTTCTGAAATGGCAGTCAATTAAAATTGTATGTGATAGGGGGTTGACAGTCTGCATGTTTTCAAATGATCCAGCTATAGCTTGGTGGGTAAGGTGCAGCACTTAGTTGGATGTCCTCCTATGGTAGTCATTAGTCACCTTTTCCTTTCCTATAGAGCAGAGAGAGCCCTAATGACAGTGGATATAATGATGCCTTCAGGGATGCTTAGGGAGTAACACAGCTCCTATAGAAAGGTGCAGCCTGATTCCCTTCATCTCCTCTGTTTCACCAGTGTGTGGAGGAGTCGAGGACATGCCTCAGAGGGGTTGTCAGCTCCCCTCATCACCCGGACGTCTCAGAGCTGATAGGCTATTAGAGGCTGCTTCCTGCGCATGGCCGTGAGTCGAAAGGGAGCTCCATCACCACTGCCTCACATTGGGCCAGCGGTTGTTTGGCCTCTGCTGTAGAGAACTGAGAAATGTGAGTTACCGCTATGCGTTTCACCGTAAAGGTTATCTAGTGGGTCCTCTGTGAGAGGCATCCCTGTCTCCTGACGAGCTTTCCCAGTGCTGCTCTTGCCTTGCTTCTCTCCAACATCGACTTTCTTGGGCTGCTGCAGCCTTATGTAACTGCCCCAGCTCTCCCAGCAGCCTTTTTTGGGGGAAAAGCTGCTGATTCACCCTCACACAGGTGCTGCAGCACAGCTTCGGTTGTAGCCCTTGGGTCAGGCAGCACCAAACTCCTTTCCTGAGCAGAGCTGGGGAGAAGTAAAGAGAGAAGAAGTTGGAGCTTGAGGAGGGTCACACTGCAGCATCTGTGTTTCTACCTCTCCCTTAGAGATACTTGCAGGGAAAAGAAAAGACAAACCTGATGGATGGTTGTATTTGCAAGAGGATGGAATACAAAGCAGGTGGTGCTGACACTTAATAGCCCCAGAGTTATGTCTGTGCTGCTTTTGGGGCTATGCCTCCAGCGGGCTTTAATCCTGCCCATCATGGGTCATGCTAACAAAAAAGACAGGGTGGCAGAGACCGCAGGGTGAACCACCCACGTGCGAGGCTCCAGCAGACCGGTGCGTGATGCTGAATACTAGTGTTAACGTCTCTTTGCTGTCGTGGTTGGTACGGTGGTGATAACGAGAACTCAACGTACCATCGGTGTGCATTGCCCAGCTGAAATGACATCTCCCTGCAGCTGTGTCAGCATTTACCCGTGCCGTGCTCGGCTGGGCTGCAGCAGTGGTTTTCCAGCTGTGGATCCCTGAATCACCATGACCCCTAGATTACTTTTTTTTTTTTTTTTTTTTTTTTTTTGAAAGGGGATTAAAATACAAATTACCTGGCCCAGTTTAAGCAACCCCCTCTGAAATCTGAGGCTGTAATCTTGGGTTCTTCCGTGCCCCTCGGCGGAGAAGGGACACCCTGGAGATGTTCATCTCTTCCTGCGCCGCGGGTGTATGGCAAACCCAACAAACGACCTTGGAGGGCCGGTTTCTGACTTTTGGTGAGAGAAGGAGCCAGTGGTGTGACCGACACAGCCTCAGACATCAGGACTGCAGCATCTGAGATGGGACGAGGTGATGTGCAGAGATATCTAGGGGCATGAGCAGAAACAGGAAAGGGAGGCATTTCAGAATTGTGCTGTTCTAATTAACGTTTTCAAAGCAAACCAAAATTGAAGTCCTAGCATAAGGCAGTCTGCAAAGATGCCAGACTTCAAAAGCCAAACAGGAAGAGATACATGGCTTTCAGTGTACAGAATACGCAATAAATAAATATATATTTTTTTGAAGACTTCTGAAAATTCAGAAGTCAGAGTTGAGAAGGAGAGGGAAGAATAAACGAAAAGGTGAGTTTAGAGGGAACAAAGAGGTTGCAAGCTTTTCTTTGTTGTTTCAAGTTTGGTTTTTCTTACCATTTGTCACAAGAACTCGTCATCAGTTGGCTCTAAGAAACTGTCCCAAGGAGTGGCTCGTCCCGTAGGGACTAGATGCTTGTTGTGAACATGCTAATTTCTGATTGTGGTTCTGAAAGTGTATTTTCTTTCTTTGCTGATAGAGACGGTATCAGCCAATAAAAATAATTAAATTTATATTATCTAGATGTAATTGGTGATTATGCCCTCTAGGTGGGAAAAAATGCTTTCAGATGAGCAGAAGCCTATATCCTCTGTTACTAAAATTCTTTAATTTCCACAGAAGTAGACTGCAGGGAGAGTGGTATCCCCCAAGCCTGCACAGAGAGAGCATTAGCAGCCGTTTCCTAAAGTAATTTATAGTATGGCTCACTGTATTATACCAACTCTAGCAAACTCTCTTCTCCTTTACTGCTAGCGTGGCTGTAATTTTGGTTACTCTGCTGGGAATTTGGCTCTTGGAAAGCTAAGTGATTTATAAATTTTTAAGAAGCTATGCATACCCCTAATCTAAAGGAAAATGGGCTCTTGCAGCCTGTGCACCTGCTGTCTGGGAGGGGAGAGGCTTTTTCGCAGGGTTCCTCTGCCAAAATGGGGAAACACTGACAATCTTTAGGGTAGCTTGTTTTAACTCGGTGTTGATGAAAGGTCATTGCCCCTGGAGCCTAAAGCCCGTGGTTTACACCAAAACAGTTAATGCAAAGATAAGGATTTTGCAGCGGTGCTTAATGTTGGCTTGTAAACACAGATTTCTCAAATACTGCTGCTTTGCTATCTGCGTGGGGATGCAGTTTGTTCTGAAACCACAGTGGCACTTAGTTAGGTCAAACTTGAGTTCCTTTGTTCATCCCTCTCCAACATGATTTCAGTGTGGAAAACAAAGTCTTTCTAGGAAACGATGTCTGAACGGCCTCTTTCCTTCCAGCTGCGACTTCCAGGCAGTGGAGAAAAGAAGCGTGGTGCCAGGAGGGCTGCGAGGCAGGGAGCCAGAGAAGTCGTCCTCCTTGGTGAATTCATACCGTAGTAACTTGATATTTGATTTCTGTAAGGGTACAGCTACTCATGAAATTGTGGAATTGCCTCTGAAAGACTTCATGTATGGATACCCATGACAAATGCACACTTCACAATGTGACTTAAAAGAATTTAATACTAATCCATATAGCCTTAGTCCTCGCCAAGGTCCAGGTCAAAAGCTGCGTGGTGTTCGCCTTCCCCTGACACAGATGGCACCTGACAGGGTAAAGAGATGGAGGAGAAGCTGCTCTCTGCCCTGCTTCTGTTGTTAGTGTGTCATTGTTGCTAGAGAAACACGAAACCTTGGGCTGGGATTCTGGCAGAATAAAAGCCTTTCAATTCGTATTTGATCACATTTACAGGAGGGGGAAGGAGGGACCTTGTAAAAACCCTGTTCATCCACTAGAGAGCATATAGGCAGTGCTTCTCCTTGGAGAAAATAAAAATGTCAAGCTCTTATTATACACAATAATGCAATGCAGTTTAAATGTTTGCTGCAGTTCTACCTGTCACGGTTACATATGGAAAAGAGAGTACGTGAAAACTGGAAGAAGGCTTTGCAAATATATAACTTTCATGTTCAAAAGCCTCTTACCGCCTTGTTAGCGTTTAATATCTTCTTGTTCTTAAAGAGCGTTCCTATTCTCCCTATGGAAATGTTAAATTATTTACAAAGTTCCTGAGAAATCCAGGAGTGGACTCCAGATGGTGCAGAGCAGATCTCTGCAAGGGCATTTTTATGACTGTTAGAGAATTCAGGTGTTTCATTTCTAGCTGATGTGTTTGGGAAGAAGCTTCTGCAAACAAACTGATGTGAGGCTGCTCGTTCCTCAGATGATCAGTGCGAGAAACTGGTGCCAAGAAGGTGATATCCTTTGAAGTCTAATGATATTAATGTTGACTCTTAAATATTTCATTTAGCTGTTACTCTTTTACAGTGATTTTAGTGCTTCAGTTATGGAACACACTTTTTTTTTTTTAATCTAATTTCCATTTTTACCATCTAAACTGCCACCTTCTGTGTGTATACAATACACTCATGTAACTTCAATTTGAACCATAGGGATTTGTGTGCGTGAAATGAATGGTGGGAGACCCCACTAATTAATTAAACTCTCCCTCCCTCCCCCATGGGTATCGAGTTTACTTTTTTCCAAAGGCTGTTTGTTAATACAGCGCATGTTAGAGGCAGTTTCTTCTGGTGGAATAAGCCGCTGACTTTTTCTGCTGCCCTAGTTAACCTTATTCCCTCCATCTGTAGGTTACAGATCATTCCACTTACACTTGTAACCTGCTGTGAGAGCTAGGCATGAAAAATAGTATGTAAACCCCAGGTAACTCTTGTGATACCTGTCTTTTCCTCTGGTTTCTTTGTGCTTGTCTTACTTTGAGGGCTGAAATCCTTCATAGTGAATTTGCTACGTTCGTGCAGAGTGACATGGGTTTGGTGCAGCACAGATGTAGATTCATTACATGACCTTTCTTGGTATATTTTTACTTTGTGTGCCACAAATGCGACTTAGTTGGCAAAATACTTGTGTAGTACTTAGGCACTGGATAGATTTCCACTGAGAATAATGGACGGTCTGGTCAGGATTTAATTTGCCCTCAGCATCAAGCAAAACTTTTTTTTTTTTTTTTGGTTGCCTTTTGCAAGTGATCAATGGGTCCACTTACATTATAACCTGGAGTTAGGAGCAGAATTGTATGTTAATATCTCTCATTGCAATAAAACGACTGTTAAAGTCCATTACTTTACTGGGGAAAAAACGGGATGTATTTAATTTTAACTGTCTCAGTAGCGTACCAGTTCATATATAAATCCTGATGAATGAAATGAAGCAATTAGGATTAGAAATGAATAACAACGAGGCATCTAGTCATTTCGTTGACTTTGCATTTTAATTCTGATTGATTTTTCTAGTATTTGCTAAGTGCATATGTATCAGCAAAGGCTCTATATCCATATGTTGTTTTTTTAAAATGCCGTCATGTTGACTTCTGGGATCTAGATCTGTTATTTGACAGTGTATTATGATTAAATTTCAGTTATCTGGAAATCTGCACCGTTAAAATAGCTGATGCAGAATTTAAGCACGTCTGTTCATTGTTTGTTTTTTTTTTCAAGGTTTTTGAAAATTACACTTGATGCCTAACGTTGCAGAGTCAGTTTACATTTCAGGCAAGGTTATTTTTCCTCTTTGAATGACAGCAAGTATTTGTGTGCCTGTATGCAAGTGTGACATGAAAATACGAAGATATCCGCCTTAGAGTTTTGGTTTTGCTTTTTAATTGATACTTGGATGATGTAAAGCAAGCAACTGTCATATGACAATAAAGTGGACCAACTTTCCCAGCTGGATGTCATATTTTACAAAGTATGTAACCAGAGAAACTGTGAATTATGTAAACTGCTAAATAGGATTCTGGGTGTAACTTATTACCCTGCTGACTGGAAGATCCTGCTTGTTACTTGCACTTTCTGAAGGAACATTATTCTGGCTGTTTCTCAGAAGTGCTAAACTTTGTTATTGGGGGGAAAAAAAAAAAAAAAATTAAAGCAGTGAGTGTCATACTTCTGGTTTCTTATGGTGAAGAAGTGGGAGGTTTTGGAAGGCTGGAAGTGAGGAGTATTGAGTTCGACGTCTGAACGGTTGACTGCTGTGCCTTGCATGTGTCTGCTCCGCTGCCTCCAGGTAGGGACCGGCATGAGCTAGGTTGCCTGATAGCTCCTGACGAGGACAGATGCTGTTGTCCGAGTCCATTGAGATAAGCGTTCAGCGGGCCGGTTTGGGGTGGTTACTGTGTTTTATATTCTGTTTTACTTCACCAAAGAATGTTTTATTTGTCGGTTGTGTCCCTTTGTGGTTTTGTGCCTGATTTTTTCAATTAAACCGAATCACGTCATTTATTTTTACATATAGTTCTCGAAATACTCCTTTCCTAACATTTTTTTTTTTTCGGCGTTTGTTTTACTGCATAAACGCAATGCAGCTTCACTGAAACGGACATCTTGAATTTTATCCTTGATATGAAACTTGCTACTTCATTTATTTTTTTTTTTTTGTGCTTTTCAGCTTTGCTGCTTTTCACGCTGCGTCTGCTGTTCTTGCTCAGGGTCCCTGGAGCTGCTGCTGGACCATGCGCTGCACATTCTGTAATTTATCAGCCATCATGAGCGTAGGAGGTGCTTTGTGGGGCCAGCTAAACTTTTTGCAGTAGCGTGCAACTTGTGTCAGGAGCTTGTATCTACAACCTGTGCAAGCTGGTTTGGTTTTAGGAGGAAAAGCTCTATGGAAGGACAAGATTTGGTCCCTCCTATGGAAGGACCAAGCTTTGCTCTTGAGCTAAAAATTGTGTTCCTCCATGATGTATTAGATTGGGCTTGTGCAAAACCTTGCTTCTCAGAGCAAACAACTGGAGACATAGTAGGTGTGAGATTAATATTTGTGGAAGGTATGCGTGTCAGAAAAATGTTTGTCTATAAGTAGTTGGGTTTTTTGTTAAGATGAGACAATGTTAGCTGCTGACATGAGCTAGGTTTCTTATTCAAAGGCACCTTATGACTCAGGGCCACTTCTTGAATGAAGAGCGGTCCAAGACGACTGTGTGAGGAGGTACAGGACATGATGTTTGGATTTTAATGTTAACTTTTTCACCCCTTCCAAAAGACCTGATGCATCAGGACTAACTAAACATTTTGAGGAAATCCTCCATAGCTTCTTCGGGGATGTCCCTGCTCCTTACAGGGGGGTTGGACTGGGTTGAAGGTCCCTTCCAACCCTAACCATTCTATGGTGCTATGATTCTTCTCCCTTTCGCCTTGTTCTCAATTAGAGCCCGGGCTGCAGGCAAAATTGTGGTCATAGGCAGCAGAATCAAGCCTTCTCTTTCCTAAAGAGCTGGCCAGAGACTTTCTTGTTCTTGCAGCTAGCGAAAGGCACTCACTTTTTCAAAATCCCAGGAAAAGAATAGGAATATACCAAGAACTAGAAAACACCTGCACTATCTCCTCTTACAAGAACTTTCGAACTTGGTGGCAGATGAAGGAAAGACCTGATGCATGTCCACAGAAAGTTTTAGGTTTCAGCTCCTGGGTATTTTCCTGGGTAAAACCTCGTTCAAAATGTGTTGGGTCAGCTTATGGAGTAGGTGTATTGAGTATATCACATTGGGAACTGCTCTTTCCCATAATCTGGAGGTTTCCGAGGTGAAAAGGAGAGTTCTGTTGCGGTGGTCGGTCACATGCGTCTCGTGCCGCTCTGTGCCGTGACCTTCACGCAGGAAGCTCCGTTGCGGCGTGGAGACCGAACGCACCACGGCACAGGTGTTTGCAACTGTGTGCATCTGCCTTCCTCGGTATTTCTTCTCGTTTTGAGCTTTAAGGTCTGCAGAGCTGGGCAAAAATGACAAGAGAAGATCAGTTTATATTGGGGGGGGGCGGGGAAGGGTCTTGCAGAAGCTCTGCAAAATGATGAATTTTGCATCAAAACCTTGTGAATCTAAAAACTCATAAACAGCTCATCTTTCTGCAACCTGCCCCAAAATATTTTATTTTACATAAATTCTGCCTTTTTCCTGTTAATACAGCTATCTTCAGTTACAGTTCTGTGATTCTTTTTGCTCCCGTGTGAACCTAAATCTCCATTTAATATGGTAGCCTTCAGGCGTTATGGCAATATGTAAAGTATTTGAAAAATCAGAAATTTAAAAATTGGTATTGGAGCTTGGGTTCATCTGTCGGTATTCAGGCAATGGTGTAGCAGCCATTGCCCAGCAATCCTATGGTACAATGCAAAACTATCAGGCTTAGCAAGAAGGTATTAAAAATGCAACCAAACTGACTTTTCAGTTGCTTTCATGTTTTCAGCTTTTAGATTCAAGCTGCAGTATGAATGATAAACTTCCTGTCTAGGCCTCATCGTTTAAAACTTTTCTTTTTGTAAATGTGATAATGTGTTTCCGCTTATTCATTTCACTGTAAGAGCATAGACTTTAAGAGAAAAAAAAAAAAAAAGTAGTAGTGTGAGTGGGAGACTCAAGAAAAAAAGCGAGTTTGCTATGTGCTGTGTATTTGTTTCATGTGCATAAGCACCTTAATGAAGACTAGAAATGTAGTATTTTCCCTTTTTTATTAACTGTCTTGGAATGAAAATTGGAACATTTTATAGACTTCAGTACTCTGTATTCAAGTTATGCTTTTAAAAGCTTAAGAAGGATTTTTTTTTTTTATTAATTTACTAATTTCCAATAGGTTCCTGACCTCAAATATCCCATTTTTGTAAGGTTTTGTGAACTATTATAGTTGATCTTTGCGTTCTGTATGTAATTTGTCGGTTGTGGGGAAGAATTACCAATATAATATTCTGCCGGTGATAGTAATATCTCTGTCCTTCACAGAATGTATCAGGGAACTTAAAAATATTACATATCATCTTTAAAGGCTACATAACCTTTCATACAGCAGGTAACCAGCACTCAGCCTCATCTCAGGCCCTTCTTAAATATCTGGTTCTGCTGCATGGATCCACTGCTGACCATGATAGGATACTCAATAATCTCAATTTTTTACTTGTTTTTGGTTGTGGTTGTTTGTTTTGTTGGGGTTTTTTTTTGTTTTTTTTTTCCCTGTCTTGCAGTCCCCATGCAACCTCCTGCTTTCAGTTTGAATTTTAAGTCTAAGTGATTTTTTTTTTTTTACTTGTTTCCAGCATTTGGTCTATACCAAAATTCAACCTTTTCAGCTTTTCCACTTTTCCTTTCCCAACTGCGTTCTGCAGTAAGCTCAGTGCCATTTTTGTGTATTTGTTAACCTTTTGCCCTATAAATATTCGTTGATGGAATTTTTTTTTTTTCATGGTTGGCTTAGGTTTCTGATAGTCAGCGAGTCGAGGCTGATAACGAAACCCCGCTGCCAGCGTGCTGAGGGAAGCATTAAACCCCAGCTGCACTCCTTCGTGCTCCTGTCTTTACCTGCCCCTATCGCATACCATTACACTTGATTTATCCAACGTAACGTGATCCTTATACAAAGCCAAGCTTGGTTGTCAAAAGACCTTCCATTTTCATCCTGCTCTTATCTCTTTTCCAGCTGCCTTTTCCCCAGTTCCACAGACAGCCCCGATGCAAAAGTTTCAGAGTAAAAGGAGCCAGGACTAAATTTGAGCAACTTGGATTTGGATGGCACTCTGAGGGGGTGAATGTGGGTTGGGTTGGTTTGATTTTGGTTTGGTTTTTGTTTTTGTTTTGTTTTTTTTTTTAATCTTCCTACTTTTCTGCCTTTTGTCTTTATGTGATATTAGCTATCCTGGTTATCTTGGTACCAGAGAAAGTCAGCAGTGAGATGAACCCCTGTGTAGCGTATCCCACTGCCTACGTGCACGCAAGTGCCTTGGGACCCCAACTGCAGCTGTCTCAGGCTGGTTTCTGGGCAGAAGCAGTGGGCAATTTTGCATTTCCGTGAAGCTGAGTGCTTGAAAGCTAGACAAAAAGTAGTCCGGGCAAAATATGCATGATTCTTCCATAGTAAGTCCCACTTAGATATCTTCCTCTTCTGATTTTGACGTAAACCAGCTCTTAGCACTAATCTTTGCGTTGGATCAAGCTTACAGTGAGTTAAGCAAAGAAAACTTTGATTAATATCTCCATGCAAATTAAAACAGTCACAGGCCTTAGAGTAAGATAAGTTGCGAGTTGGAAGGTGCTACTAAGTTCAGGCATTAAAAATAATATACTGTCTTTAGAAGTCTTCAAATTGATTGGAAAATGCAAGATTTTTGTGAAATAACAAAACCTAAAAACCTAACCAGATATGTATTTCTTTGTCTTGAGAATCGTAAACCTCAAGGATGCTCTTGTTTCATGTTTAGATTTTTTTGTTTGTAGCCACATGGACTGAAAACTTACTTTGCTCATTTTTTTAAAGTGAAACTTGAGGGTCTTCTCTAATTAACAGGTTGTGTTCTTTCAGTTTTGATTTTTGATTTGTACTGGGTTTTTTGAATGCGTGAAAAACATGACTTGCAGTCAGAGTGTGAGCGTCCTTGTCAACATTTCAGTAAGCAGAGGTCAAACGAGAACATGAGAACATAACTTACATATTCATAATTGCATAAATTGTCCCAAAACAACATCTTTCGTGATACACTGCCTGTTTGCATGCTTGATTAATAGTTTAGTGGGCACCATGAAGATGTCAGCTGCTCCTTTACTGATGCATTGTATTTTATTTTATTTTGGATAAGGCTACATGCTTTTTCAACAAGAGTATTCGTGTGATCTCTTTCTGCATGATAGAGACATGGATTCATTGCCTAAAAGAAGGGATGGTAGCATCGTATATCTGTTAAAAAGGAAGAAATCCCTGAAATATTCCATTCACCTATACAGATAAACTGACTAGAGGTTCAAGCAGTCCTCAAAACAGGGATGCAACATTAAAAAAAAAAAAAAAAAAAAAAAGCCTAGCAAGAGGGAGAAAGTTAGGAAGTATGAGAATAGATTTGGAGGTATTTGAAAAGATGAAGCAACTATAAACAGTTACTGTACTGAAGGTGAGGGCAGGTAAATAATGTGAAAGCTATTGTAGACTTCAATAAAAACTGATTGTGATTTCCATGAACAGCTTTAAGGTTTTGGGGAAAAAGCCATATAATGAAGAAAAAAAAAATACTCTGTAGTCAGTGGTGGTGAAGCCCACAGATGCAGCCATGTACAGATGAAGAAAACCAGGTGTGATCCACTATTGCTTTGGTCCAATTTTTGATGAGATCTTTGTCACTGATGACTGTGCTACAGGAATATTTGAGGGTCTCTGCTCTAATCGGCTCCGTACTGTGCAGAGCACAGTGGTAAAAATACTCTAAACTACTAAGTCAAAGTACAGCAAAGCGAAACCTGCCTTCCGTTGGGATAGTTGGAATGGTGAATCAGGCCAGCACCTGAGGAGAGGTGACAGAGTTGCAGGAAAGACAAAATGTTCGGGGTGGAACAAAAACCCCACCTGATTACTAGTGAAAGCAAAACCTGCAACTCAATTTCCCCTTTTTCGCTAGGATGTGGTTTAACAAAATTGTGACAATGTGCCTGCGGAGGTGACGAGCCCCAACCGACGCCGTAGGGCTTGCAAACAGCCACGCTGCACAGAGCGTGTGGACAGTGTGCCATGGCTCTGAGGGCAAAAAAAAAAATAAAAAAAAAATCAATCAATCCAAGAGGCTGCGTGTAAGTACTGAGAAACATAGGGTCTCTGCCAAGCCCTTGTGTGGTGGGTCGAATGCAAATATGTTTGTAGGAAACGAGAGGAGAGTCAAAAGCAGAGCAAGGGCTGCAGCGGAGCCCCGCAATAGGTTTGTCCCGCGGAAGCTCTGAGTTTCGGATCTGCTGGCCTGCGATGGGGCCTTCTCCGCCCCCGCCTTGCCAAAGGGAGCTGTAATTTTTATGAATGCCTTCAATTGCAGGCAAGTAATTACCTTCAGGAAATTTTCATTTTGCTAAATATTAATCTATAGAGAGCGCACGAGGAAGAGAAAAGAAAAAGCGACAAATTTAATAGCATGATAAACAACCATGTCGATTTAGAAGCCTTATAAAGGAAGCTCGAGGTGTGATCTTCAGGGAAATACTCCAGTTCTGTAAGTGCTAAGCCTAGGAGGATGCTTGCCTTTGGTGGATATACAGGATGTCCACATATAGGACTGAACACGTTGAAGTCTGTTCCTGAACGACCCAAAATTAGCTCTGAGCAGCATCAGCCTACTGTAACAGTGCAGAGTGTCAGATCGTTGCTTGTGACTTTTCAAGAATCAAAAAATAACATCTCTGCTGAAGAAGCTGTTTCCACAAGCTGACTTTCAGATTTATTTTTATTTTTTCACTTCTATTAATTTATTTCCTGCATCCCATTTAAAAATGCCATTTACAGGTCAAGGAGCACTAAAACAATTTCATTTGCAAAAGCCTTTGTTGATCGTGCACTTTTACAAATATACATTTTTCACATCTGTTGACTTCCTATTACAATTTTCTTCTTGCACATAAAATCGATACAGCAAGAGAAAGATTCTCCCAAGGCTGGAGTAAGGGAGCTTAATAATAGCTCTGATTATTATTTTTTTTCTTTCCAAAAGAATACTAAAACAGCCTTTATTCTTTGTGATGTCACAGCTAGTGGAGAGTTTGACATTATCACATTAACTGCTAATGTATAAATGCAACACTAATGTACCAGAATTCAAACATTGTATAATGACCTTCCCTTGGTTCAGCCATTAAAAATACATTAATAGTCTTTCTTGCAAATCGGACCTGACGCAATTTATTCATTGATAACTGGTTTGCGGGTTTTTGTATGGATATCTACATTTATCGTCAGAAAAACTCTTCTGACTTTGTCTTTTTGCAAAGTAAATGCTGTCAGCATCTCGGGCGCATTTATCTAGCCTTTATTTTATTTAGGATAGGAGCCAGAACAAGGAAACCCAGTCTCTGTCCTCCTAGCTTTTCTTGAAGGGTTGGATAGCTTCGTCCGGAGTTGTGTGGTTCAACGTACTGGTTTGTAAAATTAGTGTATCACCCATCTCACGTGCAGATTGAGACCTAATTAACTGCTGTTCGTAGCTGCTTTCACATCCTACAAAGAATCACTCTATGTGAGTGTAGAGCAGTTGATGCTGGGAGATGAGGACAATGCTGGAGCAAAGGCTTTGTTGGAGATGGAGAGAGTTACAGGAGTTTTTTAGGGTGTTGTTTGGTTTTCGGTTTTGTTTTGTTTTGGTTTGGTTTGTTTAAGCTACTTTTAGACCCTTTTTAAAACTCCTTGTTTTCAAATAGATGGGGCACAAGATGGCAAAAGATATCTCCCGTATAATAGGTGCTACTTCCTCCATCCCCCTTCTACATCCCCACTGCATCGAGGTTTTAAAGGTTTGAAAAGCAAGCTCAGAGCTGAACAAAAAGGCTGATGAAACAGCAGTGGGCATGTCGCAGCACACTTGAAGATAACAGCTGTCAGGACACAGGAGATGAAAATGCAACCGAGTACACAGGCTACAGGAAAACTTGGCCTTGGGCATTTTGCTTTCACTTCAGTAGTTTTAACCCTTTGCATGCTGGAAACAATTTTTAAGGTTGAGGGAGCACAAAGGAGGAGAAAATCCTTTTGTGAGTTGTTTCTGAAATTGAAAATAAGTAACTAGTAAATATAAATAGCTGCTGGGGTGTGGTTATAAAGTACAGGCAGTGCTGCATTTAGGCAGCTTGGCTTTTATCTGATTGTGAGCCCTGTGTTTCCTCATGTGGGAACTACCGCTGACCCAATTTTAATCAGCTGCAATTTTACTTTTAGGGCTAAATTAGAATAGCTTGGAATGAACAGGAAGTGAAAAGAAATGTCTGATCAGAACCGTTTCTGTAAAGCAAAAACTCTCTCGCTTTAGTTTCATCGAGCATCTCCAGTCTGACATTCTACGTTTTACCCAAATATTACCAGGGCTATAACTCGAATGTATTTTACATCAGCCTTCCAGTTGCAAAGTTAAACAAACAGTTCATGAACCATGCGGGGAAGTCTCCCTGAAGACTTGGCTCTTTAAGACATGTAAGTACAAGTATGACTCAGGAGGTTGGCGATGAAGAATGGAAACTTTCAGTTCTGTTGTTGTCTGGAATCCACCTTGATTTGGGAGCAACCAAAAATATTCCTTCCTGATGACTGTTTGGGGGCCTACGTGAAAGGAGTTGGTGGTATCAGTTACTGCAAGTAAGCAGACGCATATTTGGCACATGTATCAGTAGAGACCAATATACCTCCCAGCCAAGCCGAGCTACGTTGGCGGGACAGTGCATGATTTGTGGCTAAAAGCTGATCTGCGACCGAACAAAGCCTCTCTCCACTGAGCCTGTTGCTCCTGCGCTTTCCACCTGTATCACATCCAGTAAAAACGAAAACAGATATACACAAGCTTCCGCTAGCATCTGTTTCCATGCTTGTTGTCTGAAACAAAGCCTAATTATCACAACCCCTTCCTTAACATTTTCTTTTGACTCACCCAATTGTCTACAGCCTTCATATCTGGAGCAGAAATACCAAGCCTGAAACGTGCATTCAATTAGAAGATGACTCTTGACTGACCTACATAACAGTTCATTCATGAGATAATGTGACCTGGAGTCATGGAGATAGAAGTCAGTTGATTGAGCTGGGTTGGCTGTGTACACTGCAAACTCTCCAGGGATTGAGGAGTCGTCTAAAATTAGACATACGCTGTACGTTATTGAGAGCCTTTCAGATCCGGCTCTTTCGGTAATATTTCTTTTATGAGAGGGGCGTATAATTTGTCACATAGTAATCCTTTAATACTTAACTTTATTAGCATGAAGTACTTAGGTATCAAATAAAATGAGCAATTAAGTGATTTATATTTAAGGTCTGCTCTCAGCTCAGGGCTTAGGTAGCCAGCCTCCCGTGAAGCGGCGAGAGCGCGCACAGTATTTACCACTTCCTTTGGAGAGCTACAAAATGGTGCTTTTGCAGATGAACCTAGTTGTGCGTATAAATCCCAACTATTACTGCGCTGCAAGTTAATATCTGTATTTATATTGAGGGTTATTGTGTGTTTGTAGTGAACCACGGGCTATTTCTCTTAGCTTTTGCCTACTAGATTTGTGAGCTCACAGCTTTCAGCTACAGGGGGGAGAAAAAAAAGTTAAGCAGCGAGCGAATGGTTTAAGCGTAACGATTCAGTGACACTTTTTGTATTACTAAGCCACAAAGGAAGCTCAAATAAAGGTTGTAGGTTGAAAGAGACCTTCAGGAGCATGCTCGTGAAGTGAGGCGGTTCAAGAGAGGCTGCAGCTGTCACTTCCAGATCGAAGGGGCTGTGAGGTATTCCAACGATTTTCTTCTCCTGTCTTGTCTTAATTTCACATTATTCTGTTAATGAATCTTTATCTTGTGTCCTCTAGGGCATAAGTTCCTTTTTTCTTTATTTTTTCCCCTCCTCTAGAAGTCTGCGCTCTGTCACATCGAGTCCTCAGTTCCTCTGAGATGAGGCTGACGGACGCGTGTTGCGGGGAGGAAAGGGGGACATTTTGTACAGGGGGGCTGCGTGCTCTTCAAAACACATTTGGAGCGCAGCACTACAGTTTTTAAGGTTTTCTCTATTAGTAGGTACATCTCGTGGGTTTTTTTTTTGTTTTTTGGGATTTTTTTTTAATGTGCATTTGAAAAGCAGGTTACAGGCTATTTCCTCCTCTGTCTTGTTTGGTGTTTAACTCCGTGCTGGCGTGGCTGTGATCATCTCTAGGAGAGGGTAAAGATTAATCAAAAAGTCCAGGAGCTTGCTGTCAATCTGTCCGGCAGGTGGGTTTGTGAGAGTCTTGTGAGTTTCTTAGTTTGTTTTGGAGGCTTTTTGCTTTACGTTGTGTAAGAAATAATAAGGAAGTGACTATCTGGACAGGAGTAGAAAGGCATTTAATGTAATCCTTCACTTTGTTCTTTTTGCAGCGTGTTTTGTAGGATCCATTTTTTTATGCTGCATACACGTGGTTAGGCTTTGAGTGAAGGCATCGTTGCGTAGGCTGGCAGAGGGGAGCAGGAGGTAACTTTTTTTGGGGGGTGGAGTTTTTAGGTTTAGGTGACCGCTCTGGCTGCGAGCTGAGGGTGAAATTGCACAGGGCCCAATTAGTGCCTGTTACCTTTTCTGTTTGCTCTTGATTGGTTGCAGAGTCAGAGGTTTAATTAAGCAGAAATGGGGATGTAGTGTTAATGTTCGTTATAACTAAAATCGGAACAGCTGTTTACCTTGCTGAAGCCGTGTGTTAACATCCATAAATCTCACACCGAGGAGAGCTCGGAGGAACCGTCCCCGGTAAGACACGCCTTTCCAGATATCGTGTTATATCACTTTACTCATTTTTGCAACATTTCCTAATCGTATCAGTTAACATATTAGGATATAATTCTTATTGTTTACAGAAATTACTTCAATTAAAACTATTAACATATTGTCATGATTGTTACATTATTACAACTCGCTTTGATAGTACTCAAAAGCTACTTTAACATATCTGAATGTTTGAAATTAGCTCAAAACTGGAGTGACTGTGCTTCTCCTCTTAACCAATCGATCAGGTCTCACTGTGAACTTCCTGGATGATCTCTGTTTCGGTGCTGGTGTTATTACAGGCAGAAAAGATGTGAGGGGCCATGACTATCTGACAAGATGCGACTAAAAAAAGTTTGTCTTGATTAGTGCCGAGCAGGAGTGTGACCACTGTGCAAGAACATATGGAAAAAGTAGGTGCTACAGAGGAGCACAAGACAGTAATGGATACAAATTGGCCATATTGATGCTAAAAAATTAGTAGCTTTTTCTTTTTACTATTTTTCGTTAGAGCTGTGAGGGTTTGGCCTGGCTGTCTTGTAGGAGGAATGAAGGCAAGCAGCATAACTAGCTTTAAAATTGGACATTGTTACACTCAAAGTCTTTTTACGGACAAGACAAAATTTATTGTTAAGGTGATTGAAATCGTAATGGTTTCATCAAAGAATTATTATTAGTCCAGATCTACTTATTAAGGAAAAAGAAAGAATACTGGTCTTGAGGGGGAAAAAGCTTCAATAATAATACGTTTTAAACTGATAGACACACATTTCTGAGTATCTACCCCTTTCTGTGGTGTTTTGCTCACCCTTATTACTCTGTGGATCAGGAGGCTGTTGGCATTAGTTTTTGGAGCTGGGGAGTGGTTACGGCAAGTTGTGAGGTACCAAAGGCCTCACTGGGAGGAGTATGTTGTTACTGGGGATTTCTTCCTCTTCTCTGTGAGAAGCATGCTGCTGCTGCTGCTTTCTTCATCCTCACTCTGGGCTCTGCTTCTGGCTATTTTGTTTTCTAACATGCTTTTATACTTTGCTCTTTATTTATTGGATTGCAACATGACATTACACCTGAATTCAGTATGTATGCAATATCTTACATATGCTGGATACTTGTTCTTTCTTATCCCTAAAAACCACAGGTTTGCCTTTCTTTAGGCAGTTATAGATGAATTTTTGTAGCCCTGGGGTCTTGCATGTCACTCCGTGCCCTGTCTGATACCAGCTCGTGCCTCCGCTCCTCTGCGCTGCATCGCCTGTCGCCTCTTCTGCGGCCTCTGCTCTGATACCGCGTCTGCGTTCCTCTGCAATCTCTTGTTATCCTGGGATCATAAATATTTCATCCGATGCAGAGTAACTACTTGTTACTACTGTCCGTGTAAAAATTACACTTAAACCGCATCGTTTTGCCAAGATAAGCAAAAGTGAAATAAATTAGGCAGTAGCCACCTGGTCATTAGGAAAATTGCTGCTACAGCTAAAGCAGCTAAAATGAAGCTCCAGGCTGGGCAACACGAGTGTAGACAAGCCTGACATGGCTGGGTCTGGAGGCCGTGCCGACTCAGCACAAAGTCGGTGGCCTATTACTGGCACCAGAAACAGTGTGTTTACTGGGCTACAGGGCTTGAATGTGATGAATGAGGTCATTAATTGGGTTTACCCATATTGGCTGGGGACCAAGCTTGGTGACACGGGATGTCCTTTCTGATCTGAGGTTCCTAACAACACCTTGAGCTGTTGGAACAGAAAGGGAATACTTTGCCTTTACAGAGCGGATGTGTATTGGAGTACTATTAGCAGAGAAGTTGAACAGAAAACAAGTTAATCTAACTGAAGTCGATAATTGCTGTCATTATTCTAAACCATACATATTCTATTCATCTTCATATTGCTGTAAAAAAGCTGTTCTCCTCCTTTACAGATAGATGGTATTTATCTACAGTTGCCCTAGGATGCCTCTATAGTCAATGTAAAGATGTTGCAACCTCCATTTTAGTCCACCTGAAGTCTGAATTGCCCTCTGAAATGATTATTTCTCTTCACGGACTAAATAGGAAATCCTGCACACATAGATTTAATAAACCTGAGCCAAAGAGATTAGAGATTTGTCTGCAGCAGATGAGTTTCAGAGCCTGTGCTTTCACAGCTGTTACTAGTAACTAGCTTAGCTTAAATTTATTTCGTATATGGTCTGTATAGGTGACTGCTGTATTTTGGGTTGTATTCTTATTTTACTGAAAATCAGACGTGTCCACAGGAAGTCTATGGCTGCGTGTGGAATTCGATTCTCGTATTTCAGATGAGATGATGATGCCTTTGTCAGTTCTCATCCATGTAACACGGTCAGTGGCATTACTCAGTTCTTCTTGGCCACTCCGAACTGTTAAACCATCTGCTGATGGCAGCCAAAAAGATGACAATATAATAATAATAAATTACTAGAAAAAGTTAAGATGCCTAACATCTGCTCTCCCCCAAGATCGAGCATCTTCCCTGTACTGATATTGTCATCTCTTGAAACAGTAAGAGAAGATGCTTACTCTGAAGTTCTTATAAATTCCAATCATTTGCAGCTGGACCTACATTTCATACGTCCATCCTCTTGTGAATTTTAGGCATAAATAAGGGATAACAACAGAGAAGGGAGAAGACAAGGGCAGGAGAACAGATAGCTTCTTCAAGTACCTTAAAAAGTTCCTGGCCCAGGTTAAGGCCTGCATCTACCCATTCTTCGTTATGGTTGATGAAGAAATTCCTAATGATGGGAAGCAGAGTTTTGCAAGACAGAAACAGAAACTGCTACCTCTTCAGAGCCACATCACTGTGTGCCCTGGAATTAAGTTCTGCATAAGGTTTTAATCAAATAACAGTTTACTTAGTAGTATGGACCGCGTTGGTTAGTGCAAACAGAATGCAAACATATTCTAGATAAGATTATGCAGCTCTGAAGGTGCCGGTAGGCAGACACTGAAAATATACACATAATATTTATTTAAAACTTTCTGGAGCCTTCTTTGGTGTTATTAGTCTGTCACGAAAATCTGCAAACACACACTTACCAAAAACTCACTGCAAAACATTAGGCAGTTAGTGAAGTCAAATACAGAGGGATGGGTGCTGTAGGAGAACACAGTTAATGGTTGAGCTGTGACTTACATCAAAGTGCAAACATAGTTAAATTAGAAAAAGTCCTGAACCAGACATAGGAGGTGTAGCCTGCTTGGAATGCAAAGACGAACCTGGATCCCACCCTAGTGCTTCAATCTCCTGAAGTGAAACTGTAGGAGAGAGAAGTCCAAAGCTGAATCCAGGTTAAAAGGTGTAAACCAGCCTAGTACTTGTCACAATGTTCTGTTTGTTATTGTGATACTAACTTGCACAAAATGATGTGGTCAGAGAGAAAAGACTTCTGGAATGCAGGGCTCGTGGAGATTGGTATGGCAGTGATGTGGGGGATTTTCTTTATGTTAAGTGAATAGAATAAGTTGATTTCTCATTTCCTTTTCTAGGTTTGTTTGAGTCTAAAAATCTCCTCTTAAGACATGATATCTCTAAGCGTAATAATTGATTTATTCTGCGTTCTTAATTTCTCTCACCGTACCTGGCCCTAGCAGCTTACTATTGAACAGGTGAGGGAGGAGCACTCGGCGCAGATCCCTCCATAGCAGATCCCCCCTGGTTTGAAGCCAGCTCAGTGAAATCCCGCTGGGTCTGAATTCACCTTACACAGAAGGATGATCCTTGTAAATAAATACAAAATAATATAATGTAGTTATAATTAATAAAAGAACATAGTAATAAAAAGTGGAAATACTTAAATACTCCAGTAACTGTCACTACCAACTAGTAAACCGACTGTATTTGATCCTGGAGAGAATCTTTTGGACTGTATTCCTATGAGTCTTGTTCTGCCACAGGTCACTCATCCATCCATCCATCAAAATCTATTCTTGCAGGTCTAGAATGAGAAAATGTTTCCCCCTGTTTTTCCTTGTAACAGCAGTGGTCATCATTCACTCTGCCGCTTCTCCTTACCACTTTCTATCTCCTTGGGGCTGCCGGTTCACGTTCCCTAGGACCAGCAAGTTTTTCCTGGGCTACACCCAGTAGAAGCAGTAAGCAAGCTGTATTTCAGCTGACGTGATTTGGCAAGCAGCGATTGTGGCGTGGTGATGGCTGAAATAAGGAGCTGGTAGGCTCACAGCAGGAACCAAAGTAACAGAGAGCATCACGGTGATGGTCAAACGGAGATTCCTGCCAGCCGTGTGCCTGGGTGTCCGTCTAGGAACGGGCACGCGGGTTTGCGTCGTGCCCTGCCAGGCTGGAGAAGTCCTGAGGGGTTACGCAGATGAGCTGGTGTGTTTTGTATAAACCAGTGCTGTTTGGAAAACGCGGGAGAGTAAAAGTCCATGTGCATGTGTGTCCCTGACTGACGTGTTTAACCTAATGCAGAAAACAGAATTAAACCTGGAGCTGTCACTGTCTCATCCCAGCGCGGCGCCCAGCTGCGATGGCTGGGTATAGCAGGCTCCTTTTCGAAGAGGGTGTGAGGCTGGTGTGCTTGGCTGGATAGCAGTGTCAGTATGTCCGTCTGCTATGGGGTAGCGGTGATGTTTCTAATCAAGCTGGAGCTGAATGGACTTTCCAAGAGGAGCGAGGTGAGCTTTCTAAACAACTTAAAGGATTTGGTTCAAAACAGTCATTAAGCAGTCGTTAAAAAAGCGATTGCAAATGCCATTACTTTCTGTCCATCTCTAGTATTTCTCAAGCATGCCCCCGAAAGCTCGACACCATTCTGCAGGTTTAGCAGTAATTTGAATGCAACAAATTGTACCTGCAAAG